>CM065922.1:20781319-21381319 GCA_033439105.1 Magallana nippona
ATCGATTGCCCGATGTTTGTAATGTCTAGTTTCATTTGTTTGGCCTTAAATTTCAATTGCATGGTCCGATATTTTTAAATAAATTTATTTTTCATATAGAGAAAAAGGAAAATATGTTCATTTTTCAAGTACAAATCAGATTTAATGAATCACAACTAACGAATGATATACACAAAAGATAAGCTGCTGGTAGCAATCCCTGCATAAACGCCATATAAAATAAACATATTTTGTAGCAGACAAGTCAACGCCTGTGGGTTTATTTCTCTTAAGTATAGGCAAGCTTGTGGTATCTAGTGATGACAGGTTGGGCTGGGAAAGGAATATAGGTATATTTCATTAAACTAATTCCTTTTAAAGATGTCAGTGGCATTTGATAACTTTTATAAGCTCCATATGTACACGTGTTTGTGAGGTTTCAATACTTTGATACAGTAGAAGGATTCTTTTTAAAAATTAAAATTAATATATTTTTTCAAATCTTAATTTGATACCAACACATATAATATAAACAATTTGGCTAGTTTTATATATTTTCGTCAGATTGTGGATTTTAAGTAAAACTTTAACTTCTCAGCAAATATGTTTACTCAAACATAAATTTCACCCTACATGTAGTTTTACACTTGACTGTTGATATTCCTAGACGGGATAACACATTAAAGGTAAACTTGGTTAATAGGCGAATCAGGGATCATGCTTTCGTGCATAGTTCTACCATCTGACCTTATCAAACTTGATATAATATATTAGGAATACATGGAGTGTCATGGTTGAAACGTACATCCAATATGATGATGCCAGGCACGTAGCAAAAAGACTATTTTTATAAAAAAAAAAAATCTTGAAATCACATTTAATTTTTTTTTTTAGAAATGACCTTCCGTGGTTTGTTTGTTTTTTAATTTTGTTTTGTTTTGTTTTTTTTTTTCCAAATTGAATAAGATAAGATAAGAGGCAACTCCCCTCCCTCCCCCATTCTTTTCTGTTACTTATATGCATCAACCAGTCGGAGCGTGATATTATGTCACGTGATGTTTAGATAGCGTCAACTTTTTGTAAACAGAGGCTCGTTAATTTGAAATCTACTCATCCTCGTTCCCCTTCATCACATACATTGTATTTGTATAATAGCTGTTCATGTATTTAGTTAGGTTACTGCTTTTTGTCTGGTTTTTTTGTTTTGTTTTGTTTTGTTTTGTTTTGTTTTGTTTTGTTTTGTTTTGTTTTGATTTTTGCTTTTGTTTTATCAATATCTTGTTGTAAGCATATGTTGTATATACATGTACATGTAGGTTGGGTTCTTTTTTGTATTATCAATATTTTTTTTTGTATGCATATGTTGTATATAATTTACACATTTTAGTTGTACACAGGGGAGGTCACATTTCGTTCCTTATTTGATCTTACATGCAATGTCGGACGATCTTACTAATGTGAAGACATTCCCTTTAGTCTGTTTTTTTTTCATTGTCAAAATAAACGACAATATTCACTCAAACTTGTGTAATGTTTTTGATAGTCCTAGCCAGATCACTGTTATTAAACAAAAACTAATCAGAAACAATTGTTCTGCATGCACTATATACTTTCTTCATCATGTTATAAAACAGTTGTTTACCTAAGACCTTTGAACAGTTTTTATATTTTTGTATATGTTCACAATCTGATCGCAAATTCATTTAGCCTTGCACGATTGTACCTTTTACTGTGTATATTCTTTTTTCGACTCATACCGAGAAAATTCGGACTTCAGAACAAACTACTATCGATGCCAAAGAAAAGCTGAAATCACGTCAAGTATAAGCTTATTCTAAAAGACACAAAGAACTACTTATCATTACTAATGGTATGTACTCTATACTATAATCGGTATAATCGGTATAATTGGCTGTAGTTTGTATAGAATTCATGAATATCACTCATACTCATTGTCAACAATTTGTGGTTTGCTAAATGAAAGTATGAACAATATTGTCTCTTGATGTAAAAGATGTTACTAATATCTCAGAATAAGGAAATACAAATTTAGATAAATATTGACATGAATTTGCATAGAGCTATTGGAATTTTTGATAAATACTGTGAAAGTATTTAGCAAGCGTTACTGGTACATGTATCTGAAGATTTTAATTTAATTTCATTTTGGGCTTCTAAATTTTTTAAGGCGTGTTTTAAGTTACCATCAGATTAGGTAAGTTTATTCTCTTCGATAGTCGAATTTAACAAAACCTTGTATGACAGCAACTCATTCCAGGGGTTTATCTGTACCTGGCTATCTAACTAGTCGGCGATTACTTGGGTATTTATAAAAAAAAATATACAAATTACTAAAAGAACAACACATCTTTACATGTAAGTACTAATATAGCGGAAAAATCTTTAGATAATCTGTTACGACTGACACTGAATCAGCAATGCTCATTTATATATGTACATTGTATATTGGTCAAGCAATAAATATTCATACAAAAATCCTCTCCCTTAAGTAGTCTCACTACTTTGGTTATTATTTTATCTGAGGTTGATCATAATGTTTCGACTCTCTTTTTTTTAGACAGGTCAGGTATAGTTTTAATTTTAGGTCAGGTATAGTTTAAGTGTTAAAAAATGGCGAAATATATTTTTCCCCTTTCTATCTTGACGTTTACTTTTTCCTTATGGAAAAAAAACCACTTCGATTTTATTGGCATCATCCAGACTATAGCAATATTTTGACAGGTAAAGAGAGGCAATTCGAGTTAAACATGCGACCCACGGAATCAATACTAAAACGGATATTTCGTTTGTCATTTGCTAGATCGGTAAAAGTTATAACAAATCTTCCTTGCTACAATAAACTAGTACGATTTCATCATTTCCTGTGCTTATGCCACTGAAAAGTTGACGCAAACCAAAAGTTTCTATTACACATCATATATTTGCACTGTAATATAAGAATAACTAAGAATTACAGAGGCAACTTAGTTTAGTATTTTGATATTGAAAAGGTTGTCAATAATGTTATCACATTGAAATGCTATATTTTCACTGTTTAACCGTATTTCTTAACCTGATTTATTTTGAATGAAATATTGAAAGATGTGTCAGAGAAATTCTTAAATTGTGGAATTACATTGTTTTGGTCTTCCATATTTACCATTGATTAATTAATTCTGAATAGCTGATATTTCTTTTTTTTTTTCAAAAATACATATGAAAGAAAAATTATGGATATTATTTAACATACAAATTAAGCAAAAATAACAAATTACATTGTAAATAAGAATACAAAAAACAAAAAGTTGCTACAATCTTTAAATAAGTTGAATAAACATTTGAGAATAAATAAGACCAAAATAAAAAGGATAAATTAATGAAATACATATTTATATGAATTGATTTTCATTTTAATTTATTTTATTAAGTTATCTACATATATACACATATACACGTAAATGCAGTTTAACTGTTAGAAAGAGGAAATTAAAGCGCCTTTCATCTAGTTCAAAACAAAATGCCTCTTGTTCGCCTTTACCATGCACAAAGTCGTTGAGTGATGGAGAAATCTAATTGATAACAAAAAACATTACTTAGACTGTTTGATGTTTTAAGACATCATACGAAGAGAGAGGCATGTCGTGAGGAGTTATCTGCCAATCTGGACCGGACATTGTGCATCGATTTTGTCATAAAGAAATTCTTTATTTACAGAAGACAAGGAAATATAATACAAGACCGGAGATTTGCAGTCATCAGAAACTCGATTCACAAAGATCAAAGTCCATTATAAACAAAGAAACCATTTTATTTACTAATTGCTATTCCGTGCCGTTTTCCTTTTAGTCTTAATGTAGCGTTTGATGGCCAATCAGCGCGGTCGTTAGAAATAGCACGGGACATTTCCAGTCAACTTCCTTTGCTAATGACAGCGGTGAAGCGTTTTTCCTCTCCAAGAGGAAATTATACATCTAAAAGGTACGGCTTGTATCCTGGCGAGAACCGTGCGATTGTGTGTGATCGGAAAGGCGCATAGTGCTCACACCGCAATTACGGGTAATTTTATCGAGTTTCGGATACCAGAATTTGTATTTGACTTCTGCAAGTTAAGTCCACGACAATTGCCGTTTCCGCAAATTCTGAGGGAGAAAATTACTTTAAAGGAATGTTGTTGTTTTGTATGCATGTCATTTTCTTAGTTTGAAGGAAAGAAAGGGGAAACACCCACTGACTAGATCAATGTCTAGTCTATATACAAATTAAAAGCGATACGCATGACTATGAAATCCATTACTCGAACGACTTCTCCTTTTTGACAATTTTTATGTTAAAGTTCAATGAAAATCACATCTTTTTTTCAATCAAACGTACAAAAATGAGATCTTCTGCTTGTTATCACTGTTTAAAATGTAGTATTGTAATACTTTTAAAATTACTCTTTTTAACAATCGACCCTTGGAATTTTGCTTGGACACGTCATACTTTGTATGACACAGTCCTGGTAGGTTGATACAAAAATCCAAGGTACAAAAAAGAGAGATCACAGTCTTTGAAGAAAATAGAAGCCGTTTATTGTGAAATTACATGAAAGCAAGTTAGTATAAAGAAGTATTAAGTTTAGATTTCCTTTTGTTCTATACACTGTAATTTGTTTTTCTAGTCAACTGTTTGTGGATCTTCTAGCCACGTTTGATATTATTAATAATGTTCTAAATTTCTGCGTCATTTCTAAATAAAGGACAATATTTTAACTATTACTAGGTGTTTCTGTCTTTATTACGTTGACGAGCAAATGGAAACAAATGAGCTTCAATGTTGCTTTGATCGGTTGTTAAGGTGCTTTAACATGAACTTTTTTTTAGCAGTGAGTTAAATTACGGTTTAATATTTAACTGATATACTACATGCACATGCACTACATATGAGTCTCAGATTGAAAACAAATTCTTTTTGGGAGCATTTGGAGAGCCTTGGAGCATAGTTTCTTACAAGGATATAGAAAAAGGTTAATATTTTGAAGTTTGTTTGATATTGACTGCCAAGATTCAAAGAGTGGTTAACATGAGGGTCAAATTTTTACAGTGAAGAAATTTTTTTCGGTCATATGTAGTCAAAATATAAGAAAAAGTATGTTCTTAAAGGAAAGATTTAGCTTACTTGTGGGTACCAGAAGGGGACTCGGTGTACATTTCACAGATTTTACATATATATATTTTAACAAAAACTTTTTAATGAAATTAATGAAAACTATGGATACACCAATTTGAGAAATCAATTATATTGGTAAAGAAGCTAGTGCATAGAAAGCTGTTTTAAGGAACATGTATATTATTAAATTTTGGTTACAAAGAAGCTATGTACTTTTTTCCATTCCTCATTTTGTAACAATATCATATAGATGTGTTGACTTTTTTTTCAAACATGACCTGGGAGGGGTTAAGAGAAATAGAGATTGTCAAACTTTAAAAACTTTTCTGCAGAATGTGATTACCAACATTACCACCTAGAGCAGAATAGGGTGCATTATATATATAATAAGACTCTTTGGACATCAAAAAGAATTTAAATAATAATAAATATAATATACGTCACAGCTGCGGACAACAGACAATATCTTCGATTTCATTTATAAAACCTCCTTTTTTGTAGCGAAGGTTTAATGATATATTTTTCATTTGACCGTTTGACAAGTTAATTTCATTTTTCCACATCAGAAAAATCAGTTTTCTGTATATACTGGTATTTTTATCTTTGTTACAAGAACTACGTTTGACATTTAACGTAACAGAGCATTAAGACACTTTAGGTAGTACAAAATACCAATTAGATTTTATGTTATTTTTTTTCTCAAATATACAAAGTTATCAGGCACATAACATCAGGGAGTATGTAAAAAGATTATAGGGAAAATAACAAAATAAACATTAAAAATAGAAGTTTGAGGTACTTCGCAAAATGTGAATGCCAGTTGTCGTTTAAAGTGCAAGATACAGAGTTAACGACTATTTTATTTACAATTGTTAAGGATACTAGAGTCAAAGTTCTTTTCTCTTTGCTAGTTGGTTATGAACACGATAAGCGGTTTATGTGTTTGCCATATCCAAGTTTGTTTGAAACTTTTTTTTATATTCTGCACTCCGTATGTAAACAAGAAACACGGTCTTATATATGTTTACATAACAAAGAATTTGAGCTTTATATTTTGCTTTAAACTCGACAACTGGCACTCAAAATTTCTCTGATTATAAGGAATCCCGAATGCAGCAACCTTAATATCAAAATTAGAAAAAGAACATTTAAATTGTTTTAGCTCAAAATCAGACCATACCCCTTGAAGAAAAATTAACTGATGTCTTCCAATTACCCCACCTTGGCTTTCAAATAAAACATAAAATTGGTATCTGCAGCGCACCACGTATTATTTCGATTTTGTGATTTTTCAATAACAGTTGGGATTATTGGAGTGTAAGTTTCTTACTTTTGCGCTATATATGTTTTATTTTAATTCTATTTTTCAACTTTAGTCATCCATTATGTTCTCGATTTTTGAACTAGTTGTCAAAATAATTCTAGTTTTCATCTGATTAACATTGACATCGTTTGGCTGCACGTGAGGAATTTGTCCTTATATGCCGTTCATCAGCCTATCAGGATATACATATTAGGGATTGTGGGTCTAATGTTTGGTCATTATATTTCGATTTTTGCTTAATTTGTTTGATAGATGTGTGATTTTACCCATTGTTAATTTCACCAGTATTGTTTGCCGAGGTTTGTACAATAATACATTCTAAAAAGGCAAATTTATCTCTCCTGACTTCTTACTTATTGATATAATTATTTTATTTCAGTATTACATTGAAATAAGAAAATAAAATTATACTGTTGTATAAAAGTGGTGTATGCATGCACATTTTCATCTCTTGTAGGAAAGAAATACTAGTACAATATCAACAGACTGACAAACAAATACTTGTCTTATATCCACGAATAAAAATAAAGTCTGAGTAATATAATCGACCATTCTTTTACCCGTTAAAATTGGCAATGCAAAAAGCTTTGAAGTGCGTTGATTTGTAAACCTGCGTCGAGCATTAGAAATGGAGTCCTGCGACTTTGACAAACGAAATGCAATTATGGCTGGTATAACTGATGCCAACATTTCTATATTGAACATCCATTAAATTCTATGCCAGATTTTTAATCTATCAACCATCCATTGATTTCAATAACCAATCAATTTTCGTATACCTAACTACCCGGGATTGACTTCCGGAAAATTCGGTGCTGCCTTTGACATTACCGGAAGTTACTTCGTGGTAGGTTCCTGTTTCAGGAAAGTTGTTTCATAATTTCAGGAAATTTGAACCCGAATTGAACACAGAAAAATACGAGAATTAGCAATGCAAAACGAGTTCGATCAAAGACCGAGGAAACAGCGTATTAAAAGCATCATTTTAAGAGCTGTTTTATTGTCGAAAAGAAAAATAAATGCAAAGCCCATTACCCAACGTTGAAAAGAAATTGATCAGAACTATAGAAAATAAACCACGTTTTTCAATTGCCATTCTAGATAAAGATTTGATCGCACGGCTTCAAGTACGAATTTTCATTTGAATTCAAATTCGAAGTGTAAGACTAAAGGAGTCTCGACACACCAAACTATTTTTAATGGATCAATAAAGTATGATTTTTTGAAACATGATATCACAAACAAGAGATTAATACCAGGTTTCGTTATTTTAATTCGTTATTTTACATGGTGTTTGTATTTTATCAGAATAATTTAAAAATTGTTTTGCTGCAAACAATATATTTTTAATCTTAAAAGTTGATCTCACTGAATACATGATATAGTTATCTAAAAATACATTTCAAAGATGATGAATTATACTTTTTTTGATTTCTTTTTAAAAAACATACTTCTGAACATTAAAATTCTCTATAATTGTGTTATTTTTTTTTTTTAATCTATGGATAACATCTATCAATTTAATGGCATTTACATTAGGCAATTACTAAACAATCATTTTTTTATAATAGAAATTTAAACGAAAATGCAAACTTTAAGAAAAATTGCATTTTTTAAAACTTAAACCGACTGCGATTGTTATCAAAATTATATAAAGTTGGATTTTATCACACTTTTGCAAGAAGTCTAGGTTGCTTAGCATTAATATGGTTTGCAAATTAATTGATATTAAAACGAATATTGATTTTTCGATTGGGAAACAGTACCGGTATCTTTGGTAAATTTTATTTTATAATAAATCAAATCGTGACCTTTTATTTTAATTGGGGTCGGTTCAATTTTTTTAATTCTAATTTTTCTAAAATTTTGCAATTTTGATTCAATTTCTTTCTAAAATATGTTTGATTGATAACTGTTTATTGTGAATGTTTTTTATATATATTTTTTTTTTTTTAGATTTTATCCAAAGATTTGAGAAACATCAGCAAACGTCGATTTGCATTTTTAGAAAAAGTATTTTTTTTTTTTAATCAAACAGTTTATCTGATCCTTCTTGATATTATGATAGTAAATATTTATATCATGCATCAATTGAGACCAAACTACACACCTAAAAATATATTTGTTTGCAACACAATTTACACAGTTTCTCTGATAAAATATAAAGTAACGGAGATTTGGTTTCAATCTCTTAATTTATGGAATCATGGTTCATAAATGATACTTAATAGATCGATCAAATGATATATTGGTGTCTCTAGACGCTTTTTAAAACTCGGTACATTTCATCAATTTAAATTATGTAACAGTATATTAACAAGAAACCAGTCTTGTGAAGGTTTTTCAATATCTAAAGTGGTAACTGAAAGAGGCTATAATCTGATTGTGTAATTCAAAAAGACGGACAAAGCAAATGGATGTACAGAGATATTGAATGGGATCGCAAAACTATTCTTTAAGATTCAGATAATTTCACAAGAAAGAAATACACGTAGTCCAAACGGAAATGAAAACCTAACTGTTACAATCCTACATCCCACCTTGCGTATCTGTAATAATCATAGCAATTAGCTTAACAACAGAGTATTAGGTGTTTATACAAGTTAACAACAACACATTAATTTGTACTTGCTCACCTTACCACAAATATAAAAACCCGTGGGTGCTAAACCTGTTTATTCCTTAGAAACATTATAGAACCATTTTAACAAGACCTTGGACTTTCAGTAGGACGTAACTATCTATTTCTTGCATCAAAACAGGTTGAAAATGACACTGGTTTCAAGCGAAATATGCACCGATTGTGTAGTCTCAGCTCAAAAGCCAGACAAATCTTGTTGATTTCTAAGAGCCATGGTTGAGTGGTGAGCAATGAAATAGACAGTCCTACGTCACATTGCTGTTTGACACAACTATCCGAAGTCCAAGCTCTTGTTAAAATGGTTCTAAATACTTACCACGTAAGGTTTTATTATTTACATTCTCTACTCTTGATATTGTAAGAAAGCAAGACTCATGACGTTTGCCAGCGGGCTTTATGATAGATTTGATCACGCCCCAACGTATTTGATCGCCTCATAATATTCAAAGTCTTTAAGAATGATTAATTATTACTTCTTTTATATAAATTTCGCACATTATTAAATTAGATATTTTGCCATTAAATTTAATTATTGACATTTTTACGTTATTTTCATTACGTATTATTATGCAAATCTCCGTTTGTGCCTCACATACGTCAATCATTCGCGTCGTTGATTTAATTGTATTAGACTATTTGTTACAAATTTGATTCGTTGTATTATCACAAACACACTGGAAAATGTAAATAAGATTTTAGAATTTCGATTTGTAATTTGTATCCACTGACTAGAGTGAGTGCTTTAAAAGAGGGCCATTTTAAAACTACACAAACCTCCTTTAGAAGAAGAGTTTTATAAAAAGATATAAGATTGTGTTTAAAGCTAAGATATTCTTCCTTACAAAATGACAGTTAAAGGCTAAAAATATCATATCTAAAACTCTAAGGTAATCTGACAGATAATTTTTTCACCATCCAGCATTCTAAAAAATCAGTCACGGGTTGATAGGATAATCTTGGCGTGGCTCTAGCTCGATAAACACGCTTCACCAGTAGTAACATTTTCATTGGAGGAATTTACGTTATAAACGAATGATTCCATGAAACCAGATAATTTCAACGTTTTGGTCATGATAGTACATCTTGCTATGTTTGTAATTGTTTGTGAACGACGCCTTGAAATTTTATAAGTAACAGATAACACAAAAAAGTAATATCCAACATTTATTTGTAACGGAGTACGTGATGTTGTATATAACAACAAACGTCTTCATCAAAAATTTCGTTTTAAAGTCATAACAATACATGATATGAGATCACATGTGATTTAAGAGACGACCTGCTATTCCGTCATAGTTTTCGTAATTATACATCACCCCCAAGGAAGCGAACATGATTGGGAATGCTTATTGCACCTATATACACTGTACATCATCGCAGAATATCAATAGATATATTTTATTGCAGTAGGACATTCCAATGATGACCTTATATAGTTTTCCAGGCCTTCGGGTAATTGCAAAAGACTAGAATGCTCCTGCGAAAACTTTATATCTAAATACTGACTGAGTATTCCCTCTGAGTATTGAACAAGACCAAAAAAGTTAAAAACGAAAATGATGAGACCTTTAAAAAAAGAAATTCAAAAGAGTTTGGTATACATGGCGAATCTGGAACTTCAAAGTGTTGGCAAGCATAAACCCTATTCCCAAAAACCAAAGACAAAATCAATAAGTCGACAAGATTCGAGGAGAAAAACAAACAAAACATACATGTAAAATCAAATAGCACATTATGAGCAATCGTGAGAAAAAACAACAAAGTATCCTATGTTATTATTAAAAAAAACCCAAATGGAAAACAGTCAAATTCATGTTACCAGTGTATCATAGATCATGAGTAAAATGAAGGCAAGGAACCCGGATGTCCTGACATCACGTGATTCAACGTGTTTGGGAAAATATTGTTAGTTGATGTCGTCCAGTATGGAGCGGGAGGGGTGAGGAACCCCGCCGTTGTCGTTGGCATGGGAGCATGGGGAGGGAGATAATTCAGTCTGGGGGTGGAGTATCCCGACATCCCAAACACGTCGTGTTGATATCTGTAGGTGGTGGTATCCGGCGTGGAAGGTGTCATAGCTTGTGTGAGGCCAACGAAATCGAACTTGTAAGCGTACCGTTTGCCATGGACCTTTGTCATGATATTCTTGTCGTAGTAGTACCTCAAAGCTCTACTGAGCTTGTCATAGTTCATATTGGGCTTGGATTTCCGCTCCCCCCATCGACGAGCCACTTCATCGGGATCGACTAGTTTGAATTCGCCGTTACTGCCCTCCCATGCTATGCAAGTGCCATTACGTCTGTCTGACAGCAGTTCCAGGAGAAACTGCCATAACTGAATCTGTCCACTTCCTGTAAAATTCAACAAATATGGCGGGTCGTATAACAGTGTATAAAGTGATCAGCGGCGTCCAATAAAACCTCGTTATCATCAAATAGTAATACACGTAAAAATATAAGGGAGGGGGGATAAGGTTCATGTATTTAAAAAATAGAAAACTTATATCCTTACTTTAAGTAATATGGATATGAATTACTCAGTATTATTGCTGGTAGCAGAAACAATACATTTTCACGTAACTAGATTAAGTCGCAAAGTTGATAACGAACCAAAGGTGTTAATTGAAACAAAACTTTGATAGGTAAAACTAATAAAGTACAGGTGTTTATGAAAGGTTCATGAACGTAATAGAGTGGGAAATCGTCGCCATATATAAGCCAAACCATACATGTATAACGCTATATTGACGCGTGTGTAGAACAGGCCTCCATGACTCACTTATAACACAGACAGCGAATAGGTAGATGGATATACTTACAAACTCCAAGTATCTTTCCCTTTTTAATGGAAAAAAATGACTGATAAACTTTTTTAGGTGTACATGAAAATAAATAAGGTGACAATTACCTGTGCTTGATAGTCTCCCAACTAATGGCCCCAGTAAGGTATAGGGATCTACGAAAGAAAAGACACATGAAACATCGAATGTTAATTAATTAATAAAAGTAAAATTCAGACGAGAAACAAAATATCCCGCCAATTCAAATCCGTGTGGAAAATTTTAGCTACTTTTGCATTTTTAGAGAAACAAAAAATCATCAAAATAATTGAAAGCTAATATAATATTGTGCGCACTGCGTTTTTTTCTCTTTGTCAATTGCCTGATCGCCCAAGGGTATAAGATTATTTCCGGTTAAAGTCCGGACTGGGTTTATAAAGCCTATTTTCCCGTTTACATTAGCCAAAAACTCTATTGTGATAAAGATTTGCTTTCTGTTGAGACTTTATACACCAGAAATAATTGTATTTTAACCCAATCTGGTCTTTCCCTTTGAGGAATAGGCCCAAATTAATATGCTGAAAACACACCGTGCTTTGCTGGGCAACTGTCATAGAGATATAACACTTTTATGACATCTAAATATCGGTGGCCACTTGACAGTTCTTGTCGTTGTAATTTTCAACTTAAATGATTTCTTAAATAAAGGCACTGTCCCTCGCCATATCTGGCCAGAAATTTATGTTACAAATCTTGCAGGTGCACTTTTAACATTTCTTAAGTGTTCGAATATATTGGCAAATCGATAATGTTTTCATTCAAGATGGTTAGATGCGAGACGATTCTAGAATATGGTCAATTTCCGTTTATTTCGAAGCTGTGTTATTTTCTAATGACCATGAATAATCTTCCAACGGGCACAACACTTAACCTTGGAATTATTTCAAGTGTGCATATTCCAGCCGAATTATCTAGTTTTGGATTGATAATAGTTTTGACTTTCTTATGATTTGTTAAAACCATAAGAATACAAATATTTTTTAAATAAAAAAAATACCATTGAATGATTCCCTTTTTGTCTTAAAATGTAAAAACAACAATTAAAGCATGGAATTGTGACCACCAAATTGTCATTAAGATACACGAATAAGATAAATTGGTTCACACATAGGTATATTGTATATATAAATAATGAAAATGTTGGTATTTACCTTGTGAAGATTGACTAGGCTGTGGTGACCAAGCTGATTTCGTAAATCCTGGGTCTGAAATTTAAAAAAAAAATCCGATAGAATAATAAATAAAATACATAATAAATATTAAAATATTCATATAAATGATAACTTGCGAAATTATAACAAAGCAGGGTTTTAAATCACCCTAAAAAAGGGACCATCATACAATTTGTTTTTACTCGACGCGGCACGGTTTCAGATCACGTTTTGCGGGAAGCATTACGACAATCACCAACCTACCTGCAAACATGAATGGTGCGTAACCAGCAAACGCGCAAGGATGGATGAAGTCCGTGTATTTCAGTCCATGCCGCATGGCCAATTTGTAAAAGCTTTCATCCAGCATTGAAGCGGGGAAACGCAAATGCCCAGTCATTAAGTTTGAATTGCAAAGGATTTCTCAGAAATTTGAAAAACCGTCACAGGTGCGACACATGTAAGAGTATCATCAATATTTTTCACTTTCAGTTAAATACATTTGTCTTAGAAGAGGTTGTTTTCACACATTAGCACAAGCTCGTCTCATTTGTTGATTCCATGAATCTTATGAAATTGTTTCGCTACGTAACATGTTAATATTTAAAATCCGAAAGCTTTACTCCTGTTTTTCACTCCAATATTAATCGATAAGTGAAGGGGCGTTATATCGCGTTTTAAGAAAAGGTGCTAACCATTTGAACGTTGCAGAGTAGCTACGGGTTTAAACGTTTCGATTCTCCGACCAATCAAATGAGAGATTTGCATTCCAATATCCCATATACTCACTTCGAATACATAATGTATATTTTATATTTCTCTCTTTTTTTTTACTTCAGAAATATTTAACTACAAGATCTAGAAATTTTCCCTTCATATTGTTAAACCCCCCCCCCCCCCCCCCCAAAATGAGAATTTAATGGAGAACAAAAACAGAATATTCGATTTTAAGAAAGCGATATATACTTTTTTATGGTACATAATTTTAAATCTTTTCATTTATACACAAAGATGTAAGATTAAAAAGATTTAAGGAATTAAGGAATCATCTAGACGAATCTGTTTGAAGACAGATTTATTAATGCGCACGTGTACGCACATGTTAATACCAATGTTCTAACAGTAAATTATTTTACTCGGTAAGCAATGCTTAACAAGAATAATTATCGACGTTATTGAAGTTACGAACTTTTATGTGTTCAGTAGTGCCGAATGGTTTTGTGAAATATTAGCTTAAAGAAGCGTCAATTTCTAAATGTTTTCAATCACAGATTCACTTTTATCTCATTTGTAAATGAAAAGAATCGCAGAACGAGTGATGTGAGCAACGATTTTCCATACATTGATGTTCAAAAACAATACGAGAAATGGAAGGATAACCGAATTAATCAATGCCCAGAACACAGCGAAAGCAATTAGAATACCAATATTAATAGGATTTGACAAATACGGGAATATGTTTTGAAATTAGAGATGCAACATTATTGAGCAAAATTTTAATCCTGTATCAACAGTGCAATAAAATTTAGATTTTTTGTTCATTTATCAGCCATTAATGTGTTTTAATTGGATGTGATCTCATAACAAAAGGCAAGGAATAAAAACGAGATCGTGGAGGACCAGATATTGAGCGGAAATACATCCAAATAAAGAAAACCCAGATAACGTCCGTCCGTGTTCTAATTTTACCGATTTTCAAAATACTTGAAATATGATATGTTAATGAGATATTCCTTTTTGCTAAAAATCCTGACATGTTAATAAAAATTCTCTTTTAAATGCATAATTTGACTAAAGATTATTCAATCAGATTTTTATTTCCAATAATTGTAATCTCAGCCAGATTTTGAGTTCAAAGTAAAGGGATAAATAAACGCATTTTGTGTCCAAAATCTCGAATGTGGTGTAGAAAAAAGAAACTCTGCTTCATTATTTCCTAGAGCAAACTTCTAGTATTTACGGAGAGGGTCAATTCTAACACCGCGCAAACCGTGGCGTTAAAATGATTTCCGGTAAGGGGTTCAGACGGCAAACTTCAAAGTCTGTTAACAAACTAAGACAAATTCAGACTGTTGGTCAGGTTATGATTCCATTGTAAACAATTTAACCACTTTTATAAAGGTAAATCGTAAGTTCAGTGGTCGGTTCCTTAGTTTAACAACCTGCCATATTTTGACCGCGAAACTGAGAAAAATCTGGGAAAGTCAATAGACACGAGGTAGAAAATAAACACAATTAACTTTACTGAAGACAGGGACAAAACAAATAGGCTGACAAAAGAGGTACCTGATTTTTATTTCCACCTCTGTCATAGTATTTGCCTTTGATTCGAGCAATGGTCACCTTATTGCACCAATCGTGTGATTTCACAGATGCAGGGGGGAGATAATCCGATTGTTGGCGGATCAGCCGAAACGCAAACTCCCCTTAACCCAACAGTAAATTAACTCGACTAACCAAACGATCATAACCTGCTACAGTATCTTTGATGTGAGGGTCTTTTTATTTGCTTCGCTAACACTTCAGGACTTGAGAAATGCTCTTTATGTGTGCCGTTTTATGTTAAGACTACTTAAGTAGCACTCAGCGCATTTAGACATATTCCTCGGATGATATGTATTGCTCAATGCGAGTTGATAATTTCACTAAATTAATCAATTGTCATATCTTTTAAAAACAAAAAGAAAGAATAAGTGAAACTAAGTTTTTTTTTCTGTGAATACCGGTTTTAAACTGCTATTTGCATCAAAGTATCATTTTAGGGTTTGCTTCATTAATGTTTAACTTTCAGATGTGAGGTATGTAAATGGAATTTGCAGTCCCCAACACTGTTTTTTTTTTTTTAGTTTTATTCCTGATACAATAATTTCATTCCGCTCCGACTCCAAAGCTTCACTGCCACATTGGTAGTTCCGTTGCAAATACCAAACACTTTGCAATTGCGTGTGACACAATGTTTATTTTATTTTAAATGCCGTCCCTCGTCTTACAAAAAACAATACTGTATACTGACCTGTATTTTGTTTCATGGATCCCCCCGATCCATGGACATACGATGCCACACTGGGTCCAATACAGTTAGGGGAAGTGACTTGTGTTGTACCTATTGAAGATAAATCAACGAGATGTGTAATGATAATGCTATTTGATTGAAACGGTCAAAAACGTGCTAACAAAAAAATTATATTATGTCATATGTAATATCCGGTATATCACGTGTTATGCAATGCACGAACTATTACACTTTAATTAGAAGGATTGTCGTCAGACAAACACACGTGTCATTAATTCTATGTGGGACTGATGTGAGAAATGATTCAGTGTGATTCCTTATTACATTTACACCTGTTCAGTGTGCATGAATCATACCATGTCTCAAGAAGTTCAGGTGAGAGAACAAGCTTTCTGCGTTGTGGGGACCAAATAGGTGTGTGAACTGTTCCTTGTTCATGCTGCAGAGTTGTCGGCCCTCGATGTTGTGGTACCGGGCCACTTCCATGTCCCTGAGTTTGAATTCATTGCGGGACCACTCCAGCCACTGTTGTACATCCCCCTCCGACCAAGTCTGGGGATCTGTGGGGAAATGGATAGATATACCAATCACAGATTAGGGCTTAAAGTCATTGACATTTTTTTGATTTGAGAACAACCTTTCATGGTGTAATAAATAAAAGTAAAGCCGTTTATTTAAAACAAGTTTTCTCAAAACAAGAGAACTTTTGTTAAAAACAAATAAATTAACTACAATTGAAAACTAGAAATGAAACTTGATTTATGACATACTATTAAATAGACAATCTGAATCTCCAAAATATACATGTTTGATATTTACAGAGCGATTTGAAAACTGGTGTGATTGGAAATGATACACAGTTGTTATAAGATCGATGTAAGCTATTTCATATATTAGATGATCTATATATTAATTAATAATACATGCATTAACATATCAAACACAAAAAAAATCTTTCACAAAAGGCATACATAATAGTGGACTACATGCATTTAACCATATATTGTACTTTTTGTATATAAATATTTTGAATTGACAGCGATTGTTAGTCCTATCAATCAAAATCGATCAAATTGTTGATCAGGAAATTTTAAAAGTCGTTTAATAATCATCTATATACGACAGGGTTAAGGTGTAAAGTGTTTGGCGTGAATGTCAAAGTTGTGTTTTTTCTGCCTTGTTCGGTTCTTTCTATCTTATCATACATTAATTTATATATTCCATCATTTCGGTTTACTTCGGATAAAAGACATGGGCGTATGAAATAGTATAAGTTTTTTTTGTGTTTTATTGCTTAATATGTAACTTTTTATATCTCATGATTTAATGTTTATTCTGGATACCCGGTGAATATATAATGTTAAAATTTCACCTAATAGAATGATGTCTTAAAATTCTTGTATTTCTTTATGAATTTTTTTAATGTTAGAAGAAATATGCAAATATTCTTCTTTCTACTTTGGTTTAAGTGCAGTGCATGCCTTGTTGAGATGATATGGAAAGAGAGAGTGGTCCAATTGTTTTTATTGTTTAAAAGTCTGGCTTTAATTTTCATCAACATCACACTTTACATTGAGTTTTGCGAAAATGCATCGCCAACCATTGTTGTCATTGAAAGAAAAAGTAAAGAAAATCGAAAATATTGTTATTGCCGTCCACTGGAGAATATTTCACTACACGTGTGGCGCTGGTCTTTCATTAAATCGCTCAGCGGGACCTCTCTAAAACGGTAATTTTCAATCTCAAAAAGGAAAATAAAAACCCGTGAACAAGTAAAATAGGTGTATTAAAGCTAATCTAATCGCACATGGACACAGACCTCTCGCCGAGGTCTCGATAGCTTTGGTGTCTTTAGTGACACGCGCCACCTATATTGTAATTATCGGCGCCCGATTTGGCACCTGCCCGCGACTCGGTGAAGAGCAAACCAGCAAGACCTTCAGATGAACGGGACCTGTCAAATTCAACAAGGGGTTCTTTTGTTGCCCAAAAATCGATCAAATACGTAAACAATACGCTGGATATAAACGACCAAAGTATGTTTTGAACAATTTTCATCAAATGTTTTAAAGACTAGATACAAATTATTCATCACCAACATTGAATAGATATGTGGGAGATATATCCGTCAAAGGTATATGTACATCTACACATGGTATATCTGCCTTAAGGAGGCACAGTGGTTAACAAATTAACCATTAGAACTTCCTTTAATTTTCAAATATGATTTGTTTAGCTATAAACTATCATTTAGTAAAGAAAAAAATCCAAATTAGTTAACTTTGAAATTTGAAAAGTTTGCTAAATCTTCATACAGAGCTCTTCTTCTTAAGGAGATTAATAAAGTATAAAAATGGCCACAACCACCCAGTCCTCTTAATATAGTGTTATCTGTATGAAAATTAAACTTTTAGCCGAGTGTAGACTCTGATAAACGCCTACTGCAATAAATGTAGTAATTCATATCTACATCTAAAAGTTTATATTTTATGTTGACATGAACAAGAAATGGGGATGACAACACAATTGTTCATGAGCGGAGGAAGTGTAAAAAAAAAAATTCGGTGACTATCTCGTAAATTTTCTGCCTTACTTGCTCTTATGATATTTTTGAAGCTGATTCAATAAGTATTTTTATATAGATAGCGTCCTGAATGTCTCTATTGTTGATGAGAGTCCCAAAATAGAATCACATGATCAGTTTAGGTAGAATTATTAAAAGCGTTTTTATTATTTTTTAGTCAAAAAAGAGGGGTTACGATGTCGTTATAACACTATCGACTTTAAATATGTAATTTGCAGAAAAATCATATATCTTTTTTTTTTTTTCTTCAAATTTGGTTGTGAAAAACACGCCATATATACCTTTAATTAAATGCGTCATTGTTGCCGTTCTAAAGATTCGCCTAAATGTATTGTACTCAGATTGATGATATATTACAAAATTGATTTAAGCTATATATATGCCGTATTTAATTAAATTCCCAATGCATATTTATAAACAATTCACGTATGTGTAGATTTGCACACGTGCGCGGGAATAGTAATCGAGAAAAACAGCATAGGGGAAAAGGCATGGCAGCGAACAAAATTAAATTGTATGAAAATATTTTTGTGACGTTGACAAAATTACTTATTTTTTCATAACTTTCCTTACAAAAGAATGTTAACAATATAAATAAACATAGAGCACCATCACATCTGATTAGAGAAAAAAAAAAAAAATAGAACGTCAATATAACCCCTTTCAGGAGCCCCTCTACTCAAAACATTTCGTATATATCCGTCTTTTTCTCCGAAAGCGTTATCCCAGTACCAGCATGCCGACAACGCTTTCGGGTCGAATTCGTGTTTACATTCTGAAAAAAAAAAGCTTGCGACATCACATGATAGTGAATATTTCAAACTTGGGCGTTAATAATTAATAACTGAAAATTATATTCAATACTTTTAAATGCGTTTGAGTTAAATTGTATACTTGGCAGAAAGCTTAATATTTGATAAATTATAAATTTTCTGCAAATTGTACAGTTTATGAATCAAATTTATGTAGCTTGATAAAAAAAAAAGCAGAAACATTTTTTCTTTAAAAACATTAAACACTGCATATATAGCTTTAATATATACTTAAATATGGTTATATTTGTATTTTTGATATTTATGAAAAAGAATTGCTCTTCAAAATTGCATCATTTTTTAAATATTACAGCGACAGACATAAAGTGTTTTGACGGAAACAATCCAACTGTCTTAGATAAACTTGAGGCAATCCCTATACGAGAAGCGAGAAGGTCCTCGATTTGATTAACACAAGGTGGAGTGCTATACCAAAAATATTCTAATGGGTCGTTAAATAATTCATTTTGAAATATAAATTATTGGTTCAAACACGGATATATAAGCTATTTTGAAATTTTTAAAGAACATGGAAAAATGACTTTGGTTGCAAATTGATAAGACATTCTATAAAGCTTATGAAATTTTATAGTAATATTTATAATTGAATATCAATAGATAAATATCCAATAGAGCATTTTAAGAAGTGTCCTTTTAGCTTTTATATATTGTTTAGAAAATATTATTAATGCAAATTTTAATTTTTTGGGGGCAATATTTTAAAAGTCTATGGATAAAACCTTCAAAATGAATATCACCAAGGAAAAACTTGAACAATATTTAAAAAAAGAAAGAAATCGAAATGAAATAGTGATACGAGATTGCTATTTTTAAAGAATATATTGTTAGCACTTGAAATAAATACCAGATATCTAGTTATTTTATAAATATCTTTAGATTAAGAAGGCCCGATGGTTGTGGCCGTTTTTAGACTATTTTAATGTCCTTTTGAAGAAGAGCTCTGTCAAAAGATACATCTATAAGAAAATGATTCTTTTTCTTTAATAAATGTTAGTTTTTATCCAAAAATATCATATTTAAAAGTTTGAGGCAGGTCTGAAGGTAAATATGTTGACCACTCATCCTCCTTAACAAAAGTCGTTGAGAATATACAATATCAACACTAATATGAAAATCGTTGACTTTAAACTTTAAAGAATAAAAGTCTGGCAACTGAAAACAAGAATCAATGAGACCAGACATTTTCTTTAATATGTAATTGATGTTAAATATCTGTATTATGATGACAAAGGTCGTCTTGTACATACAATGTTATAAATGTTAATTGTGAGAGCCATCACATGGCGTCCTGTAATTGATCTACCTTAACAGCAATTCTACACTTCTTGATATATAATACAGACAATTACAGTGATGTTTTCATTTTTTTTCCATCTGTCCTAAAATGTTTATTATCTTTCATTATCCGAAGGTGGGGGGGGGGGGGGGGGGGGATATTTAAAATCTAGAGGGGAGATGGGTTTTCAAGTGAGAGACAAAAGAACTTAATGGTTTGAAATACTGTCAGTTGGAACACATGCATGTAGATAGAGACAAACGGATTAAAGACTCTCTCTCTCTCTCTCTCTCTCTCTCTCTAATGCTGAAATATTGAAGTATATATTGTTATACTGTAAAAATCTTGGGGAAATATAGCAACACACGTTTCATATCTTTACCTAACAGACAAATAGTAATTGTGTATAATCATTGTGTGCACCCCCCCCTCCCCCCGAAAAAAAGAAGTATATGTGAGGATGCTTCGAAACCATGGACTGTTATAATTAAATTGAAAGAACGGAAAGAAGTTTGTCTATTTAGAATTCGCCCATTATTACTAGAACCCGATGGGTGAGTTATCATATAATAACATACACGTGCATGGAATAATATATTACATGTGTATTACACAATAACCTAACCTCTCTTCGATTAAATCAAGAATTACGTAGGGTAGATCCTTGAATGTATAGAAATGTTTCAATAAGGACAATAAGGATAAAGTTACATATGATGTTAATATATAATAATCAGTTGATGGCGGATTTGGCGAAATGTCAACAGTTCATGAGTTGTTTGTACATTTTATGAAATATGGTTTGGAATAATTGCTAAAATTCTTAAAATTGACACTACCCAACTTCTGACTTGTCCAACTTTGGCTATCGGTAAAATATTCCATTTTTGCAATAATTAAAGTGTATCTTTTCTGTTGATGAATACTGAAACACGTGCAAAAATGAGCTAATCAGTTATTTTAGAAACCGTTTATTCATGTATTTGATGGCAAAACATCGACTAAGCGTGTACATATGATTAATTTCAATAATCTCGGGTTATGACTTTGACTTCTTCAGTTCAACAAAGAAACTGTAGTCATGCGAACCCGGAAATACTTACACAAAGGTTACTGCGAGACGGATACAATCTTCTTAATTGCTTTGTATCATATTATTAAAAGATGAGAGTAAGAAGTGAATATGGTCATGCTCTGAGTACTTGAATTTGATGCTATAAACTGCATGTATTTGTCTTCATGCGTCTCACCTGCAGGAACAATGACTTTCTTGGTTTGCATGTTAACTCCGTCTGTGTCATGTTCCAATTTCGGTCGACCAGACGCGACATTTGCTTCTTCGATACATTTTGTCTCACAAACTTTTTTAACACTTTCATAGTATGGAGGTAAAGCTTGTGAGCCCTGAGCTTGTTTCTGAGTTGTGTCCCCGTACGGCACAGACGAATAAGCAGACTGTTGATTAATAAACATGTTTGGGTAATTTGGAACTGTGTAGAATGGGTTATTGATATCATCCATGTCCGCCCCGACTTCTCGGGGTAACATTGGGTCTTCTGCGTTGCTTGTTGCAACACCTTCTTGACTAGAGCACCTGGCGTTCGTCTCATATGTATGCTGGTTTGTTTGGTCGAATCTGGTGCCATACGCGGGGTATTGAAGATATTGCTGCATATTGGCTAGCTCTGTGGAATCTATGCTAGTCACGTGGTATGCGGTGGATGTCCCCCACATGGAACACGTTGGCTCTGTAACTATTCCAGGTTCGCTTTTAATTGAGCGGTTGGAATAGTCCTCCAGGTTTCCACTTTCTCTGGTGGTGGCAATGATGTTTCCGACAGTATTGGGCATAGGTATGGACACGTTGTGGACTACTAAGCTATCTGCACCAGAAGGCATAGGATTAGAACTCGTCTTGTGAACTTCTCCCTTATCCGTTATATCAATGGCGCCGGCGGAACTTTCATCATCTTGATTCGAGGGTGGGGTAGTACTAGAATCGGCCAAAGGTGTTTGATTTTCATTTCGGAGTAGGGATTCTGTTGGTATTAATGGTGGGATTTGTGGACGTTGTTGAAATCCCTCTGCCTGTTCTACCGCGGTTTTTGGGACCCTTTGGTTGATACTGTCTTGGGAGCCCTGTCTCTCCGAGATGAGGGCTGGTATGGGTAACGAATGAGCCTGTTGACATGATTCTGTGGTTTCTCTTGGTTCGCACTGCTCCGTGTTTGGAAGATAGGCGGGAACAGAGGAACACTGGTGAGTTTCTAAGTTGTTCCCTGGACTAGATCTCTCTTCAACAGAACGAGAACGCGGGGGAAGCGCAACAGAGTCTTCTCGATGGTTTTCCTGTTAATCAAAATTCCACATATTCACTACATGCATTTTTGTAATATATCAAGCTGTTGAAAAATAAAGTTGTTCGTACTATGAAATGAAATGGCTCATTTTATATGACCGGAATACCTGTCTATAATATAGGATATCCTTATCGTCCGTTCTAAACGGAGATGCTGTACTCCCCTATTTCCTAAAGATTCTTTCCTCTTTAATTTCCATTTCCCCGCTCATAGGAAATTGTTCATGTCGGTGAAACATTGCATGAAGTAGTGTTACGTTATAATTATACTTAGCATCCGAATAGTAGTGAAACAACTGTAAGATGTAAAGAGTAGAGAGTACTTACCATTTTCGAGACATAAAAAGTATTGAACACCAGAAGGAAGCAATTTGAGAAAAAAACTCAACCCATAAAGTGATAACTCATATACATAATGCAGTGTTGTTGTAAATTTAAAACGAGGCTAGAGGCTTGTCATATTTCTGCGGCGACAAGTGTATATTTCAGAAACAGGAAGTGGGATACTTATCACGACGAAACATACAGGGCAGGAAACGAGGTTCGAGAGGCCGGATGAGAGCGTAACTTATCGAGATAAATACTTTTCAAGTGTCAAACACTTTCTTAGTTGTGTGACTAAAATTTATAAAACTTAGTTTCACTTATGAATAAACAAGATAAGCACTGTACCGGCCAGATTCCCGCCTTTGATGACGTCACAGGCCATCTGCTCATATGAGGGCCACAAAAGATCGCCAAGTGAGTTGAAGTGTTTTAGCCAAAGATGCAAACAGGCAGAATTTGCATTTGGTGGATAAAGGGATTGTATGTTAAGGACAGAAAAGGAAAATCATCGCGTTTGCGGAAGTTTTTCTCTTCTCAATTTTGTTGGAGATTTTTTCTGCTATGGCTACAACAAAAAGCCCCAATGACCAGACGATAAGAACGAAGTCACGTTATTTTAAGGTGTCCGGGATTGAATCATACATTAAGACACTAATTTCATCTCCCTTTAGTGTGGTAACTTACCAACAACAACCCCTAAATATTCTCACATTTCTTTTTCAATTTTCAGAATTTTTCCTGGTCGAAATACTCTCTTTATTCTCATATTGATCGATTTATATAATTTATTTCTATGCAAAATATGTGACGATGTGTCCATGTGAAATTCACTTTCTGACATATGCATGCAACACTATTGCCGTAGTCTCTTTAGCATTCTCCATGATGATTTTCTTAAAATTTTGAACTATTTCAATTTTGCAGAAGATGCACCAGGCCTTTGATAGAGACATTGTGGATTGAACGAAGTCAAATGAATTGAATCAGTAAACAAACAAACTTTTAGAGATATTTACGCGTTCAATATAAGAAAGACCCTGCATAGATCCTGCTTAAATACATGCAAGATTCTCCATACATCACTTTTAATGCTAAAATAAACACACGATTCAAACAGTGCATATAAACTATATAATAATTTATTGTTTACCAAATTTTGAAAACACAAGTACATGCATTTGTTGTGAAGTGAATTCATAAATTATAAAGTTTTTTAGTTTATTATTGTAAATCTTCCCGACGTCATTATCGACGTATTTGTTATTCCGGCTTGCAACTTTTTCCCCGTTTCCATTTCCTTTTTCACTGTCAGCTAAATTAAAAAAATATATATATATACGTATTTTCATTATTTTTTTGTTTGGTGTTACAGTGTATATGTACATGTATATGTAGTTTGGTAATTAATTTTCTGTTTTAGTGATATAAATAAATTTAAGGACATGTGAATGTTTATAATTATTGGTCCCAAATAGATTGTACTATTTATCTTTCTTATTCATAAACAATTGAATTAAGATGTGATACACATTATTTTAGTTTAGATTTATTGTTTTTATTTAATTTAGATTTAAATTTCTTTTAAATACTAGAACCCATTCGCCGTGAAATTGATTGCCTTACAAATTAAATCTCTCGTTTCTTTACAATTAGTCTAATAAATAAGCAATAATTTGGGGGTTTGGGGGGGGGGGGTAGAATTTTCATCTATAATAAGGTACCAAAATCACACATTCAGTAAATGGTTACTGCTTGTTACCATAACGGGGAAGTATTTATCTGTTCCATGAAATTGTTCATTCAATACTTCCCTATTGTTCTAAATAGAGATGACCTGTATTGAAGTACTTTCAACTATTTTAGCCATGCTTTTTTATTTCCACGAAATAATTCTTCTAACTATACAGTTTGTATTTTAAAGTATTTCCCCTATGATGATTAACTTTGGGAATGTCTTGTTTAGATATAATTCATGTAAATATTTCTTTTTATAATTCATCATTTAAATACACTGATTGTCCCTTTCCAGTCCTGGATATTTGGTCAGTGTTAAGAAAACCAAGGTCTAAATACTAGTATATAGGTTGGACGATCTTTCAAGTTTTGGCTTTTATCAACGGGATGGTCTTCTAGTTATCATGTGAGCCTGTGTCTTTCACACTTACGTCGTGTACACATTATAATTGAAAAATGTAAATTAGTGAAAGTCAAATGAATAAAGTTTACAAACTGTCAGACAGAGAGCTATCAAAATATTGCTTGGTAAAATAGTTTGAATGGGGATAGCTGAAACCCCTGTGGTTTTGAACATTTAACCTTTAACTAATCAAAGGTTACACATTTGTCAAGGCCGAACCGTTATTGAACTTTGATGATTGTCAAGCAAACGACATCAAAGATACTGGTCATACAATATATGATTTATTGGTTATGCATTTTATGATTTGTTGGTCGGACATTATATGATTTATAGGTCGGACATTATATGATTTATTTATTGATCGGACATTATATGATTTATTTATTGGTCATACAATATATGATTTATTTATTGGTCATACAATATATGATTTATTGGTCATACATTATATGATTTGTTGGTCGGACATTATATGATTTATAGGTCGGACATTATATGATTTATTTATTGGTCGTACAATATATGATTTATTGATCGGATATTATATGATTTATTATGATTTATCGACGTGTTATACGTTTACAGCAGGTAACCTACATTTACATAAATGTGTAAATGTAAAACTCATAAACAGAATAATGAGTAAAAAAAAATTCCATCTCTATAAAAAAAAAAATATTTCAACATAGAGATAAGTAGAGTGAAGTATTTTAAGAATGCACATGTAATTATGTTTTTTCTTGTTTTTATCATTATCATTATTTGTAACCAGCAATTTTCCTACTACAGAAAAGGAAGCCACAATTTCTTTAAAACGGAAAATACAATAGGAAATATACATTAGCAACTATTAACATTTATTTTATAACTTCAAATTAATGTCACGTGTCTAATTCCGATTCAGAATGAACCATTTCCACATTCTAAAGTAGCATTTGTTGTAATGTAGTGCCTTTGAAAATAGAAGTGCTTTTCCTTGTATAAAAACTTAATTCATAAACCAACAAATGCATGCATAAGCTCCTTTCATCTTCGAGGAAAACTATATGTATATCGAGATGATGGTAATGAGTTCAAAGAAAATTATTTAATCACGTATTGTTCTTTTAGCATTCTAAGAGTGACTAATTAACTATGAGCCCGATTATTGAGTTTTAATGCGTTATTCATTTTCAGGCAAATTTTGTTCTTCCTTGAAAAAATGGAACGAGGGCAATTTAGTCATACCTTTGTCGTGTGTAGAACGCTTTTTGGTAAGTCATGTGCAATGGAGGGGCATGAAGGGTACAAGTGACAAAGACGCACTTCAAAGGTAGACCTGAGATTAAAGTCATTATAATTGTGAACAGATTGTTTTCATATTTATTATATTAGTACTTTAAGGATTAGTAATATTGCAATATCTTTACTTGGATATGGTAGGACATGATAAGGTACGCCATCACCGGTAGGAGATGCAAGAAATCGCTCTTTTACTTTTTATCAAACATTTTACAACTATATATATATTTGATTGTGCACAGAAGATTTTAAATTGCAGTATCTTTCTTTAAAACTTTAAACAATCTTTTTAGAATATAAATGTTTCTCAAGTATTCTATTCAAGATTTTGCAACCATAATGGAACTTTCTACTTCTTGGGCTGGTTTCTCTAAGCTCAAATAGTTCTTTAGACATTCCAGTTCATTATCCTTTCTACATTGTAAGAGCTATTTCCGCGTAATTCAAAACGGATAAACCTAAGTACAATATAAATTTATCCAAGTTGTTGAATTTGCAAAAAAAAAAAATGGGGTGAATCACGCAGTTATGAATTAAACGAAACTTTGCAGATGATTTAATTTACGCCTGTAAATACCGAGTACCAGGACAAATAATGTACAGACTGATCTGGATTAGCATACATGTACATCGTGCTTCGTTATAATAGGGCCAGCCACAGATTTAAAGCACTTTACATACTCTACATATAGAACCTAGAGCCAGGCACGCAGTGACTACACTCAAGTGTTTGGAGTGTTTCTGTGTCTGCTGAATGAACTGGTCTATTTTCTCAGTTGGGTTTTATTTTTCTAAACATACACGAATTCGAGACTTGGATGAGTAACATTTAAAAAGTTTATTCAGAATTATCTGGGAATGAGTGAAATTAATCTCCCCTTTCGTGGGAGAATTTTCCATTTAGGGGATAACTTTTGGGATCCCAATATGTCATAGAATATAAATTCACCATATCTTAACATCATAATTTAAACGCGTGTGGATGCTAGGCATCAGATGGAGGGATTTTAATCTTCTTGTTTCTTTGTACACCGCTTTATTTCAGTTAAGCGTCGTTTCCTCTTTTTGTTCAAAGCTTCACCAATCTCTTCCGTTTCGGATATGAATCATTTTCTTAACTGTTAGAAAGTGTGTTATCTCTTGTAAGCAAGAGGTTATCTATGAGGAAATGTTAATATGTTAGGTTTTTTTATGTTAATGTAGAGTTTATTGTTATCAGTTGGCAGAAACATTTTGCCTGTAAATTTTATTGTCTTTTTTTTTTCAAAAAAATGAAAGTTGTGCAAAAATCAAAAAGAAAAAAAAAAGGAAGAAAAAGCCAATTGCACATATTCGAACAAAAGAATATATCCCCATAATCAACTTGTTGATAGTTTAAAAATGTTTTGTTCTTGAAATGATAAATTACACTTCTCCAACGTTGCTCTAGTATTTGTTACTATTTAAAGTTGTTATATTTTATTACTTTGGATTTTGATCATACATAAAATCTGTCCTCAAGGGCCATTCAATGGAAACTGCGATACTGGCACATCTAGATATGATGCACATAACATCTGATTTTCAGACTTTTGTCTCAGAGATACTAGTAATGTATGTTTAAAGACAGAGATTCTTTCTCCAATATCAATTAAACTCAATATGATTTATACATAGTATATTCATCGGTGATTTAAGCAAATGTTCTTTAACAGTAAAAACATATTAAGGATGCGTTCGTAAAAAAAATCATTGAGATGAACATGCTTAAATCTGCTGTAAGTCGACTAGTTTTGATTATAGATAGAAGAAAACGTGAGCAAGCTCAAACACCCCACCCCACCCCCCACTACGTAGCATTGCTACACATAATGAAATGCAGGGTATTCATTCAGTATACACAAAATAATTACATGATGGTGCAGAACTTTCAAATCTATCACAGTAAAATTTCTTGAAATAAGCAAATCTACACATTGTGCCCTTATGACCTACAGTTTCACAATATGATGTGCAGCACGCTGACAAACTGTTCATTACTACATTTAATAAATGGCCAAAATTCCAAGTTCAAATGGGCCAAAATTTCAAGAAAAACGTTGCATTGGAAGTTTTTGGTAATATGAAATCAAAACACTTTTTACCCTTATTATACCTACAAAGTTTCTCGAAATTCTAGGCAACGGTTTAATGGGTTGCGCTGAACAAACAAAAAATCAAAAACAAAAGAGCATAACTGACTGACTGACGGACAGGTAAAAAACAATATACCCTCGCAACTTGTAGCTTGCATTGAGAATGGTCTCTATCCTATACACCTTTTTCAAGAATGTTGGTGTAGCTAAGGTGATCTACCTTAAGTTTTGTTTAAAAGTAATTTAAAGTTTACGACATAATATTTCATCCATGTATTCTAAACATTGAAAATAGGCCATGATAAATTAACTGGAAACTTAATTTGAACATTTTCCCCACTTCGGTTAAAAATAACTATTCCATTCATCACATTCATTTATATGTGTGTTAAGAAGTTAAGAATTTGTATTTTTTCCCATTTCAGTAAAAATAAAACCATTTCATTCCAAATGTCTTCGTTGTCCTTGAGTATTTTTTCTCTCTCTATATATATAGGTCAATATATGGACAATTTACATTATATCAGCGATATTAATAAAAAAAAAAACCCGTTCAAATGTTTTGTCAAATAAATAAGTGACGACGCTTTTATTTCGGCACGTATTCTTTTCTTTTTGCATTTGTTAAAAAACGAAATAAATTCGAAACTTAAAAATTGTACATACAGCTACATTGGTTATGCAAAGGAACTTATGATATTCATCGTTGAAAATGGAATAACGAGAATATATATTCATAAACTTCGCAGTGAAGTCCACAATAAAAGATAAATAAGGAAAATTTCCTCTTATAAGTGACAAAAAAATTCTTCTTGTTCAAAGCGTCGCTCTATATTTCCCCTTCAAAAATATATATTTACATTTGCAAATATGGTTCCTTAAATTCTGTGTGAACTTTCTCCTGACGTCACAGTGATAATCGCACGCGCTTATCGTTTGCATTATTGTAAACATAAAAACATGGAAATGTTAATAATTATGAATGATTTGCCTTCCTCAAACGTAAATATAAGTGATAAACAGCAATGTTAAAAAGTTCACCAGGATATGAACTTGTTTGGTACGTGATCAAATCTTCTGAGAAGCCCTTCGGGCTTCACGGGATATGATCACGTGACCAACCAAGTTCATATCCCGGTGAACTTTTTCACTTGCTGTTTATTTCTTTAAAATAAGAAAAATGTCAATTTTTGACTCATTTTGATTGAATAACAAAATTAGCATCACTTCTGACGTCATATACTGCCAGTGAGTGCAAATTAATTAAATAAATAGGTGAAAAACCACAGGCACATGACGTTATAAATTTTTCTCATAATAAAAATAAATACTCTATACCTAATAATAGTCTATTATTAGGTATAGGTATTTATTTTTATTATGAGAAAAATTTATAACGTCAGGTGCCTGTGTGAAAAACATATAGATATTAAATCAACTGTTAAAAAAATAGCATTACAATTTAATGTACCTGAAACACTTTTAAAAATGCGAATTATGGGGGCCATATTAGGCCCATATCATATATCCTTTGCTACTCTTTTTCATTTAAATATTGGGGAGAACTTTATGCACAGAAGGTGACAACTGGTTTCATGGGGTAGCCTAGACAGATTCCCCTACAATGAAGAACAAGAGCTTTTAATTAACAGTCAGTGGAAATATTATTAGGCTCTAAATTATTTATAAAAACTATAGAATAACACAACACCACTGGATGCCATATATATTTATTAATTATCCGCAGTGTCTGCGTCAGCAATTTATAACTGCTGAGAAACAAACATGTCAACGCTCTGCTGTTTGCTGTGAGTTTCTTTGCCCTTCTCTGTTTTTTCACTAACAAAATGCTTATTTCGTAAGATTCGGTTTGGTCAGGACATTAGTACATATTCCAAATACCCTAACCATGCCAAATTTCGTCAAGATCAGCTACCGAGACGACGCATCACCTTTATGAGACCACCTTGATCATAATAAATAAATATGAAAATCATAATTAATGATCTCTTATATCAAAATATTAGAAACTCTAGCATGGTTTGATACAATATCATAAGATACAACATATATGATACAATATCATATTATATAATACAAAATTGTATCATATCATATGAAACATTATCATTTCATATAATACAATACCGTATCATATGATATAATATCATATTATATAACACATCATATTAATAGAAAAATTATCATATGACACAATATCATATGATACTATATCATATCATATGATATCATATATTACAATATGATTTAATATCATATGATACAATTTTGTATCATATGATATTGTATCATTTGATATGATATTGTATCATTTTCTATTGTATCATATGAAATTGTATCGTGTATTATGATACGTTAATGTATTACATATGATATTGTATTATATAATATTATATCATATCATATTTTATCTATTGAAATGAAATTGTATTATATGATATTGTATCATGTGATATGATATTTTATTATATCATACAATATTGCATCACCGCATATAATATTGTATCATATGATATTATATTGTATCATATGGTATGATACAATTTGGTTTTATGTAATATGATATTGTATCATGTTGTATCATGACACGTGGTGATAACGAACAGTGTTCAAATTCAAAAGTCCAAAGGAAAATTACAAAACAGGAGCAGAGCAAACACGGACTTCTTAAAAAAATATAGGTAGGATCAGGTGCCATGGAGAAATAAGCATCCTCTGCCGACCGGTAACACTCGCCGTGTGCCCAGTGTCATATCGGTAAAAATGTCATTATTGGGGATATTGTCGTAATTTGGAAAAAAATATCATGATCGGGAAAAACGGGAAAAAAAATTAAAACAGCAACCACGGACTTCTGGAAAACCTCAGAGGAAGGATCAGGTGCCATGGAGGAGTGAGCATCCTCTGCTGACTGGTCACACCCGCCGTGTGTTCTTTGTCGTAATCGGGATAAATGGAAAAGTCCGTAGACAATTAGGTGATTAATTGTGGTTTAACAATTAGTATGAAAAACGTCAGTCAGCATGCGACCCAGTGGAAGATTGTATTTGCTGACAAGGTCGTTGTATCGAACTATACAAAGAACTTACGAAAGATGACTTCAAACGAGACTGTTGATAGTCCTGTTTTATAAACTTGTTTGTCAGTAGCTTGCCTCGCCTCAGAAACTGTTCATACATAGAAAATGCCGTTGCGTATCGAATTTACCGAGAGACAAAAACACCATATGCAGGTGATGAAGGTTTATTGCTACATAAGTAAGGATAGTTGAATATAGAAAAATTGAAGTCATCACGTTTATCATAATTGTCGCTTAACCGTTTATCATATTGTATCATGATACAACACTGTATCTATAACATGATACAATATCATATCAACCAAGATTATATGATACAATATCATATAATATGATACATTATCATATTATATGATAAAATATTATATCATATATATTCAATAGAATAGGAATAGGAATCATGATAATAGTTATCATATATCAACAATCCATCTATCAAGCAACTTTGAGTGAGGTAGAACAAGGTTTTCTTATCATCATTGATGAGCTCCAAGACCCTAACACAATTTGTATTGTTCTAAAATTTTAAACCTGTTTTGGCATCTAGATAATCAAGATCACTCTCAGTATCTTAAGCTACCTCTGTGATTCATTTACATAGTTAAATCAACCATGCAAGTTTGAATAAGTACCGGTACTATTATTTACATAAACATGTGACCAGCTCCAAAAACGTTAACCTCCTCCAGCATCCAAAACTTACGACTCAGATTCAGCATCCAAGCCTGTGGAGTGCATCAGTTTCACAAGAAGCATCATCTACCCAAATTTGGTAAGATTTATCTATCAAAGGGCACCTCCTCCAAAAACTTCAACCAACTCCAAAAACCTTAACCTCATCCAGCATCCGAAACCTATGGCTCATATTCAGCATACAAGGCTGTGGAGTGCATCAATGTCACAAGATGCGTCAGCCATGCAAGTTTGGTAAATTTAGGACCATAAGTAAGTAAGATATGGTCATCAAAGGGCACCTGCTCCAAAAACTAACCAGCTCCAAAAACGTTAACCTCATTCAGCATCCGAAACCTATGACTCAGATTCATTATTCAAGCCTGTCAAGTGCATCAGTATCATAAGACGCACCATATATGCAAGTTTGGTGAAGTTCATCTTCGCTAGGCAAGGGTTTTCGGTCCACCCCGCTCCGGCTCCCCATAAACCCTTGGCAGAACTCGGTGATGCGGTGGCGCTATCTAGCGAGCAACTTGGAGAGTGACTAAAATGGGTAGCGAAACCCGGGCCGGGCCGGGATTTTCGAAACGGAAAACCGGGTTTTTGTTGATTTCTTAGGAAATACTCATTTGTTCTGCACGAAATTTCCAGGACTACTTTATTACATATTGTTTTGTCTTCGCTAAAATTTTTATCATCATAGAATGAGTTTTTCAATATTTATTACAGATTGTCACTTTCCAGGTGACTAAAATGGGTAGCGAACCCGGGTGACACATTTTGGCGATATTTAGTTAATTACATTGATTGATTTGAAAATTTGTGTGTTTAATTATTGCTATTTAAGTTTAAATACTTAAATAATACCACAATTCCATAAAAAAGTATCATAAAATGAAATTATGGCCAAATATCATAAACCCGGGATGGAACAAAACCGGACACGTTTACCCGGGACAAACTCTTAATTTCCGAAAAAGCGACGAGAACAGAAAACATCTTAACATCAAAAAATGAAAATGACAAAATGCAAGATAAGAACTTATTATTAAATGATTGTAAAATTCATTATTTATAATTCTTTTTTAATGAGATTGAAAGAATGAATTCTACTCTGCTAGTTTTTAGTATTTTCTAGTGTTTATTCAGTGTAAAAACACATGAAAACTGAGTCTGGGCCTTGATAGGGCGTTGCTGACATTATGCAATAAGAACGGTTTTCTTGTAATTTTGTAAATATTTAGTGTAAATCTAATTACCAAAAAAAACTTTTAAAATAAATACAAAATAATACATAGTGCTTATAAGTAGTTAGTTTGATTTTCAGTTAAATCGTTAAGATATAAACCAAGTCTGGGCCCTGGTAGGGCGTTGTGTTTTACACAATAAGAACGGTTTTTCATCGTGATTTGTTGTTTGCATGCTTTATATTTTGTATTTCAAATGGTGGGAGAAGGCTCAAATGAGGATACCTCCGCGTAGTTTGAGCTGGGCAATGTCACATAAGTGATATCTAACATCCTCTCGTCGCTTTTTCGGAAATAAAAAGTTTGTCCCGGGTAAACGTGTCCAGTTTTGTTCCGTCCCGGGTTTATGATATTTGGCCATAATTTTATTTAATGATATTTTTTGACGGAATTGTGGTATTATTCAAGTATTTGAAGTTAAATAGCAATGATTAAACACAAATTTCCAATTAAATCAATGTAGTTAGCTTAATATCGCCAAAATGTGTCACCCGGGTTCGCTACCCATTTTAGTCACCTGGAAAGTGACAATCTGTAATAAATATTGAAAAACTCATTCTATGATGATAAAAATTTTAGCGAAGACAAAACAATATGTAATAAAGTAGTCCTGCAAATTTTATGCAGAACAAATGAGTTTTTCCCAAGAAATCAACAAAAACCCGGTTTTCCGTTTCGAAAATCCCGGCCCGGCCCGGGTTTCGCTACCCATTTTAGTCACTCTCAGCAACTTGAGTTGCGCCCCTTGCTTATTTACACATTTTAATCGAATGGAGCAGCGTGTTATATTCACGCTACAGCATAAATACAACTTGGAAAACATGTTGACTAGCGAGTATCGGAATATAATTAACGATGGTATTAAAAAGGATAGAAGATATAACCTAGAGGAAGCAAGGAATGTTTTATTTATAGTGTTTGTAAGGGCATGTACCGGGAGTGAAAAAGTCGCTGAAATATGACAGTTGTCGTGCCATAAAACCAGGTATCGTCGTCGTGATTACTGCGGACAAAAGAAATCAAATAAAATATAGCTCATTGAACCTTTAAAAACAATAACCATAAACACGGACGTATATACTAACGGGATAGGCAACTTCTACATTCGCTATGTTTACTTCCCATACTATCACGCGAGCCTTGACAAGTTTGTAAAACTCTGTTCAATCCCAGTAAAATATATCGTTTTTTAAGCGATCTGGTTAGACTATCGTTGGGGAGGCACTGTACTCGAGCACTTGTGTCTCAACTTGTTAAAAGCACCGAATATTTAACCAAAGATCACACGTGTTTCTTTTAAAGTTTATTTACAAACTCGTTTTAATTTATAAACGCTGCGATTTGATCAGCTACTCGCAGCTGCAGCCAATCATAAAACGGAGCTTGTCACCGAGTTTTCGTAATGAGATCTGCCAAGGGTTTATGGGGAGCGGAGTGGACCGAAAACCCTTGGCTAGCGAAGATGGGTGAAGTTTGGACCAGTAATAACAATTATATATTCATCAGAGGGCATCTGCTCAAAAAACCTTAACCTCTTTCAGCATCCAATACCTATGGCTCAGATTCAGCATTCAAACCTGTCAGGTACATCATTATCATAAGACGCACCATCCATACAAGTTTGGTGGAGTTAGAACCAATAGTAACTTAAAAATTGCTATCAAAGGCACCAGCTCCAAAAACCTTAACCGCCTCCAGCGTCTTAAATTCATGGCCCTGATTCAGCATCCAAGTCTTCCAAGTCCATAAGTAGGCCCAGATGCATCATCCATGCAAGTTTGGTGAAGATATGACAAGTAATAACTAAGATACAGGACCTGCACCAATAACTTTAACCAGGTCCAGACGCCCACACAGGGGTATATCATAAGTTCCCCCTCACTTTGTCTCGGTGAGCTAAAAAGCATGTCGAAACTCAGACTTTTTACTTTTATAAAAATGAAAAGGGAGGGGATAATCCATGCCCCAAATGTTTGCAGTCTCAAAATAAAATTATGAAATAAATCAATTGACACTTTAAATCTTTAATAATTGTTCCATCACTAAAGAGAACACAAAACAATATATCATTTTCATACAACAAGTTTTGTCTAAATACAACAGATCATGTCAAATTAGGCTAACATAGTCTCCTTTTTGGTCACCACTTATTTTAGCTTGTGACCTTAATAAAGCATTACAACCTTCAAAACACTGTACAAGTTTTAGAGTCCTATGGTGTAGGAGCGACCCTTTGGGTTGTGGATTGGCAAGACTGTAGGCTCCACAATTGTCCACTCATACCATACATTCTTTGCGTTACAGCTTCTCCAAATATGCAATACAACACGATCATTTTTCTTCACATAAATGGGTGTCTGAAACAGATCAAAAACTCAATGTGCATGAACCTGCGTATTAGAAATCCAATGTACAGTTTTTGTGCAGAGTTATACAACTTACATGTGTACATTGAAATATATGCAATTAAACATCCTTTTTGGGAAGTGCCTACTTTCAAACAATTTAAAGAAGTTACAAACTTAACGTAATTTTTTTTTTTATATCTAATAAGTTCATAACATTTTAAGGTGGTATGGGGCATCTGTCGATATTAATGGGAATTTAAGTACATTATAAGTAACATACTTTCACCGATTTAGAATTTTCAAATTTTATTTAACCAAAAAATATGCTTTAAAAATTTTTGGACAGGTAAAAAAATTTAAAATCCCCAGCGGGATTCGAACTCATTCTGTATGTAGGTTTACGTAGCTGCAGGTGTATAGCTCCCGGTCTGTAAAAATTCAAATGGACGACCTAGGAGCTACAGTGCCACCCATTGAAAAAATTTATTGCACACAAAAACGTGCACAAGTTTTGGACTGATTAACCGTATTTATACGCAAATTCTGTGAATCAATTAGTACCATTAAATTCTTCATGCAATTTACTACTGATATCGTCTTTTAACTTGCCTCTGATAGTCTTTAAAACACCATCACCAGCCCGGTAAATTGAAGTGTTGCTGTTTGTTTACATGTAAAAATGGCGACTTCAGATCTCAATGTGAATTTAATATACTTCATTTTCTGAGGTCGGTAGTGCGTTCTGGGAAAGTCTGAGGCAAGTAAAGAGGCGGTATCAGTAGTAAATTGCATGAAGAATTTAACAGTACTAATTGTTTCCACAGAATTTGTGTATAAATAAGGTTAATCAGTCCAAAAATAGCACACGTTTTTGTGCGCAATAAATATACAATTTTTTCAATGGGTGGCACTGTAGCTCCCAGGCCGTCCATCCGATTTTTTTCAGAACGGGAGCTACAGACCTGCAGCTAAGTTTAACGGCATGTATTATTTGGTAATAGGTTTAACTGTATGGATTTCCTGTTAATAGGTTTAACTGTATGGATTTCCAGTTAATAGGTTTAACTGTAAGGATTGTCTGTTGATAGCTTTAATTGTGATTGGTTAAACTATATGGATCGTCTGGTGACAGCTTAACTGAATGGACTGTCTGGTGTTTAACTGTATGTAGGTTTAACTGTATGGATTGTCTGGTGTTAGATTTAGTTGTAAGGATTGTCTATAAATCTCAAAAAGAAATCTGTATTTTTTTTTCCTGTGATTTTTTCTGAGTGAAAAATGATAATGCATCAATGAAAATCTCATATCTTGGATATTTTCCCTTTCATTGATTTCAATTGTACTTCTTTCAGGGGTATGTGTATTTTTTGTTTAAAACATCCAAATATGATGGAAACACTAACTTGGGACAGACTATAAATAGCTATAGCAGGACTGGTAACTGGTCTAATGGTTCATTGGGATAACTGACACATGCTTGTTTGTACAATGGGACTTATGTCAAAGGATTTTAACTGACATCCTGTATGTTTTTCTTGTATAATTAAGGTACCCAATGAAAATATTTGACAGTAAATATGAATATATTTCTATCTTTAAAAATAACATTATAAAATATCATTTAAATGTTAATTATTTCAAGTCTTCAGATCTAAGACCACAAACATATTATACATGAGGTGATCATGTAGTGTGGAAGTCTCACAGAACAATCAAATATATTTGTAGTATTCATTTCAATATTTGAAGGAAACACTCAATTTCACTATTCTCAACAATACATATTATTTTAAACTCCAAATTATTTTGTAGAATATATAAAGTGCACAGACTTTCAAGAGATTCCTTAATATACTTTATCTTCAAAAACCCAAAAAACAAGGTAATAATATTGGTTTTATTACCGGGAATTCAATTGTTATATTCCACAATTAATATACCCATAAATTACCGGGTAGGCTAAAATGCTGGTTTTTTTCATTTGAGTGTAAAAGCTATTTTTTTTTCTTTCAAGTGTAAGTCGTTCAAACATACAATTACACTGAGACACCTCAATGTAAAAAATATCTGAAAAGAATGGTACAGTTTAATTTTTCAAAATTCCACAATAAAATATGAAGTGGAAAAAACCCACATTTCTTGTTATCATTTTTTTCCTGAAGAATTTTATTGGAAGCCTTATTAAAGTTGCACCCTAGACAAATACACAGATTTTATTAACTGTACACAGGAATTTATGGCATAGGAATCCAATAAAAAAATATCAGTTTAGTGGAACAGTTGACATAAACATGTACCGTATGTAAGAATACAGTCAGATTGTCACTTTCAAAGCAAAAGAATGTTTGTCAGGATTATGTCATTGTGAAAGTCTACATGAAAAATTGATATGCTTGGTTTCACTGCTATGTATTGAATAACACAACTGTTCATGCAAGTTAAGAAATATTTTTTACTGTATTATGTAACAGACTAGCCACATTTTTCATGATTAAATAACACCCATGACTCCTGTTTAATTAAACTTCATAACCTTACATCATTAACTGCATCTTACCTTGATTGGAAATAAGATGGGGAACCAGCTAAACATTCCTGGAGAGTGGGTGTCTGGATGTATGCCTGTAACACAAAATCACTCAACCATAGAATTATCATGACAGTGTTTGACCAGCACTATGAGTCTATGGCAAGCTGATTTCTGGATGCTGATTGAGCTTGTACATTTATTTAATGACTTACTCAGGGTCACATTGTCGTACAGAATTGTGTCAAAGTAGCCAGCAAACCCATGAAGGACTGCATCTTGTTTTATGTCAAACTCCAGACAGGTGTACCTAGTGTTGTCTATCACTTCGTCTAAGGAAATAAAAAATATAATTATAGTATAAAAGAAAAAGACACATGTACATTGCATAATGAATCCATTCTTACAGCAGTCAGTTTCATTTACCTTAGTCTTTGAAGCTAACATAAACATATCAGTTTTAACAAATCTTTTTCCATGTTTAAATGAAGGTCAAATGGTAAACTTTAATACACAAATTGAGTAAATATGTAAGACAGAGTGCATCCCTTTAATGTGGGTAGGCATTTATTTTATGCTTATTAGGATTAAATAGACATGTACCACAACAGTCAAAGTATTAGTTACAATCACAACTTGAGTTTTATTCATCATTTTGCCTTTTTTTTAAATTAATATCATACAGGCATTAAACGACTCATTTCACAAAACAAATAATACATGTACATACATGTACATGATAAATGCAGGGAGACAACTCTAAAACTACATAAAGTTTTTATGCATACAAACTAGAGCTGTCTATGAAGACGAGGTATAACAGACTGGTACCTGGTGTATTTATTTTATATCACAAAAATACTGTACCAAAATGTTCAGTTAAACTCATATATAGCCAATTCCTCTAGTACCTACAGATTTACTTCACCATTATTATCAGTATCACAAATTCATTATTATAAGTACAGCAAATTGTAATAATAAGTATATCACATTCACAATAAACATGTTCCTACCCACAGCTACTTGGTGTGCTTATTGAAGTGTTATAAACAAAACCTGCATTGAGGATCATTGGATTAAATTGAACAGTTTGTACATGCATTTTGTAATTATCATGAAAGATGATGTAAATTAAATATTGTTATCTCTCGAAACTTAAAAACATGATAATTGTTATAATAGACGTTAATTTCAACACCTTTACCAGGCTCAAAAATCAATTTTCAATACCAGTAAGCCTGGTAAAGTCATTTTATCAGTATTCCTTATAACCATAAAAATTAACATGGAATAGCTAACAGTTAATCAAGGAATCCCAAAAAACTTTGCTGTAACTAAAATCTCCTTATTTCAGTGTCTGTACTAAATGACATTTACTCTGTGGTGTTTATATCCATGATATTGCTATATCTGTGTACATACTCATCAGTTTCTTGAATGAATGCTAATATAAGCTCAAATTTTTCTGGCAGAGTTTTGTCAGCCATAATTTGATTGGTTTATCAAAAGGTTGCTCCGACTTGACCTCTAAGTGGGTTGTTTCAGATGTACAAGAGTGGTGTGGTATCAGAACAGCTGATTTTAATCAGATTGATCTGTGTATGTACTAAACACTTTCTACTGTACCTGCACATTGTGGCATGTGTTAGAACACTGACCTCTGTTTGGATGTTTAAAGTGGAACACTTCCTGTGGAGGAGCAAGCACCTGACAGTTATGAAGGCGTACCACATAGGGGGTCTCAAAGTTGTGCTGCAAGATTTAAAAAATAAACTAAATTAAAATTCAGAAGTAAAGTGGACTATTGCTAACAAATATATCCATTAAAACTTAGTTATGCTAGTTACAAATAAAGTTGATTATATATCAAGAAGCGTTAATACATGTACCTTAACTTTAAGATTCTAGCTAATCAAACTACTGTTTATAGCTTTATAACTTTGTGACTACAATGATGATCCAGTGCTTACATCTACAGGTTTGTTGGAGGGGGTGTTGTCCTTGCACACTCGGACCTCATTATACAGCTTCTCTGACTGGAGCGGTGACATGTACGACGTGTATTCACAAGGAATACTGATACCATCATCTGAAACCACACAAAAATTTAACACTTTTATTCTATTCACCATTTACATGTAACTTCTCTTCCATGAAAAACAACACTATACAGGCATATGTTGATGGTTCCCTATCCTACCTGTTTGCCTATGATGTATCTAAATATCATTTAATAAGTTTCGCTGTTGTACTGCATAATTTCTAAATAAAATACAAAACTACAATCTTTCAACCATTTTTACATTCATTTCTTGATAACAACACCATAGCATTTCAACATCTTGGTTCCTGTACTGAATATTACTTTTGTTTACATAACCAACACTATACCTACATATTAATTAGTAAAACTAGATAATGAGACATACAATTTATAAACTGGTAAAAGGCTGATACCCTTCAAAAATCTCTGAGCTCCATCCAGACATTCAGGGGAGAGTTCGTTATCTCCAAACGATCCCAGTAGCTCACTGACCAAGATGTCCGCCTTCTCGGGTGCCTCCCACTGCCGCATGTCACATGACACCACCTCAACCAGGTCTCCCCACATCTCGTCCTTCATGTTCTCTAGACTGTAGACAACAAAACATTGTCTCATCCTCGAAAATAGGTGTTTACAAATTTCAATGAAACCACAGTATCTTTGAAGCTCCTTTGTTACAATGATAGCTGGTACTTACGTCACTACAGCATTAGGATTTTTCTCCACCGCGTACACCTTCTTGATTTTCCGGTCTGCCTGATGGGAAGCAGCAATAGAGGCCCTCACAAGGGGTCCTCTGCCCGCCCCAACCACCATTAAAACACTGCAACAGAGAACACATCTTCTTTCAAACTGATACTTCCAAAGAGAAAGGACCATTTATAGCACGGTAGTTTATACAAATATACGACAATATGAACATGTGATTACTTACACACTCTTTGTTTCTTTTTCCTCTGGTTTTATCTTACCCAGAAGGGCATAGTAAACAGCCTGAAGATAAAAATAATGAGAATAAGAATTTACATCTTCTTACAATTATTTCGAAGATATCCAGCCTGAGTTTTCTTTTTTCAAATATATGTCTTTGACATGAACATTGTTTTTTTTTTAAATGAAACTGACCTTCTGATACTGGGAATATTTGACAGGGTCTTTTTCAAAGATTTCGTAAGTTTGTGATTCTAGGTTGTCCATCAAAGGCTGCAGAAAAACACAAGGTACAATGATATGTATTAGGTTTAGAACACATTGACAATTTTTACAGTTAATGTTATCAAGAGCCAGCTAATTTTTCATTCATACCTGCAGTGGACTTTGTAAGTAGTCCTCATAGCCCTTGGCAAACTGTGTGATGGGATCAGGAGGGGACCTTGTCTGTGGAAGACAAAACACACAGGTGATCAACTAATTCAGGACTCAATCTATGAAAAAGTTTGTCTCTCATGCTCAGAAACCAGTGAATTAAAGGCTAACACTTGCAACAAATAGATATATGAATTCCTGTCATATGCCAAAAGGGTTTGCACAATGATTAATTTTCATGAGCATACAAGTGCCTATCCTCATATTCTACATTACATAAGGATTATATATGACAGTTTTGGTTTGCTCTGGCATAAATCTGTAGTTGAAAGAAATTCATCAAACTCATATATACATGTACATACATGTAATTCCTTTAAATCATGTCATAATGAGTTTTAAACATTTTCATCTATATAGCCTGAATTCAAAAAGTTTTCAAATTATTTTTTCAAGTGTCAGTATACAGATTTTCTTCAGCATAGCAAAAAAGCAAGAAACAAACTGCACAGATGAGATGAGAGAGTACATATATGTAGGCCCCATCTCTTCTACAGGTCAGACTGGCACTCACCTGCCACAGGCTATCCATGTACAGGCAATGCTGGTAGTGTTGGAGATCGGTGTCTTGATGTCTTACCTGCCAAAGGTGATCCAGGTACTGCTGGTAGGTGTGGAGGCCTTTGTCAGGGTGTCTGTCTGCTCCGGTCAGGATTATCTGAATGTCCAGCTGCTCAAACAGAAAATTTTTTGATGACAAACAAACCTACATGACTTGTATTCTAAGTCTACTGTTAAAATACTACCAATATTAACTAGAGCTGTCCAAAATTTGAAGGAATAACCCCCCCCCCCCCCCCAAGGTCAAAGTCATGCCCAACTTTCTGCCAAGTATGAAACACTGACATTAGCTTTGGACCAGACAGAAATGTAGAGGAGATAGAAAGCATGATGGACAAAGTGACATACGGATATGAGGATTCTATTATAACAATATCCTAAACTTTAACATTTGTCTCTGAAACATGGCATCACTACCTAATGCAAAAGAATTGAAAAAATACTTAAGAATTGAAGAAAAATTGAAAATGCACTATGAAAATATCAGGGGCACATCTCTATATGATAACAATGAGTGCACAGAAATATCAATGCACTTGTTTCTTAAGGTGGAATAACACATCATCACAAAATGGCTGACCTCTGATCGAAACGACATATCGGATTTTATCGACGGCAACTTTCTCCATAGACGAGTAAATAAAGTGTCGGGCTTGTGATCCGTACATTCCGAGTTTGAAATCCGCAGGGGCTTTTGTTGTTACTTACTCAATTGAATTTTTTAGATATTCATTTTTTATCCCCAAACTGCAAATTTTTCGCTTATTTGACATATGTACAGCTTATTTATCATTATATCTTTCATAATCAAATAATTTACTGTTAATTTGGATGACTTTTTCAAGGTGTGTTATTCCACCTTAAATTCTTTTTATACTCAAAATCGTGTCTCCAGAAAATGGACAGATGGACATGACCTGGTCCTCTCTCAAGATTTGATATTTCTCTCTCTCCCCCCCCCCCCCCCCCCCTCCCTCCAGGACAAGTTTGTATAGTGTAAAACATACACTGAATAGTACATGTACCTTGAACAGTTTTTTAAGGAAATTCTGATGAGGTTTGGATAACACAGGATACCCTCTCTTATTGGTCAGAAACAGATTGGTGGATACCATGACACACTTGATTGGCTCGGCCAGCCATCGGTCCAATACCTCCTCATCTGGCAGATTAGTGGACAGCTCCAGAACTACATTTATTCTCCTCTGAGAGTCACACAGAGTTCTAAACTCATGCCACCTGTAAAGTAAAAAGTCATGTAATGAAAACCTATGAAGTACATTGTAAAAATGCCATATGATTAACAAAATAACAAAAGCCCCCCCCCCCCCCCCCCCATCTCTTCCCACTCTTCTTTGCATTTTCTGTGAAAAAAGTGAGAAGAATCTGAGGGTATTATCCTTATCATTACTGGAAAATTCTAAGAAGGACTTATAAATTGAAGGGAGAATTTAGATTTTTGTAATTATTAATACTATACAGAATAGAGGTAAATACCACTGGCCAGGAAGTGCACTATCATTATACTCACCATTTCCAGGTGTCGTCCAGGGGCTCTCTGTCCTCGTCTGTCTGTCCCCCCTCCATCAGACAGTCTACCTGATCCCGGGACGATATCAGCGGGATTTGGATCCAGTATTGCTGAAAGAATCCAATCAAAACAAGTTAACCAACTCAATATATGTAGCTAACACATTTATTAATATGAAAAGTCGTACAATAAAACAAGGTTATAGTGAATCATCGGGGATGAGTGATTTCAATTTATTATTACAGTAACTCATTTCATCCATGAATTTTATAATACAACTTTATGATTACAGAAATGAAACTGATTTCCATGAAGCCTCAATTTATTATAATATAATAAGTGTTCACTGTAACTGTGTTTTACAGTATTGTGCTAATACAAAATGTACAACGTCCTTACTTGTTGGAAGTAAGCTGCCTGGATCTGCTCACTGAGACATCTTGCCAGGTTGGCATTCTTCCCATGCTTCAATTGAATTAAAATGGCTGGGAGGCCGAGGTGGCTTGCAAATGCCAATTCTTGTTTGAATCCCTTGAAAAACATAAAATTGTAAAATGAGAATGAGAAAAAAATAGCTGAAATACATGTGCTACCACCATTGCTTTGAAAAAGATACTCTGTAATTGTATGAATAAGAATCTTAAGTCTTCATGGTTTACAATTTCATGGCTTTCCTGAAACTGCAGACCAGAAATGAAGTACCCATGTATTTGCCAGAAACAGATATTAAATTTTTAGATCCAAAATTTCTTATTAACACAATGAAACAAAAAAAATCTTACAGCTTCCGAGTTCTTTCGAATAACTTCCACTCTCGAGTCCAGTTGTAACCATGGCGATGTTTTGCCAACAATCAGTGTACTCCAATCTTGGTAAACACAACATTAATTCATCATGTGGAATTCAAAAATTACATTCTAATAATTGAAAGTAAAAACTTCAAAGATAATTGAAAAGTCAGGACCTATATATGTACGGTATATATAAACCTGCATTTTCATTTCCCACATTATATATCTCTGTTTAAAAATTGATCCTGAGCTCATATCATTTTTTGTTGAACAATGATAAATTGATGCCCTCTTCGTCTCATTTATATATTACCTGTTTATAGTTTACAGTGCTTAACTACGAAAAACCTACTAACCTTGACCTGATAAAACAAGATCGGATCTTGAGAGAGGACCAGGTCGATTCTTTGCTGGACCATGAATAAATTCACGTTTGTATCTTGGATTCACAATCGGCAGACACACAAAATCAAATCTAAAGAAAAAGCAAAATATTCTTTTAAAGTGAAAAACAATTATTTCTTCCTGTAAAGCAGATGAACATGGTAAGGTTAATTTTCTTCAACCAGGACATTTAGACTCTCATTTACAAATTACAAATGGTAATTTTTGCATATTTATTTTTAAAGTTATAAATCCTTTATGGAAATTTAATTTATTTCAACTTGTGCCAAATATTACATGTACTGGTAATGTTGCAGGGTTTAACACTAACTAGTTCAGCCAGACTAGTGCCTGTTTACTTTAATTAGTCCGCCAGTAATCTTACTTATCTCTCAATAATAAATCAAAATGTATTATCGCGTAATACCCTAACTCCGTGACTGCCCTAACTTCATCACTTTCGGGAAATTCCTCGCTGTTTGAAATCTAGTGTGATTAATACGAAGTCATTTTTTGCCTTAAAAATCTACAATCAAATGTCAACAGTTCACAACTGTCAAATTCAAGAATGTGTCAAAACATGGCAAAAATACACCTGTTTATTTTATCTATCATTAATTGTGTGAAATCAGCAAGCACTTTTTCATGCGCCCACTAAAATATTGTAATGATATCTTTGACATGTGTGTCCGTTCGGTCATTTGGAGTGACGTGCGGTCATGTGTCAGTTATACTCTTAAAGATGTCAGGGTAGATGAATTCACACGTAATACATTTTTGATTTACCGGTAGGATAATAATACATTTTTCAGTGTGCATTAGCTTTAATGCACCACCCTTAGACATAATTGCAAATCACTCATGCATTGATTTTTGTCATATACACAGTATAGACATACAATATTACATATATACATACGCTATTAAGAATATGCTACAGATTAATAAAAAATGTAGATATCATGAGCATGATAAACGCTGTATTCAGTGGGGTTATTTGTTCAATAAAAAATTCTTTTTAGGGATTATAATGTTTCAGGTTATATTTTGGGATTACAAATGAAAAAAAAAACAACCAAAAATTAATTTACAAAGCAACACAGGATGTTTTCTGCTCATGGTGATGGAGTTTGCATACTCAGGGATAATTAATAAAAATAATGTACAAAATTATAACCGTCTTGATCTTTCATTGAGGATTACTGTAATTGGCGAGTTTGATCATATTTCAAACTCTTCATATACCTTTTGAAAAAGTCAGAGCTGACAGCTTCTTTTATTCATTCATTGCAGCAATGTGTTAAATTAAATCATGACTCAGACCTATTTAATGTTTTACTCAACTTAAACTACTCATAAAGGTGTAAGTGTTTATTTGACTTTGATTTTCATAATTACTCACCATATGTTAGATGCAACAAATAATTAGGAGTTTTCCAATAAAATGTTGACAACTGTTAATTAGTAATTTGGACTAAAAATAGACTATTTAGTAATTTTTTTAGTTTTCTATAAATCTGTTTAGACTGACTGACATGGCACAGATTTTTTTCGTCCGACTAAAAACCTATCAGTCTGAAACTAATAGACTTATGTTAATGTCGAATCCTGTGTTGTGTGTCAATAACATTTAATTAATCAAAAGATGCTTGCTTTAATTACTATTTGTTTATGTGTTCTCTACATTGTTTAAACCAGGCAAATACCATTAACATCCTGTTTCACTATGTCTGGCAGACCTATCAGATGTTTCCATGTTGCCAGACAAATTGGCTGACATAACAAATTGCATTTGAAAAATGTCCACAACTGTTCAGAACTGTTAATTGGCTAAAATTGAGTTTTTTATTTTGAAATTTTTACAAATTCTCAATTCTCTGCAATAAAGTAAAATTGTTACCTTCAAAAATTTTATACAAATATTTATTTATAATTTTATATTTTGGTTATTAATGAATTTTTCGTAATATTTGTACACAAAATTATTGTTAATTTATGACTTTAGTTTACCATGCAGTTGTTGGCCAAATATTTTTTGGAATGTAAACACTTGAATAAGTCAGTGTTATCCTGTTTTGTCGATAAGTTTCATCTCTTAAACTTAACATGCTTAAAAAAGAGAAATTTATTTATCCAACATGCGGCTATGTTAAGGCTGCCCGAATTAATGTGTAGAAAGTCACTTGTCTAAACTTCATACATTTTGACATCATAATTAACTTTGACGTCACTATCTGCATTCCTTTCGATAGTTCTCAGGGAATGTATCGTAACGAAATAAGTGAATTTTACTGAACATTTTAAAACCGCTTGATTCCTTTACATAGACGCTGTTTTAAATACTAGTAATACTAAATTTAATATTATCATTACTTAGTATAAAAAATCGGCAGTTTTAAAGCATTGTATTGGGTAAATGACTATTTATAAACTAATGGTTTGGAGACTCACCCTGCTACGTGTAAACTAATGAATGGAGGTATTTTTATGCATGTAAAAAACAGCTTGGCGCAAGTGAAAGATCAATACAATCTTTGTATCTTATGCGCGAAACTGGGAGAGAAAATAAGTACCAACATGAAACATGCTGGGGGAAACCTACCGATTTACCCAATTTTGTGTAAATCGAGCTTAAAAAGTAAAAATGTGCCCATTTCGATGATGGGGCGAAATTTTTTGACAATATTTCAAATAAACGAAATATTTATATGAACCCCCAGCAAGAACTGCAAAATAAATTACTTATCGAAGGATTTTTCATAAAAATATATTTGATTTAATGTCGTTTATCATGTCATTTGTGCCAATGCGATTTATATAGATCATACGCTGTATTAGGATATGCACATCACGTGCTTAAGAATAACATATGATGTCACAAAAATGCATCAAATATATTGTTGGATATCGCTGTTAATCAATGTAATAAAGATTTAGAGAAAATCACCCGGTTAAAGTATCGTTTTCCAATATAAATTTAGGTTTGGACCGCCTTAACATAGCTGAGCAGCTCAAAGTTGAACAATTTGTTGAAAACACTATATTTCGAGTTAGCCCATAGGGGCTTGTGTAGAAAAAAAAAACATCGTTAAAATAGTGGGTACCTCGGAGGAAAAATAACAAAGGAGGACTCCATCTTGGATACCGCCTCGCTTCATCAGTAATTTCTCATTTAAAATGTTAAACTAGAAATTTGCACCAATTCTTATTCCTTCATAAATGGTTCTTCTAAAAAATCTCACCTCCAGTTTATTTGATTTACGTCTACATCAACAAATTTCATCTTTTTCTCGCGTAAACATCCGAAATCGACAACTCCTTGGCTTTTACCATAACCCATCATATGATAGAGATCTCACGTGCAGCACTTTCGCTTATGTAGAAGCCAGGGAGTTCTTGATTTTGAATGTTTACGACAGAAATCAACTTGTTTATTAATATTGGTGTAAAAAAGAACTAAACTGGAGGTTATATCTCAAAGAAGAGTCATTTATGAAGGAATACGACTAGGCGCATATGTGTAGCTAACAATTTAATTGAAAAATTAGCGGATGAAGCGAGGCGCTATCCAAGATGTCGTCCTCCCATGTTATTTTTCATCCGAGGTACCCACTTTTTTAACGATGCTTTTTTACAAACCCCTGTGGCTAGCCGAAATCTGGTACTCAAACATCGACGTTAATTAAACAATTAGTGATAAGACACGTCCTCATGACTTTTAACGTTGTTTCAAGATAATTTAGGTGTAAACAATTGAACGCGATTATTTTTCTATGTTTCAAGAAAAATGTTCCAATTATTCAAATTAAAACATAAAATATAATCTCACGTAAAATGCATCAATATATACGCAAATATTCACAGGAATTACGCTATAAATCTTACCCAGATTTACAAGCAGTTTCTACTGCTGTATTTATATCAGGGCAACAGTGATAATCGCGACCACAAGACGCACGTGCCATCTTCACTGGCATATTTTGAGGAAATTCGGATAAATAACTGATGTCGAAAAACGTATGCCGAACCCGATTTATATATAGAAAAGCGTGTGATGAGCGATTGCAAAACTGCTGAATAGTGATAGCTGTATACACTCATGTAAGCTGATGTAAAGAAGTTGAAAATATTATTAACGCAACATTTAATTTTACGCGTACGTACAATACTAACCAGATGCTAATATGCTAACGTACATAAATAAAAAGTTGATTTTTTTAAAATTATAACGAACGATCGATGCTCTTTATATACATCCCCCTTTAAAAATTTACTCATATGTCATAAAGATCTATTTAATCTTCTTTGAAAGACGTGAAAAAAAATTAAATTATGGTTTCAATTCTTTATGATCTAAAAAAAATATACTCAGACTCAGAGAAAAATAAATACTATAACTACACTACATATGGAATCTAGTAATATCAAACTCGTTAAAAAAGCCAGGAAAACGTCAGATATTTCGGACTATGCGCCGCCATGACGTCAAAACTCAATATTCCGTTGCAGTCAGATATCTATTGCTAAGTAAATATTTTTGTACTTAATCCGTATTTCAACTCGAACACTAGAAAAACTTGCACGATAGTCACGATAAATAGCAAAATGAACATATATAATTTGATTTTTTTTTTATCATTAATTGTTTGTCTATCAACGCTTAAAAAGTAGATGTTTAAGTTTTTTAAACTCTGAGTTTGTGCCTGCGCCGGGTACCCCGAGTTGTTTATGATCGTCGTAAACAAATTATCAATTATTTTGTAATATTGCTTTGCTCAATTATTTGTTTAGGTTTCTTCGATGTTACGTAAAATTTTACTAAAATTCGTCACTTAGAAAGGGAAATATTTGTGTTGTCTCAATAATTTCCGAACAACCCTCTTATATTGAAAGCGCTAACTGTACGTCTGAATAATGCCTCTATATAATACGACGCCATGATTTTTTTTAAAGGATCTTCTCAATATTCACAGCGAATCGCAAAGAAAGCGGTGCTTCTCATTGTATATGTGGACGAAGTTGTCAAACCGAAATAGGGTATACGATTAGGTATACTTTATTATTCTTCACATGCATCTACCGGTTTGCAACAGAATTTCTTACGAGACTACAAAAGTTGCATAGTAATTTTATGTAGGTCTAATTTGATATCAAAAAATCGATTTTTTGATATAAAAATTCAACATAAATTCTTGATAAATATTTTCTGATATCATTTTTTGATATCAAGAATTAGAATTTTTTATATAAAAATAATGATTTTTCTGATATAAGAAATAGATTTTTTGATATCAATAATTATTTTTTGATTTCAAAAATTATTTTTGATATCGGTAATTCGAATTATTGATATCAAATATTTATTTTTTGATTTCAGAAAATACCTCAAAAATATTAAAACGGCGCCTCATAATATAGGTTTGTGTGCATCAGCCCGAGTGGCAAAGCGAGTCTGTTTACTAATTTCAAGATAATATCTTATGTCATCTAATCAATTTTCCAACGACTGCGTAAACTTAGAAACGTGTCTAATATACATAAACAAAATACTGATAAATACCCACATGGTGTTTGCACATTTGCACACGAAATTAACAAATAAAATTATGTGAGAAAATAAATGGTTTCAATGAATCATTAAATATGTGTATATGATATAATTTGTTAAGTAACTCACACATTTAATATGCATATATATATATATATATATATATATATATATATATATATATATATATATATATATATATATATATATATATATATATGTACATACTTTATGTTAAGTAAATGCCTGATTTAGCTACACATAACGACCGTTATCTTAAGAGGGATGGTCGAAGCCATTTTTTAGACCATGTACAGCTAGTGTATGATCTTCTTAAAAAAGAAAAGCTCTGTATAAAGAAATAAAGTTAAAATTTTTGTGTTTTATTTCTTTTTTAAAATAATACATATAGTTTATAGCGTATTTAGCTATTTTAAAAATCTGAGGGTTAATTTCGATCCCCCAGCCTCCTTAATCACGATTTGTAAACTTTACTGTAGGCCTAATATTTTTTAAATGAATCAATCCTTTACATAGACGGATTTAACGGGGAGGCGCACCTCAATCATCAAAATAAAATTAAATCATACTCCCTCTGGCAAAGAAAATGAACAACTTTTGAGCCTTTATTAATCAACTTTTCGGAAAATCGTGGGATTTCTTTGCATTAGACTGATTTCAACTGTGTAGAATATATGAAGAAAACCCGTGTGTTCAATGGTGTAATTTATAGAAAACTCATTTTAGTCACGCTCCCCGTGGGTTCATTTTTTTCTTTGTATGTCTTTTGCAATAAAAAATAAAGAAATTGAAATAGAATTTTTGACCAATCAACCACCTTTGAGTAATTGGTTATACTAGCTAGTATTTTAACGAGACTTCCATGTTTGTTATAATACAAACCGGCGCGGTTATCTTTTTTATAACTTCATTTAAATTGTCTCTGTGTTTAAAGTGATTAATTTACAGTCATTTCTAATTAAAAAAAAAATAAAAGGAATTTTTTCGTATATTTCTGCACAGAGACTTTTGATGTGATTACTGCAGGGTTAAATCGACAAACCTTTAAAATTTTGTAATTTTATTGATGTTTAAGTATAATCTGGAGAAGAAATATCACAAGTCTAACTTTGAAGACTTTATTTTTTTCCTACAAAATCTGTAGAATGCGGGAGCTTAAAAATTCCGAGACTTTGCCCCCTGGTCCCCACCAGCAGGGCTTAGAACTTTACTCCCTGACTACACCTGGCTAACTTCATATCCTTAACTTGCCCCTGATTTAAATTTCTGCACGAAGTGAGTTAATACTGAGCAAATTTACCTGAGAGTTTAGAAACAACTTTTAAATCTATAAATATTACACCCCCTGATTAGTGGTTTGACGATTGGCGAGAATTGGTTTTCCTATTTAATTGTTTTTGTTTTGTTTTTTTGCTTGTCAAGATTTCGGATACTCCTTGTGGCCCACAGCGCGCCTCAACCTTATACTTTTTACCCCATACGCCAACATTTCCTCACCCCGTTCGTACCGCACACGATGGATTCAGTTCCAGATGGAATTCCTTAGTACCGTACAATCTACGCGGTCACATAAGTCTAGTGCCCCCCCCCCCCCCCCCCACTTTCAATTTGCTTCAGACGCTACTGTAGATATGTCATCTAATACATGAACTTCAAGGCTAGTTGTATTTCAAAATTAAATGTCGTATATGGACTTCCATAAACAATCCGTTCCATTTTTGTTTTGTTAAGAAACAGTTTGTTTAAATAATTTTTTTAAAATACCCAAAATTGTATACGAGATGTATTTCACCCAAAGTGAAAACTCTGGGATTTTTATGGTAAAATATGTGTTATTCTCTACTGGATCAATTCATAAAAGAGGGCAAGAGTCGAAGGATTATCTATACCCTGGCTATTGTTTACAATGCTTTAGTAATGCATTTCTAATGACCAATTAAAATTTTAGTGTCAGTCGTTTAGTCATATCCATGTTAATGAAATATTGAATATCACCCAAGAATACTATTGTTGCTGTTCAGGTGTGGATCTAGGATTTTGTTTACAATTTGAAAAGGGGATTCCAACCTTATCCACTTTGAAAATACTTTTGATAAAACTGTTGCATGGATGATTTTAAACAATTCAGTGTTTGTCAGATAATTTGACAGGCTTAAACAGTGGAACCAAATCCAATTATCTTCCGACAGGCACATAAACATCCACATCCACTTTCCACCGTGTAAGCATCTAGGAATACTTTACTTTCCATGTTTAAGAATATAAGTTCCCTATTTTTCCAACATCTGCATAGATGAAAACAGTGTCGTGTGTAGCCCATGTACTTATATGTACACAAGCTACATACCAAATTCAAATGTGAAACAACCCTCCACAAAGAATGCAACACTTGATGTGGACTAGCTTAGTTTAATCCCAAATCGTTACTGGTGATGTAGCATTTATACTACACAAAATGAATTACCATACTGTATGTCATTATATCTTATCAAATGCGAGTAAAAGTCGTTATCTACATGATCACAAAATGCTTTTATACACACAAGTAATACACAGCAAAAACAAATGAAGTTTATAAAAATGTTAAGTAAATGGTGACTGAAGCTGAGTACTGAGTCAGCAAATATCAGGAGTACAAATAAAATTAAGTTGATTGAACACATCACAATAGAGTGCTATAGTACCTTGTATTACACATGAAGTAATGCTGGTGAGATGAACTTATATAAGGATACATTAAATCTACTGTGATTGACCCAACACAATGTGAATACATAATAAAATAAAAAAATTGAGTTTTTCTAGTGAGTAAATATATATAAAGTAAGAAGAAAGTAGACAGATATCAGAAAGACAGAGAGAGAAGAGATAGTTTGTGATCCACACAACTTAGTTCTAGATTCTGAATAAAGTTATTCTAACTGATGATAACTATCCCATTGTCCTGCACAATCAATTACGCTTACTGAAAACAGAGTTTAATGTGAGACCAAACATTTGCCTGTGCCTGATGAAGTTTATGAAAAACAGAGCTGCATCTGCCACAACAGCAAGCTGTGTATACTAGTAAATAGCAGGCACAAGATGAGTGGTGTTAACAAATCATAAATATCCTTACATTTGATTAAATAGAAAGCTAATAAATATTGCAACACCACAGATTTACAACATAATGTTCATTGCACTTGGAAAACCACTCCTTCATTCTTTGGTGGTGGGCAGTTTGATGGGGCGAAGAGCGTCGGAGTGCCATGTTCTGATGTTAGCCAGGGCACGGTTAATCTTGTTGCACCAGTTGATTCTCTCTTCTTTGGTATCAGCAGATACCATATGCCTACAAATGAACAAATCATTATAAAACTTAAGTCAAAACTTTATGAATATATTGGTCTATGAGCTTTCTGTTCACCATCTGAGTCAGCTATGCTCAACTGTAAGTGTTGAAATAATTGTCACTGCTGCCTTCACAATGTTCATCAAACATATTTTTACCTTTATAAAATTATATATGATAATGATAAAGTTGTATTTTTCTAATTTTTCAAAATTATATATTGATCTCACGATTCCATGCACTGCATGAAAAGTTGTGTAAAATTCAATATTGTATAGCACTACTTAAAATGTGATCATGGCTGAATTTTCTAATCTTAAAATTGAATCAATGAAATCGGACAATTTTTCTTGTGATTGGTACACTTGCTGAACCCAGCACTCACCTGATGGATGTCATTGTGTTGTAGGTCTTGCTGACCAGTGTGTCCTCCTCCCCTCTTCGTGGTTGACGCACGGTCACCAGCTCAAATGTGTTGGGTCTGGCACAGACGTCCCTGGGGATAAGACCCACCTTCTCTGTCACGCATCTCTTCAAGTCAATGATTCCCATGGGTTCCTATAACAACATGCAGTTGCATATACATATCAAACATATACTTTTAATTATTAAAAAAAAAAAATCATGAAATGCATCATGCTTACCGATTCTATAACGAGTAAAACCATGTATACTGTAGATTCCTTATTTTACGTGAGTACTTAATTCTGTAATATACAGTTTTGCATCAAATCGCGAGAATATACAATAGCGATTGCCAAATTTTTACCATGGTTTCATTCAGTTTACATCTGTTCAAAAAATAAAAGTGTAATTTTAAAATCCGCGAGATATGCTCTTCGGGATTTTACACGAATATTAATTCCTTGTGTTTAATTAGGAATCTACAGTATAAAAGGAAAATGATGTTGTAGAGCCATAGACTTGGAGTAAATATCTCAGGCTTTATTCCAGAATTATTGTTTTATGTTAAAAAAACAAATTTGATACACCCTGAACCATTTACATTCCCCAATTTAATGCTTAAACAAGGTTAGCTATTTTAAAAGCAAAGGAAGTCAGCCTGTGCTGAGTGGAACATAAATTTTAGGTTACAAGAGACTACACAATCTATAAAAATACAAGATATAGTTTCCAGGTCAATAATAATATGCAGGTGTACACTTATTTTTATGACTGTATGAGAGGAGACAATTAAGTGTGTAGTGGTGTACACATATACAATGCGACGATGTGGTTTGACCTAGAAACTGACCAGTTTCGATTCATAATTTCTTTGAATTTCTCTAACACAGACTGTCTAGTAATTCCTTCCCAGAATTCCAATTTACGCAAGCGCATTTGAAGTTTCATCCCAACTTAATTAGTCAGCCCGCGGGCTGACTAATGACAACTTACATAAAGTTTGTCAATTAAAGCATAAATAGATTTACATTTTCAAGCTACACTACTGACCTTTCTTGTTTCTTCATCGGGATACTTCCAGAAACAGAGTTTGTTTCCTTGAAGAGCGGACCATCTCCTGTGCCAAGCACCAAACCCACTGACATCCTCAAACATGGTCTGTAAAACATAATAATTATTGGCCAATTTCATGCTGAAGTAACACTGCATATCGTTCGCGATGAAAATACCAAAGTGAGACTCACCAAAAATCCTCTTTCCTCTACATTTTGTTCCATCAAACACTTCAATCTCATGTAAATAGTTCCATGTAGGGGAGACAAGTACGGGATCTGTTACAGACAAAGAGAACATTACACAGCAGAAAAAACATCTCAAAACAAACATACAAAGAATATCTTATCTATTGTAATTTACTTCACCATAAATAATGCTTTCATTAAACCAGATAAATTCTCAATTAAAATATTCATGCATTTTCATAGGACTTATCAAAGATTTTCAACAAGAGAACTTACCCTTTCCAGTGTGAAGCAGGTCTTGTCCAGGGCTCTCATTGTGATGGGGAGACTGGTGATTAGGGTGAAGCTAGTTGTCCTAACAGCTGTAGGACCTCCAGGGCTGGGGGCTAAATAATAATCTACACAACATCAGTCAAAGCCTCATCTCATTTATCAAATACAAACTATAACAAGGTGTTTAGGCATTTTTGATAACTCTTGGTATTTTTGTCAAAATTCTACCCCCCCCCCCCCCCCCCCAATAAATTCCAAGCATAAATAAAGTAATATACACGCAATTGACCACATATACAATGTAACACTCTAACTAGCATTAAACTGAATTTAACAAGAATTAAAAACTTCATATATTTCTGAATACCTGGTGCAAGATGTCCTTTGGGAAGCTTTTTGGGAGTTTTTCTTTTCTTGTCCTTGATTGCTTCTCTTGATATGGACTAAAATGAAAAGAGGAAATATTTAAATCTTCATGTTTAGGGGAAAGATCCTGTATACACATTTATAAATTAAAATCTTGTCTTCTTACCATGCTGTATATTTCCAGGTTTAGTTTAAAGTTCCCACAGATGCCGTGGATTTTGATCAGGTTCGGAAAATCTAGACTCCCCCTCATCATTGGATCATGTGTTGAAAGCATCTGTGTGACTATCACTTGGGCATGATTCCGGATCAGCAACAGAAAATAGTGTACTGTGTTATCTACAAAATAAAATGAACTCCAGTTCATAAATTTGTTGAATCATAAATTGAAATTTCTCTGTGGATAGAAATGACACTTTTCAAAACACTCTTATTTTCTGAAGCAAATAAAACTATTATATATATATTCATGAATAAGTAAGATTACTTAGCCAGATTGGTCTCTACAACGAATGAGTAAGATGCTACAAAGATTTCTCTACTACCTGAAGCGGTTCCAATCTTGGTGACAAACTCTTTCTTGAGTGGTAGTCTGATGTCACTTATGGTCAGGGATCCTCTGGGACCTGATCCTGGGGGGTCTAAACACCCTGTCTCTTTCAAACGCTGAATTTCAGTCAAATAAGCTTGTCGTTTTTGGCCTGAAATCAAAGGTAAGCTTTTGTACTTCCACATATTTGCCAGTTGCTTATAATGCATTTTTATTTTTTTAAATACTTCCATGATCTTGCAATTTTAAATCACCCCCTTTCTTTCCAGACTACTGCTCTTTGAGAAAATATTGAAAAAGAAGGTATGTGGTCATATTCTGTTTCACTTGTGTTCATACTTACATGCAATAAGCAAGAGACGGTTGCACTCCACTTGCTCCGGTGAGCCCTGGAAGTAGGAGTTGCTGGAACAACACTGGTTAAGAGCATTACTTGTCTGCATGATAACACTCTGTTCCTGGCTAACTAGCTCCTGCAGCTCCTGGTAAAACATTAATAGCAGAACATTATTTGTATGTGTAGTTCAGTAATTTGCTCATTTTTTTAAAATGATGAATCTTGAGTCTAAAACATTTTCAGTGCTGTAAAGCCTACTTTGATGCAAACATGTGAATAGCAAAGACATGGGCGTTTTTGTGAAATTTTAGATATTGCACCTGTATTCTTTCTTGAATACTCTTGCGCTCAACTTCAGGGGGTAGTTGTGTGGGCATTTCAATATCCTCTTCACGAATGGAGTCATCAAACTCTCTGTTACGTACAATTTTCTTTTTAGAGGAATTTGGCTCATGCAAATATCTGAAAAAGTAAAATTTTACATGAAACAAAAAAATTACAGTAAGGCCATAACTGGCATATCCACTATTCCCAAAAATAAGGGAATCTTTACACTTTTAATGCAAGATGTAAGAAATGTCTGCTGACCTGCGGGATCGATACATGCTGACACTGTACACCAAGTTTCCAGCATTATCTTCGCTTGTCGCCATCATGTGACTACGCCTCTTACGCTACAAAAGATGACAAAATTACAATAAATCATTGAAATTTTGATTCTCTAAAAATGTTGACCACTATCTGCAATATTCACTTACTGGTGCGACTCTTGGTTTGTTTGTTCCATGTGCCTCCTCCTCTTCATCACTCATAGCCTCGTCAAGAAGATCATTGATTTCTGCAGAGTCTGAGGTATCATCTCCGACAGAGTACCGTCTGGAGTCCGAGGAGTAGGAGCTCTGTTCACTTGACGTGCTTTCCAGGCTACTGGAGCTGCTCTGCTGTTGGTAGCCCACAAGGTTGGAACCACTTCTGTAGCTGGAGGGTACAGGAGCCACAGGATTGACTGTGGGCTTGGGCCTGTTTTCCGTAGGTTCCGACTCCTGATGAGGACCACTTGGCAGTACGCTCTGTCGCCGGACAGAGGCAGGAACAAAAGCACTAAAACTCACATCATCACAGTCAGACTCTTCTTCTAACATAGGCTGTGTGGCTTGATGGCCGACATCACTCTCCGAGTCGCTAGCCAGTCTCTGCATCCCATCATCTGTGGTAGCTTCCTCTTCCTGTGTGGAAGACTGTGGTCTTCTAGTATACAGCTCCTCATCTTCTGTGCTGTCAAAACTGTCATCTGATTTTCTGTCAGTGTCTCCAGACATACTAGGTTTCTCGTTCCTCTTTTGTGATATCAGGCGGTATATGCTGGGTGAGGGTTTGCTCTTGGCATTCTGGGAGCTGGGCGCCATGGGAGGTTTAGCCTGGGACCCAGGCTGCTCTTGTCCTTTCTTTCCATTGAAATCATAGGAGGCATCACTGTTGTCATCTGAAAGTTCAAATCCCATTGCAGCTAACTTTCTCTCAAACTCTAAAGGCAGAGGTCAGAAAAAGAACAAGAACCTGGTTAGCATAAAAAGCATGCAACTTGCGAAGATTTCTCATTCTAGTGTCTAGCAAAATTTCTACTCTAGTATACTGTGCTCAAAAACTACATTTAGTTGCTTTGAAGCATGGCCTGATATGCTCTGCCCTGCAACTAAAATGAGAACTCTTCTTGTTAAGACTGATCGCAATGAAATAGTAAATTGTTGAAATTATGTTTTATGTTTATCAACATAGCAATGATTCAGTGATTCTTCTGTTTTTAAAAAGGGGCCCGTGGCTTTAGAAGTGGGAAAAATCATCAAAGTGTTGGTCAAATGGGAAAAGCCAATACATGCATTACTGTATATATATATAGGTAAACCAAACAATAAATTAAATTGATTTGTTTTCACTTCTTCTTTCATATATTGTATCAGTTTCCCTCTCTTTTACTTTTTAAAATGATAAACAATTCTATTTTTTTTTAGGGGAAGGGGTGGACAAACCAAAAGGTTGTAGAAAAAAACAGATTAAATTAGGAAAAAATGAGTGAAATTTGGCTGTAGAAAAATCACTGTATTTTACAAAATGATTGATGATTATCATAAAGCATATCCAATGACCATAATGATCCATGCTGCTTAAAATGTTAATAGAACTGTATATAAATGAAAATTTATCAAGAAATTATTACACTTACATGCAAGTTTAAATATAATAACATGCAACAAAACCTCCAACACCAAATATGAATGAAATACAACATCAGTCAGGGGTGAGACTAAAATCCATCATATTGAAAATAACTGATTATTGTCATTTCTACTAACTACATAATGTACATATCTTTATCATTTTTGTAAATAAGACTTGTTTTCATCATATTTACATTCCCAAGTTAAATCTTTCAACCCATATACTTCAATTATGAGATATAGCTAGTACACTATCCTGTCATGGGTCTACGAGTAGAAAACATCTTGACACACAATTGAAACCAGAATAAAATAGTGCACCCCATAAAACAAATGAGATAATTAAGTGCGCCCAGACTTACCAATTTGATAAAAAATGGTGAAATACAGTCATATTTTCAGAGGTCACTCTATATTTCAAAACAAACTCCAAATAGTTATGACTGTTTTTCTAAAAATGATGAATTTCACTCTCACCCCTGATGAACATGCACCGACACTTTAAACATTAAAGTTGATTAGGAAACAAATACAAATAGTGATAGAAATACATACATACATGTAAATAGCAATAAGCAAAAAATTTAAGCAATATATAAACATAACATTTTTTCAAACAGCAAACAAGGGTTTTTGTTCTCTTTCAAAACTCAAGTAAAACAATAAGAAAAATACATGACCATGCCACACAAAAAGAAGAATGTTTAAGAAATAAATGAGGTTCAGAAAAGTATATATATAGAAAGTCTGTTTTATAAAGACAAATAATTTCAAGGTTTAAAATCATTAAATAACACACAGCTAAACTACATGTACACCAACTACTTTTGACATGAAAAAAAAAACACATGATAAAAGCATACCAGCCCTGGCTTTCGCTCGAATTGTTTCCCGTCTGTCATTTCCAATGTCTGAAGTCAGTTTCTGGTCCTCCGTGTCACTTGGAGTCTACAACACAAGACCATTCAAAAGATGAAAATATACTTCACTAGTAAACCATTATTTTACATAACAAAACCATGATCCCATTCCTCAATGCATTAATTCTCTGCAAAATATTACCTTTTCTGGTCTTCCCTCCTTTAATATACCGTTGTCATGCCGATGCTGAAGTTTCTGTACTTCTTCCATCCTTTCCCGTCTCAGCTTTTCAGCCACATCTGCTGTTTTGCCATGAGTAGCCTGCTCAAACAGTTTCTGCTGCATCATTTTTGTGGCACTGCCAATTTTTCCTGGATTGCCTCCCATCTGTTGGGGACTCTCCATTGATGACTTGATGTGATCAGCTTTCTGCATCAAGTGATCCTTAACAGCCTTTGTTGGTGTGACCGCCTTGTTTTCTGAGGTCTGGCCAATGGCTTTCACCGGAGTAGGCTTTTTGGCACTACCAAACACAGGAGCTTTAACTGGAGATTTCTTCCCAGGAGAGACACTGCCAGGGTCCACCTTCTTGATATAAGAGACTTTGTTACTGGATGACATTTCCTCCCATGCTGACATTCTAGCTGTGACAGAGTAAGCAGTGGGCTCCTCCTCTTTCCTCGGGGTGGACTCTGATGTTCTCTGCTGCCAAGATGCCATCCTGGCTGACACGGGCTGAGCAGCAGGGTCATCCTTCTCCACTCGCACCTCTGGCTGAGCCGCCGTTATATTAGGATTCTGTGTCTCTGAGGACTGTGGTTTGGGAAGCTGTGGTTTATCAGACACTGGGGTAGCCATCTGTCTGACAGGCTGGTACACTTTACTGACTGTGGCAGTGGGTGTTGATATCTTTTGTTCCCACACTGCCTTCTTGGCAGAAACTGGCTGTTGGGATGGATCTACTGGCTTCTCCTGTGCATAAGAAAAACTTAATTCATGTTGAAAATCATAAGATGTTAGTTTGAATACAAGTAATTTTTCTTTATAAAAATACTTAAATGCTTTGACCTGGTAGTATACCTTTTTGGGAGTTTCAGAGGCCCTCCAGGTGTTTAGTCTCTCAGAAACAGATTTAGTGGTTTGGTCTTCAGTTTTCTCTTTAGGAACTTTAGTTTTGTCAAGCACAGATTTGCATACACTGTTGGTTGGCAATTTAATGGCTGCAGAGGATTGTGCAGTAGGAGGTTGAGGGGCGTATGTTTTCTTTGGGGAGGGGACTGCTGGGGCAGGGGGTGCTGGTGGAGGCTTTACTGACTGCTGAGGAGGACTGGGGTCGGCCTCCACTCTAGGGGGCTTAGCAGGAGGTGCCTCATTAGCAGGCTTAGGTGGTTGCCATCTTGGTTTGGGTTCCTCTGGTTTTCTTTGTAAAAAAGAAATTGAAATTCATTTCTTCTTTACTGTAATCTAAATCTCATGTACCGTTTTAATGTAATCTCACAATGGTTTCATAGCACAGTGCAGAAAACATAAGGGACATATAGATTGATAAGTTATTAAATTAGAGAACATGAATATTTTCTTGACAGTGACTTACTGAATTGTTGGATGACTAAGATCATCCTCCCAATTGTTGATAGCTTGTGCCAGATGAGCAAATCGCCCCCTTCTACCAGTGGATGTCGTCTCTCCAATATTTTCCTTGAAAGCTACTGTAGCCTCTCTCTGAGTTGTGGTGACTTTCTGCATGGTTGGTTCATTAGATATATCAACCATTTCTGAATCTTTTTCTGAAATTTGAGTAACTTGAATCAATAAGTTTCACATTTTTTAACTCATTCGCCTACCTTTAAATAATTGGAATAGGATTTACTCGTATCATTTACCTGAGAATTGTTCTCTCTGTTTGGTCAGGGCATGCATTCTGGATTTGACCCCATTAATAGCAGGGGTGTCTGGGTGCACCATATTCTCCTCCCCACGGACACACTGTCTCTTACCTGGAGAACCTACATTGAAAAAATCACCTCACGTAATAATGACGTTATTTGAAAATGATTCTTAATTGGTAGAAAAAAAATATGTCTGTCTGTTATTGTTCATTCAAATGTTGGTTAAAAACAGACTAGTATTTTTTTTTTTTTTTTATTACAAATCATTAATTTCTTACCATCTTTTGAGGTGAGGGACACTGCTGGTACATTTTCTCTGGCCTGATTCTGCTCCAAAATACGCTTCCTTGGAGTAACCTCTGGTGTCTTTCCCAGCTTCTGGTTCAACACTTCCCTGCGTTGTCTTGTTTTCTCCAGCAGCCTCTTTAATAATTAAAAAATATATTCAATTTAAACATGTGTACATGCATATTCTAATTGTTGTATTCAGCAACCCTGTGCGATGTTCAGGATAAGGACTTTGTGTCTTATTAGGTGCCATTTTAACATTTTTGAGGTATTTTCTGATATCAAAAAATAAATAAATATTTGATATCAATAATATGAATTCTTGAAATCAAAAAATAATTCTTGATATCAAAAAATCTATTTTGTGATATAAAAAAATCATTTTTTGATATCACAAAATAGATTTTTTGATATCAAGAATTAAAGTTGAATTTTTGATATAAAAAAAAAATGGATCGTATTTTCTGATATCAAGAATTCAAATTTCTGATATCAAAAAATCATTTTCTGATATCAGAAAATACCTCAAAGATATTAAATCAGCACCCCATAATGTCTTGCCAATGGTAATCACATCACTTTTTGGACCAACTACAAGGTCTCTCTAAACAAATTTTTTTGAAGTTGTTTTTGTCAAATAAGGAAAATTTGAATATGCATACATCAAAGAAATTTTATTTTGGTATACCACCAGACTTGGGGTAATTATAATCGAGTAATCATAATCGATGGTAATGATTACTCTTTTTCAAGTAAGCAACAGTAATCTGTAATGGAAGAATGTGAATGATCCAAAGTTTGGTTCAAATAAAATGGCACCTTGAAGTGACAGACATCCGATGTCAGCTATTAAACAAAATTATTCAGAGCAGGAGATTTTATTTCTGACTTAGACTATGTCAGATAAGTTCTGGATTTTTCAATGAAAAGATAATCAGTAGATGTTTACTTCAAGAATTCTCATAAACTCTACCCAAAGTTATAATTTCTTACTGGGAAATATTCAAATTTTTTTTAAGCATTCTTACAAACAATAGCTTGTAATGATAAAAACTTAAAATACTCAAGCGGAAATTCAATACCAGTTCATGATCAAAATATTGAAATAGAAAACCTGCAAGTCGCCTGATGAAAGTTTTGCATCATTGTACTTTTCAAGCTCCTGAAAAGACTCCACTGCTATTTCCTCAAAAGATCCCAAATCTGATGACGATTTATCAATATCCTCGATCGTTTTATTTGCAAGCTCTTCGAACGAGGAATCACACACTCCCTGATGAGTTTCAGACATAATTTTTGAATACACAACCACTTAGCGCCAGTCTGGTTTTCTAATGAGCTTTTTGAATTCTGTTATCTTACCCCACGTGATCTTGCATTCTTAACCTTTGCAGGTCAAATAATTTCAAATTTGTGTATTCACAAAGACAATAAGCTTATTTCTACACAAAATACAAAACGGCTAAGTTTATATCTAACAATCAAGCAGTATTGCAGGAATAGAATATCCCATATTAATGCAGAACATGTCCAAATCCCCCATGACTCCGGAAACAAAAATGTTCATTGTTAGCGTAAAAAAACTTCTAATTCTAACTTTATCTTTACATCAGATCTGCTTGGCTATCTGGTTATAACAATACCATCGTGAAACATTGATATCTACTCACCTCCGTGTATGAATCCATCCTAGAACTCGTATTCAGTCCTTCCACATTTGAACAGTAATCGCTCGGATCTTGTTTACAAAATTTAAATTTGGCGGTTGGAAGTATCGCGCTTTCTCGCGAAGTCACGCACGGTGAGAGATTACTTCAACTGGGGAAAATGGTCTAAATAGATGAGAATTTTACATTTTCAATTGTCAAAGGGGACAATACATTTATTATGAATTGGAAAATTAAGTAAATATATTAATTTACCATAACTTATAACATATAATCAGCCTAGCTGTGATTGGTCGAAATAAAGACCATCGTGATAGTCATGTGACATTCATGTGCTTCTGTTTAGATGACTGAACACGATGCGTGTTTTGCTTTTCTTATGTTTTCTGATACTCATCAATTTCATTGCAACCTCTGCAAGTAGTGTTCATGAATTTTCAAAACTAGGCACCAATGGGGGTACCAACTGTGCAGGCAAGTATAGTTCTTATTCACAGGTTGTATAAACAGAGGAAGTAATATATGTGTTAACTTTTGGGTGTATTTCAAATCACCCGACGTATCGTGTATCTAGGAAGTTTAAATTACACATTGCATTGTGCATAGCATTACTTTCGACTTTTTTCTTTCTCTCTTTTATTTTTGGCGTAAACTGAACATTTAGAAAACTCTTTATTTTTATAAACCAACTCATTGTTCCTGAAAAGTTTCATGAAACTCTACCATCTGGTTCCTATAAAATGCAGGTACATTTACTTTGGAAATATTTCGGAAATTTCAATTTTCCGCACATCGAAGGGTCGAGCAGATTATTAGAATAATATGTACAATACTGACTGCAGTACACATTTTCCGCGGGCTCAATTTGTAATATTTGTGATTTTTAAAAATCGTAGAAATAATTTCTACATCGCACAAATGATTTTTAAAAAATCGTGCAAACAATTTTAAAAAGGGTTCCAACGATTTTCAAAAGCGTTCAAACGATTAAAAATCATTCAAACGAATTCTTAACTTTATAAAAGTGGACAAATGATTGGACTAAATTAATGATTCGTCTATTTTTGAGAATATTCATATCGGGTTGTTAATTACCGTTTTATAATAAGCTTCTGACAAAATACAGGGAAGTAACCCGCAAAATACTAAGTATTTGTCAAAGATGCAATATTAAAGATGGATTTTTTTCTGACGCAGAATTTTTCCGGTAACATTTTTCTCCTTGTTAATCTGTATTAATGCCGATCAACCATTTTTTTCAACTAAAATAAAAATCCACACAAACTTATTTTGCAGTAAAGTTATAAAATTGACTCGGAATTAAAGTCAAATGACTATTACTCTTTCACATGTACACTCGGAAAGAATATTATTTTATATTGATGTTTTTTTCTGCAAAAATTACGATGTGTAAAGTGGGTATTTCTTTGAATTATATCTAACATTGCCAAACATATAGCACATCACACGAAAGGAGTCGAAAACAAGCTTGAAAGTTGAATAAAAAAGAAAAAGCATGGACTACGTAACAAATGGAATTGTATTCTTCTTGATTATCCATTTAAAATGTTGGAAAAATTCTGCAAATTTAAGTTCTTATTCCTGTCGTTTTAGACAAACAATTTGTAACTTTCGTATAAAGTGAATGCATTTTCAAAGAATGTCTGTTTCAGGATATTTTGCCAAAAAATGAGATAACTGTTATGCATGCTAAAATGGCGGATGAGGGGTATACATGCTTTTAAATTTCAACACAATTACCAACATGAAAAATGAACTTGAATGAGGTGGCAAAGAAGATCCGTTTCATAAACGTGTTCACCCACTGTTTTAGTGTGTACCATGGTGCTGGGACTAGCAGAGCAGCTGTCCGTCATTCACAATGAGACGGTAACTAAAGGACTGGAGAGGCTGTGTAAGTTCCTACCGGACCCATACCAAGGGGCGTGTAAAGAGTTCGCAGACTTCATCGCAGCCGACATCATAAGAACGTGAGCCCCCCCCCCCCCCTCTCTCATATCTATTTCGCCTGGCTTTATCTACCATATGTGTGTCCCCCTATAGCCCTAGCTTTCTCCCCCCCCCTCTCCTTACCCCCCCCCCTCTCTCTCTCTCTCTCTCTCTCTCTCTCTCTCTCTCTCTCTCTCTCTCTCTCTTTTAAAAATCCTTTATTAGTTATGTATAATTTGAATCATGAAACGACTTAACATTTTATAATTAATATTGTTTCAGATTTCAATTTTAATTGATGCATATATTAAACTTTAGGTTTTCCAAAGATGACACCGCAGATACAGCATGTCACAAAATGTCTTTTTGTTTTACGGAACCAAAATCAGAAATGTGCCACATCTTTCCGTTGAAATCTAAGCAAAGGAACCAATTAGAATTTATTCAGGTACTGACGAAAACTACTAATATATATTTGAAAATATCATATATACATATGAAAATTTCAGTCTATACAATGCAGATATATATTTTAAAAAAAACTGAAAATGAAATTTTGGAAGAGATCAATTAAACGTGAATTTATTTTTTGAAAGTTATGTTTAAAGAAATATGTATCTATGACATTAAAACTTTAAACACAATTAAAAAAATTATTCGATATATTTATAAGGTTATTTCATTTTTATTCTAAACAATTATTTAAGAAATTTGCTGATGAATCATACTAATGACCTTTATAAGAATTATTTTGAGTTAATTTCTTCACGAATTCTTCAAATTAACGAAAGAAGGGAAGATATTCAAACATATTTTCTATTAAATAGGTTGTAGCGAGACCTTGGTCTATACAGTTAATTCTGCGTGTATTTTAAAGTTTTTAAAGTGAGTGATATATAATAAACACCCAAGTTCTACATTATACGTGTACATCAACGTTTCAGGCACACCCACCTCGTCGTGTTGGAATAAAGATTTGCAATCTACCCGGAATAAAAAGGATATGTGAATGGATTGATACGTAAGACAGCATTCATTTCGGCCAAAAAGAATAAGTTGAATATTATGTTATGTAGTTTTGGCGTAAAAAAATGTTCTATTTTTAGTTATGACATAACATCCAAGTTTATTATGTAAGAACGGCACTGTTAAACATAATTATTTGTCTTTCTTCTAGTATATTCAGTAAACATGACCCAGCAATAGACATCGACGGAGATTTTCACAGCGTATATCAAGCAAGTATTGAACCGCACGTACATGTTAATGGTCGTGTAAACACAATTCACTTTGAAGGTCAAGTGGTCTGTTCCAGGACCTCATCCTGACCAAGGATTGGATCCTGGATGTTAACCAGTCTCTTGAATAGTTATCCCTTTATAATCGTATTATATCAATTTCGCTTCTTTGATCAGGCTATATAGCTATATAGATGTAACATATACATACAAATATTTATAATGATTAAGAGATAAGAGCATGGGTAATTTAAAAGTGATTTGATACGACATACAATATACATGTATCCATCAGGTCTCAATTATTTTTAATGGAGTTTTATTTCATCTGGACAACTTTTTCATTTTGTATACAGACGTTACGGGGGACGTCGTGGCGAGGAAAGGATTGTGACGACAGTCGGAAATCGGTACATCCGGGTGCTAGGTACGTGTATATCAAACCAGTAACTTGATTATAATTAAGAAGAGGAAAAATGTTGAAAAAAATAATTAAACATTGACCAACATGTTTGGCAAGGTTGTATATGTTGAAAATTTTAAAGGAAAGAGATTTTTTTTCTTTTAAGCAATATCAGAGTTTGTTTCCCAATTGGAAATGGGATAAACGATCAAGGTTAATTAATGCGTTTTGTTGTTTTTTCAGACCCATAGACCACGACGAAAGCTTAGATTCTAATTGTAATGGAATATCTGTAAGTTCCCAACTCATCAAGGAACACATTAATCAATTGAAATATACTTGTATACATACTGGATTCTTTATCATGGAATTGTTATCTACATGTACATTTATAGTATCTGATCTAAGGTTTTCTTTGAGTGGCTTCTATACAATGCCACTAAAGTTTACATTGTATGTCATAAACTGGAGGATTAACTGGCATGTAACTGTAGGTTGTATGTATAAATAGGGCATGAACCCAGCCAGTGGGCGTAGCTATGAGGACGAGCTGTGTGGCGCCAGTCAACCACGTGGTGTGGCCGTTTTGGGGGACTCTATCAGCGCCCACTTCCACCTCCCCAGGGAATGGTTCAACACCACTGAGATGTCCCTGGTACACCCACACACCAGAAGATTGTTTAATCTTTACATCTATCATTACTGAGTTCTTAATATATAATTATATTATATACTATTATCATCTTCTTACAGACGGAATTTTTTACTAATAATGTTTAAGTATCGATGACAAATTCTTAAAAGTATTAGGAAAAAATAACACGCAAAAAAAAAAAAAAAATCAACTCTAAAAAGATAAAATAAGAAATATGACGAACACAAGAGGAATCATATTAAATGTTTGTTATCCAGGTAGCATTTGAATCCCTTCCGTTTATTTTGGAGAATGAGCTCGACTGGCCAGAATTCTCAACAGTTACAGGTTCGATTCATCGTTGCTATATAGAATAAATTATGACTGCATTAATTGAACTGATAAATATACATGGAAAAGGTCAAACGATTATCTGTGGTTTATTACATTATCAATCGTATTGGAAATGTTTATCCGTTATACTTTACATTGTCTCAAATAGCTTTCATGAATGATACCCACAAATTTCACAATATCCTGCATGGGCCCGTCGATTCGGTGTACAAGAGAATGTTTAACAGGAACCATTGTAACCATCGAGACTACCAAAACATCGCTGTTAATGGTACGTAACCCCCCCCCCCCCCCCAACCTTCCAAACTCAACTACCAAATATTGTCGCATGAAGAAAACGTGTACACAGTATTTTGGATATGAAGCAGTCAAAAGCAAAATGGTCGGGCATTTACTAAACTTTGTTATTTTTTGTGGCTGCATAAAATCAATTTTCTTATTATAATTACAAAAAAGCTCTGTGAGTTGCTTATATAATGTTAAGGTACAGTGTGTACATTATTTTAGGAATGCATGCCTGTACAAAGCTCTCAACATCCATCCACCCTTAACATTCCTGGATTTTGTTTGTTTGATTCTGTTTACTTGGTATGGGCATACTATATACGTGTATACAAGTGCACATGTACTGAAGATGTAGGAAATATGTATTTCATGTCTTGGCACACGTCTATTCTTTTTATCTAAAATGTTATTCATTTCTCAGGGGCAAGATCATCTTCAATGGCCGATACCATTCAATTTAGGTATATGCTTTGATGACGTTTATTTTTAACTCTTGGTATACACGATATAGTAAGGTAGGTTTTATAAACGACTGATCCAATTTACGCACGATAATTCTTTTTTTATTTATTTAAAATTAATAATTTGCATGAAAATACGTGTGATTATTAAAAAAAAAATACTTGTACATTTATGTTTAAATCAAAATGCCTGACTTAAGGTTTATTCAAATTAATTTCTTGTAAAAAAAAAAAGAAGAAACTGGACAGTAAGAAGCAAAAACAAATTGGTTATGAGGGTTTTGTTTTTGGAATTTAAAAATATTCAAACAAAGGCCATTTTCTTGCAAAAAACGATTATCACGTGTTTAAATACTTCCGTGTGTGCACAGTTGCTATTTAGTTTGTAGGATACATATCTCATTTCTTTCAAGATCAAATTATTTCTCGCTTTTGCACGTAACCCTATATACTAGTATATCACAAACGTTAAATGATTAATGCGTTTCTAAAATACACCTTTTGATGCAAAGCTCCAATATACCACACCATTAACCAACTATTTGTAATATACTATGCATATAAAACCCAGCAAACAAGTTTCAGAGTGTATAATGATTTTGACCTGCCCATCAGTTCGCTAGCCCTGTTTTGTGCGGATGGGTGGGGTTGGCGCAACTTTGTCTCTAACTGTTGAATAGAATTCCATTAAACATGCATTGTGGTTCACTATCAAGTACATAGTGAGCACAAAATTCCAGTTCGATTATTTTTTTAAATTTCTTTTTTTTTGGGGGGGGGGGGGGGGGAGGGGGGTGGTTTTACCCCCTTATGTGGGAACATGACGTATGTGAGCTGAGCTTGCCATATACAAAATGACTAGCCAAATTTTTCTCGGGGACGGGAAAGTATCCATCTTTGGATATATCTATAATATTTTCTTTATCAAATGAAATATGGAATATATTTTTAAAGTGTGTTCATATTTTTTGTAATTTATAAACCTATAGAAAAAAATAACGATGATATATAGGAAATTTCGTTTTGCCGAAAATTTATTACATCAGCTCTTTTATAGAATTGGAAATTGGTCTTTTCCAAATAAGTACTGATCAAAGCAGATTGTAAACGAATAATATCGTTGATTCGGGTATTATTTTAATGTTTTAGAAAGTATTTAGCAAGCATATTGCAACGCTTTGTCAGAGCTGAGTACATGTACTCAAGTTTTAGAAGAAAAAAAATGATTATACCTATTTAAAGGTAATAAAAGTGCATACAGACGTAAACTCACTGCTTCCCTCTTTCTGTTATTGTCACAAAAACAATTTTCACAAATGATATAGAAATAACATACCGGTATACCTAAACATTTAGTACACAAATATATAGTTAGTAGATGAAAATATACTCTATGTGTTATTATATATACGTACTATGCTAGCATTGTATATATATGAATAACACAATTATCTCATAAGTTCATTAACAACAGTAAAGAAATGGTTGACATTTCAAACTGAAACACATATATTCACAAGGTTGAATTTCATAGTTTCAGAAGAAACGTCACGCATGATCAGCCAGTGGTCGTCTTCTATGCTTTAGTTGGGAATGACGTTTGTAACGGGTTAGTATTATCGATAAATATACTCTGAAGTTGTGCACAATACTGTGATAATTATACTAATAATAGGTCAGAGGTGTTTCACATGTACATGTTGTCCGAAACACTGATGGAACAACCCAGCTTTGAACACTTTTTGTTATTTGACTAAGTAACTTAAAACACAAAACGATTATTATATTGACGAGAGTAAGTCAATGGAGAACTATAAAGGGAACCACTTGGTTTCACGCATTTTTTTTGCATTTTTATTGAGCAAAAATTGCCAATTCGGCGGGGTGAACATTCGAAGCAAAATGTAAACTATGTTCAGAAAATTGTGCATATATATACCTTTACTATTTCGACATAGTGCCATAGATGCAAATGCAGTTCACTCCATGTGTTCTTTGAAATTACAAAAATATATTCAAATAGTACGTGTATAAGCAGACGCATGATTGATTTATACTAGAGAATTAAAACAATCAGCTGTTTATGAACTTAATGTCGGACATTTACGTAAGTTGTTCTTATGATGGCTTTTGTAGACACCACGATACTTTCAATCACATGACGACTGTAGAAGAAATGAAAAATAAATCCATCAGTACGCTGAACTTTTTAGTAAGTGTATATCATTAGGATTTACAGCGCAATTCTCGTTGTATACTAGTCTTGTACAATATGGTAATTGTAAAAATGGCAACAGGTCTTCTAAATTGAAGGAAAGCATTATACACAGGTGTACATGATCATACATGATTTCATATTTAAATGTGTCTTAGGCAAAAACTCTCCCAAAAGGAAGTCACGTGTTTATAACAGGATTGGCAGATGGCGCTGTCTTATACAACTCGCTCTGTGATAGAATCCACCCGATTGGTTCATTGCGGAATGACGTCACATATTCCAACTTCTACGATTATTTCAATTGTTTAGAGGTAAATTGTCAGTCTTTCAGTTGAATTAGATTTTGCATTTTGGATTGTGATATTTGTTCAGGTCAGAATATTGAATTTTGCGCCGATGCTGCTTTTTAGGTTGTTTGGGTCAAGATATTTGAGATTTTTATAGAACGTTTTCCCCATTCAGATTTCACCATGCCTGGGATGGATGAATACTAATGCTACGATACGAGAGCTAACAACAAAGGTAACTTGTAACAATGAGTCAGAACGATACAACAAAAAGAAATATAAGACTTGTACATGTTTATGTTTAATAGTTTTTTTATCATAAAAAAATTGAAACCTCTTGAAAGCATGTTTGGAACATTTGGCATATACACTGTAATTTATTGAATTTGATTCGTAACCATTTTATTTAAGCGAGCAATGGAGTTGAGTGAGGCACTAAAAGAGGTTGTAACAACTCATCAGTCTTCTTTCTCAAACTTCAAACTTTACTATGTTGTTAACCCAATCGACCAAGGTAATTATTTTTTGTCGGAAATCTCAGTAAATATGGACAGGCCTTTTTGTAATGATCCAAAAGTATTTACATGTAGCTTATTTGTACTTCTTAGTGAATTAAACTGCATGGCTAAGAAAACACCACATAAGTCACTAAATGCGTTACTAACACTGTGCAAAAGAAAATTTACATATTTTATAGTAATGTATAAGGAGAGTAACCGTGTATAAAATATATTTTAGTGCTGGATGAGTGGAAGAAAGTGGGAGGAGAGGATTGGCAGTTACTAGAACCCGTGGACGGATTCCATTCTAACCAGGTTTATTACATATGAACTACATATACATATATATACGTGCATGTCCCGAAAATAAAATAAAAGGCAACCATTTTAGTGGCAACGTGAAGACAAAGCTGCAGATTGTCACGACAGATTTGGAACGATGAGGTCAATCTGCATTAAAGGAAACTGTTGTAAAAAAAAATAATTTAACTCTGTAACGCGCTTTTTGATTGGCTAAAAAATTATTTTATATCGTATAAAGAATGTTGCCTACGTCATAGTAAGACTAAGTCAACAAACGTATCAATCCGCCTGAAGTTACGTTTGAATTTTGAAACAATTTGATGTCATTCTAAAGGTCAAATGACTGTTTTTATCTACAATTAATAGCCAAAAAAATAAATTATAAGCAATTATTTCAATATATGTTAGTTTTATACGATATAAAATGGTTTGGAACAGTTTACGCTTTTTAAAAAAAAAAACCATAATTTATTTTTTCAAATCTTTTGTAGCTTGGACAAGCATTGACAGCAAGTGCTATTTGGGAAAATTTGGAAAAATTGTACCCAGATGCCTTAGGACCAGTTAATCCAAATAATGCAAAAATCAAGTCTATGTTTGGAAACCAAGGCGGTTACATTTGATGCATTTCCAGTTTTCGACAAAGGGGTTGTGCAATTACTTTATACAAATTATGATATTATTTTGTATAAACTCATTTTATACACTACATGTATGTACTTTGACAATTTGATTTTTCTAGGCAGTTCTGTTATGTCTTCTCTATAAAAGACAATTTAGGATACGTAGCATGTTCCGGAAAAGGTAGACCAATTTATTATTATTCTACCTCTTCTAGACGTAGAGTAATTAATGTTTTATTTGTTTGACATATTTTGTTATCTCCAAATGAAACAATACCGCACGATGGTCATGTTGTGCGACAACTAAATCAAGTGATGTGAATTCAATAACTTATTCAAAGAAAACCTTGGAAGTATTGTATTTTGTGAAGTATTTATGCACACAGAGAGAGAGAGAGAGAGAGAGAGAGAGAGAGAGAGAGAGAGAATGATTATGCACTGTTAGTATTAAATATATATTATTGCACTTAAATAAATCATATAAATATTTTTGGTTGTTTAAATATCTTCATTGTTGGATTATGAAGAAAAGAAACTCGAGTAATTAAAAATATTCTACATGTCATTAATATATATAATAGAAGAGGGGGGTGACCTTTGGTGTCTTGTATAATAATCTGGCTTATTTGCCCCCAAAAAACAAACTGGTTGTGAAGGTTAAAGCTTGCTGTCACCTTTGGGGAATAAATGGCTGTCGGAGTAAATAGTATCAGGCGTGTTCTTGTGCAGACTAGACAGGGTGTGTGTGTGCACATTGCACTTTGAATTATCCTTGAACCTTAACATGAGTATGCCACAAATTCTATACCATTGTATTAATGTACAATACAATGACAAATTACTAAACCACTTGTGTATCATAACTACAGGAAATCGAGTTAAACTAAAAAAATAATTAAACTAGTTCTTGAAATTTGTAGAATTTATAAACGAACCTAAAAAAAGAACAAGGGAAATGGATGAAAAATAGATGAATATAGTTATCTAGGTCACTTTTGAATACTAAAATGCACTCTAGAAATAAACTAACATAATAGTACATAGGACTTGTATGGAAAAGCGAAATCTCATTTCATAACATTGATACATGCAAACCATTTTAAATGGACAAGGTAAAAAACGCTAATGGACACCAATCTTGGTTACTTTAGAAGATGCAATGTACACAAAAGAGATTCTACTATAGACAGCTTGAGTTCGAGACAAATAAACACGTTTAATATTAGCAACTATAATAGGGTAGGTTTTTGATTAGATAAAATAAAGTCAATAAATCTTTGGTTTTCTAACACAGTAGAAAATAGTCCTAGTCACTGTCGCTGTCATTATCCTTGTTCTGTCGGATCACCTTAATGTCAGCGCTGGCCTCGATGTCGACGATCTGTTTGGAGGTGAAGGTCGCTATCAGTTCACGATCCCAGTAGTATCGTTTGCGGGGGTGAAGGACGACCGTCTTCTTGATCTCGTCACCGGGTTTAACAGGACTGCTGTAAATCAAGTTATAGAATTGGCATGATATCTCATTTCTAAAGTCAAACACAGGACACATATTTAATGCTAGTAAGAAGTTTATTTTAAAAGAACTTCCATTCACCCCCAAGTCTAACTCTTCAAGATGACGTGAAAACACATACAAATTTATTTATGCAGTGTAGGTATGTATCACCTGGCTATTAAACTAAATGTCGATTGGTTTGGATCCTTTAAATGTTTTTGTTTTATGCACATTTGTTATATTTGATCTAAATGAATTTGGCCTGGTGTGGCTGATCCTTATAATGCAAAGCCGGACCTCAAATGTTAACATTACAGGGCCGCCCGGGCCATTTTACGGGGCGGACCTATAATTATACGACACCAATCGGTTAAACCACCCCGACCTTGTTGGGCCATTTTTGCAGGGATGATATTATATATATATATATATATATATATATATATATATATATATATATATGAGAATGTAGCCTTTACCTTATTTCTATAGTTTGTGGAGCTAGGAGACCCGAACCCTCCACGGCAATTTCAGCGTGGGTGAGCACGAGCTGTGTCGTGTTCTTGAACACAATGGTGGCCTCCGTATCTTCTTTCGCTTCAATGGTTTGGGGAACCTAGTACAAGAAAAAAATTGCAGGTTGGAGTACCGTATCTTGCATTAACATGGAGAATGGTGCTTTGGAAGTTGTATTGCCTGCTGTTATATGCATAGCCAAACATGTCCATAACAAAATAAAATGCTTTAATGGGTTTGCACCTGTATAACAAGTTGCGGTTTCTTCAGTACAAAGGAGATTTGCGTGGACTCCATGCTGCCCGAGTCTATGTTCTTTCCGGAGACGTACAACTGGAATCGTCCTTCAGGGTTCATTCCATCGTGATACTCTGTCCCTTTAACGGACATAGTTACTATCTTCTCTGTACGATAAAACAGGACAACAATACATTAAGTAGTTATACACGAATACAAAAAGTCCAGTAAACGAAGGACATTTGTTCAATTCTCAAAAATAATAAATCTCGATTATTTTTCTAAAATTGTAATGCAGTTGACAACTTGTAATTGTATAATGGAAGACTTGCTGCCGTACATTCCCAAATACAGTAATAGATACGCCAGTAAAGAGAGTTCTCAGTGCCCTATTTTGCGAAGAATTTATTTTTGCACGTAACTACAATTCTACATAAAACTTGATCACCACTTTTTCAGTATTTAATGTGCTATGAACGTATCATTCCTTTCCTTATATATACAAGTAGCATTTACCATCCTTTGCTTTAATGGTTTCCTCAAACGTCTGTGTCTTGACCCTTGACCCCGCTACCCCAGTATAGTAAGCGTTGACCAGTGACATAGTCAAATGAAGTTTGCAGGGTCCATCGGCTTTGTTTTTGACGGCTACCTTAATCTCCATATCGTCTCCAATCAACGTGTCATCTGGCGGACTAACGGTAAAATCTAACACCTTGGTAGTATCCAGTTTGTAGATGTTTTGTTTCCTTCTTGTACTATATCTGTTCACAAACTTGGCCACTTTTCTCTCTTGTTCACTCCCTAAGAAACCAAGACACACAGTTTAAGTTACATTTTTAACAAAGAACTAGATAGGACGTATATTGACGTAATGCCCCCAATTTTTCTACAAAATAAAGTGCACGCACATAAACAAATTTTATATTCTTTATAAAGTTGATTACAAGTACTAACTATAAAACCTATTTGATTTTTTTTCACATGTGTTGCTAGTATGAAATTAGATAGACGAAATGCATGCCTATTCCTGGAAAACGTCCATAAAATCAGTATTTTCAACTTTCTTACGTTCTAAAAAATATGAGCGACTAAAAATACCACAACAATATTTCGTCTGTAATGAGCAATATATATGTACTTTCTTTGTTTAAAAATTTTTCGTGGTATTCTTTGTCGCTCATGTTCAAATAACCAAATATAGGGGGGGGGGGGGGGGGGGGGGAAATCGTTTGAAAAATTATAATAATCGGTCTGAATCGATCGGCGTAACTTTTTCCGGAACCAGAAACTTTGTGACGGTGAAGCTGGATTTGCACAAGTTTGGAAAGTGTAAGTTATTTATGTAGTTACATATGTGTGTTTTCACAAAATTATCAATAATGCTACTTTGTGAAATGATTCTATTTAGATTTTCCCCTTTAACAGTGTTTAAAGTATGAATTTTAATGTAAACAACACACTATTGTATAACTTTGACAGAGACGTAACGTTCCTATACAGTCTGCTTAAAATTACTACCGATGATATTCTTATCTAAACAGTTAAAATTCATTAATTTAGAAGAAATATTATTTAAAATATCCATAAGTATTAATACTAGATTGTGTTTCATTATTGGATCATGAGAAAATTCAGTGTACACCAAAACCCATTCATTTTACAGACGATTTTTGCCTGAGCACGTCGGTATAGAAGTACAGTGAAATTGTGCATAAAAGCCATGTAGTACTTACACATGTAGTAGCTCTAAATTTTGTAAGTACTAGTTTTTTTTTTAATCTTTAAAACATTTTTCAATGCTAAATTACGATTGTACTGATGAAAACCCCAATTCATCTTCCAACCCGTAGAAATCTGTTTTTAGAACACGGGAAACCCCAATTTGTTGACATTACATAATCAAAGTAATGAAAGGACTGGAAGCGGTCAGCAACTTTGTTTGGAATATTTGCATTAAGGTAAAATGCTGCAGAAATAATTATCTTATGGACCGTTACTCGTAAGAGTATCACTTCTGAAATATGATTAATATGTTTTTCAAATGCTCTTAAATTATTTTATATGATTGTTTTAGTATTTCTGAGAAAGTGGAAAATATGTTTGTAGAGAAAAAATATTTGGTGTGAATAAATGCATGAAATTAATATCTAATAAATTATCTCCAGTAATATTAATAAGAAATCTTATTTTCTTAATGAAAACTATTTACGAAAAAAAATCGGTTATTTCGGTGGCCCGTGACAGCCCTAATTGAGATAGAATTCGGTATTTGTCACACATGTATTTTATGCAATTGCACCAATATTTAAGACATTTGCAGTTTTAAACTGATATGCGCGCAATCTGATTATTTGAAAACATTAAAGATTTTTTGATTTGAAAAATTGATTATCTTCATAGAATCAATTATGTTTTTTCTAATATGTATCGGGTGAATTGTAAATGTATCTGTAAATGATTTATAGTCATAAACACCGTTGATTTGGTGTTGAAACTTTTGAAATGTGGTAGATAATAGATAATATAAATGAAAAATGCTGAATATAAAATTAGCATTGGCATAGTTGCTATGAAAGTATAGCAAAGACATAACGATACATGTACATGTAAATGTAGACAAATAATTCTATGGTTGTATTTCTGTAACATTGTGTATTGCGTTGTGATAGAACCATTTTAACGGGATCTTGGATTGTCGGTAGGATGTAACTATCTTTTTCTTTCATCAAAACAAGTTAAAAATGACGCTGGTTTCAACTGAAATATACACAGATTGCGTAGTCTTAGCTCCAAAGCCAGCCAAATCTTGTTGATTTCAAAGTGCCATGGCTAAGTGGCCAGCAATGAAATATACAGGCCTACGTCACATTGCTGTTTGACACAACTACCCAAAGTCCAAGCTCCTGTTAAAATGGTTCTATTTGTGTCTTTATTCACTAGTACAAACTGAGTGAAATTGGACTTATAATACCATGTATTTTGCCTGTTGCTAAAGAATTTCATGGTTACTATGGAAACACTTAATAAAACATTAAGTAAAATTTTGAATAATATAATTGCTAGGCAACTATACTGGAGGGTTACCAAGGAAAATCGATTCTCATATTTAGTGTTGAGGTCAATACTACTCATGGCAGAAAAATTAATGGATTTGCAGAGGGGCCAAATATGACCCCTATCATATCTAGTTCTTTGAAAAATTGTCTACATGACAATATTGATTTTTCTTGACCTGTAATATTATACATGTATAATGAGTATAGCGATACTTTACGGATCCCTTTAATGCATCTAAATATGTGTGTGTTGAGCCATCATAATTCAGGCACCTCCCCATCATACAGCCTTACCATCCGGGTATTTGTACAGGTGTGTGACGTCCTCGCGGTTGTTTGAGCCCATCCTCTTGGTGCTGATGTAATGTCCCACGGCGGAGTGATCTATCTGGCTCACTTCCATTGTACCGTCCTTTTTCACCTACGACAAGAACATCACAAAAACTGTCGATCACTACCTTGCAATATTAGGGTGAAACCTCAGTTAAGATTAGAAAAAATAAAAAAATTAAGAATTATCTATACACACTGTATGTCTATCAAAACCAAATATCCAATGTCTAAACGTACCACCCACTGAACTCGATCTCCGTTGACCTCGCCAAAGACAAAAGGTATGTCAAAGTTAAGGTACACGTGGCCCTCTTTGATGGCCTTCAGAGGAGCCGGGCCGCATCTCATAATTCCTGCGATTGAAAATATATGTTTGTATTTTATCATAAAGTAAAGTTTCTTTGTGTGATAGGAATGAAATGACTCTCACCTTCGCTTGCTTCCTGGGGCGTGCAATCGTGAGCCTGCCAACCATCGTAACCCTCCGGGAGGTCCAAACGTCGGAACCAAGACTCGTTCCATACATGGAAATTCCTTTTATCAATGTATTAAACAAAAATACTTAATTTGTTTTAAAGCACAAATGGGGCTGTGGGAGAAAGCTGTAACTTCGTCGTGGTTGTTCTTACCACACAGAGTCGTTCATGTCTTCTAATGGTTCTCCATCCTCGTCCCAATGGCTGTCAATGGTCATGCTGCTGTCAGTGTCATGCGCAGAATCAAAGTTTGTCACAGACCGGGTCGGTATTCCGAGGCAGCGACACACTGAACAATGTCAGATAAAGAAGAACAATTTTATATCTATCTTGATGATAAGTTGATTTCAAACAGTATTCGTGGATTTTTTATTCGTACTTGTGGTAAGAAGACCGGAAAACACCCAGCACTGTCCGTATCGTACGGGCCTGTTGCCATTGGTGTGGTACTCTTTGATGATTGCGACACTTCCTGTCCACTTCCAGGGTACTGTGCAGTCCTTGGGATATTCTTTTGTCCATCTACCTGCCAGAACTCCATTATTGTCACAGGAATTGCACTAAAAATGTAAACACTTAAGTATAAAGTAGTTGATACTGTAAATTACTTTTTACTCCTCGTTTTCGCGTAAAAATCCCGAGATCTGAACATCGCCAAAATAAGTTCCTTCATTATAGATAAACAAATACTAATTAATCTTAATTATATTAAGTGTTTCAGGAAAATTATATACAGCTGTGAATTATCTTGCGTTTTTTTACGCGAAAGGATATCACAAAGATTAAGGTGATTTACAGTACGTCGCCTTCATTCCTTTGCTTAAGCTGTGCAGTGAGAACTTACCATTGACGACAGACAGCGGATGACGGACACAGGAGAAGTACACGCCACGTCTGATAGGCCGCATTCAACCAACAATTGTAGGGCAACATCCAGCACAGGGTCATCAAACTAAGAACAACAATGCACATGTCTACAGAATTAGATTCCACATCTATGTACAGAATTCGCGAAACTCGTAGAACAAATTTTCTTGCAGATGTAGAAACGTAAAAATCGGTTCGTTATAATGATATATTCTTTATCAAATAAAACGTCAAAATATAAATAAGATTTTTATAAAGTCTATTGTGCGAGAACCAGACGCCAAAAATAAAACAACCGTAGGCGTAACGTTTTGAATTATAGGAACGCAAAACCATGAGTAACATATCAACGTTTCGATATCCTGTTTTGGATCAATGTCATAAAAAATTGCAAAAAAAAAAACAAAACCCAAACACCCCCTCCTCCAAACAAAAGAGCAAAAAGTGGAAAACCTAAATAAAAAAACATAAAAAAAAAGAATATTTAAAACGTTCTTATAATTCTTTTTAACAAAAATAATCTGATAGCAATTTAGTCACATATATGAAATATTTACTTGTCCAAATCATTTATGAAACATTTACTTGTCCAAAATTCCATGGTCGTCCGTACCACGTGCGGCTTGTCCAGACTCTTCCTGTCTCGTTCAGGACGTACTCCCCCCTCTCTTCCTCCTTGTCCATGTACACTGTGTCCTCTACAAACAAACGGACAATAACTCAGTCAACGAACAAACGGACAAAAACTCGGTCAACAAACAAACGGACAATAACTCAGTCAACGAACAATCGGACAATTCTTCAGATATCGTTACTTTACAAATGGACATACATGTACCTCAGTCACCTCTGTAAACAAATGGATATAATTTGAGTCATTTTTACTAACATTAAGTTGACAAACATTGTAGAAAACACCTCGTAACCTCTACAAACAAACGGACAATACTTCAGAGACTTTTTAAACCTTAGTCATTAGACATTGGGACCCATATACATTAAAGTAACATTCACATAAGAACATACGTTGAAGAGAATGGAAATTCTTTTGTATCAATAAAACTGCGTCTTTTGAAGATAGTTAGAAGAAACTAAGTTTCGTATTCCTTGTTGGCGAAAAGCTTTATCCTATACTTTCATTTATTTGCATATGCGTCGATTTTAAAATTAACTTTAACATGTATTTGAGGTGAAAACGAAGAGCAATGCATAAAACTAAATGCTTGAATAAATTAAATAAGTTTTTGGAGGTTAGACAATGAATCAATAACCTTTTGCCCAAGCATTGAAGAGAATGATCATTGGTTCATTCTCTACGTATCTCTTCACGGAATCCTTGTCCTTCAGATTCGTCTCTATGTAGAAACGGTATTCCCCGATACTGCTGTCTGGTGCTGACGTAATCTCGCACTCCAAACTTTTTCCGACAATGGTCTTCACTTCCACAAACCATGTTCCTGTGACGTCAGATGTTTTGGTTGTTGGTTTTAAACCAAGTAGGATTCTGATAACGGTTCCTTTGCTTTCTTGAGGACGTGAACCTAAGGAAAAAAGTACATATCTTAGATGAAATGTATTATTTTGATTGGTCTATAGACAGACAGACGGATAGTCGGACAGACGGAAGGAAACAGATGGATAGATAGATAGATAGATAGATAGATAGATAGATAGATAGATAGATAGATAGATGATAGATAGATCGATCGAGCCATCGATAGATAGCTTGGTTATATGTTTACCGTAAGTAAACTGCAGTAATATGACGTCATGGTCTGACTTGACTTCCCTATCAAATTCTACACGGATAACAAATGCCTGTCCCCTTCTGTAGATATTTCCGGCTTTTTCAAATTCGTTCGTGTGGTGGTTCTTCCTATTCAGTTTTGTCTGATAATCAACAGAGCTGACATTCAGAGTAGCAGATGCTAAAAGAAGAAAAATCCCAGAATAATACATACTGTATATCAACACTTATCTCAAAAATATATTTAGTCTATCTGGGTGTTTCTAAACAATTGCATAATACACGAAACTTAATGATATTCTGTTAATATGAAACGGGTTCTTGTGGTATTTATTATTGATAAGTTTGTAGCAATCATTCCGTGTTATTGGAGATATTTTATGTGCAATATAAATCTAATACCAAAGTTGTAAACCATGCTTTTAAGTTGACCAGTTGAAACGTATTTTTCAGTTATTTTCGTGTGCGATTTATATACTGGTATTGAGGAAAAAAAACTTATATAGATATTTGGTCCCTATTCACCTAAAGCTCAACATGAAATACAATCAAGTTCCCAATGATTTGCAGCATGTATTTAGGGGTGTATTTTATAAGAGATTGTATTAAACTATTGTAAATGATGACAGTATAGCATTAATAATTTATAAGTATATAGCAAATACCATGGTAGCATGGTATCAATAAACAAGAAGCCCATGAGCCACATCGCTCAAACTTGAATCTACACTACCTAAGGATGTTTCCACACAAGTTAAAGCTTGTCTGGCCAATTAGTCTTTAAAAAAGAGGATTTTTCTTCGTATATTCCCATGTAAAAATTCGACCCCCAATTGTGGCCCCACCCTACCTCCGGGGATCATGATTTAAACAAACTTGAATTTACGCTACCTGAGAATGCTTCCACAAAAGTCAGCTTTTCTGGCCAATTGGCTTTTGAGAAGAAAATTTTTGAAAAATACCAACAAATATTCAATAGTTCTAAATTATTTCCCCTTTAAAAGGGACCTGGTCATTCATTTGAACAAACTTGAAAGCCCTTCCCCAAAGGATGCTTTGTGCCAAGTTTGGTTGAAACTGGCTCAGTGGTTCTGAAGAAGAAGATGATAATGTGAAAAGTTTACAACAACGACGACAATTAACGCTAACAACGACGACAGACAACGGACAAATTTTGATTACAAAAGCTTACTTGAGCCTCAGGTGAGCTAAAAGGTGTCAGGAATTATAAAACGTGTTTCTTTTGAATCAGTCCATGTATGTGTTTATGTTTGAATACTAATATACGTATGTTCGAGTTTATCTATTCAGTTTAGCTCGTTTGTAATTAAAATATCTACTTCCTATTCTATGCATATCGAATATAGTTTCAAAAGCTTTAGAAAATTATATGCACATGGTTAATTTAATTTCTGCTTTATTTTTTTCCTGCGACCATTAATTGACAATGATTACATACATACATACATACATACATACATACATACATACATACATACATACATACATACATACATATATTTGACATTTCTTATGTTTCTTTTTACATTTTTATTGATTGAATGCCACTTTTCAATATAATCTTATATTTTGTTATCTTGACATATTATTACTAGTATTTAAATTGTTTCTCTTGCTTTAGGAACTTTTGCTTTCAACTGTTTACACCCTGTGGGAACACTTGTATTACAAGTATTCAACGTTTTGTCCTACCAAATAAATTTGAGATAATTCAAAAATTTTTCTCGGAACCCACTTAGCATATTCACTTACGTTCGTCTTTCGGTTCGAGGACCTTATTTCTTGCTCGTAAGTCCTCATCAGACAGGGAGGTGATGCGTCCCTCCTCTTCCTCACTCCCCAGTGCCTTATTTACTCTGCTCCTGTCCATGATAAAATCGAAAATATACTGCACAATTAGAAATAGTAGGGAAGTATAAGCTAACGTTATATATATTTTTCTGGATAGAGTAGTAGGTTATTTTTTCTTCCTCGTGTATGAGTTGGTGTTTATCTATTGTGATCGCACCTTCTTTCTCTTCTGTTACAACGGCTCTTCCTGTCATAGTATGCCCGCTATACCGCTAACACATTCATTTCTGTGTAAATAATTTATTGTATACCTCAACACACCACAAATGCGTGCCCTTATACATGTAGTGTATTGTATAGAATTGTAAATTATATGAAATGACATGCAATGCGTCTATCTATGTAGGTGAAGATATTTCAATATCATTTTAATGAATTTATGATTGTTGACCATTTAGATTTCACACATACCCCACTCACCCGTAGCGTATATGAATTGACCTATATTTGAATCATCCCCTTAATACCTGCGACCAAAGGGCTGTACATTTAAATAACCCACATGGTCATAAAAGTAGTACATTTTCGTATTTGAAAACAGTATAAACCCTCAGATAAATATAGTTTGAAATTTGATCGTAACCGCAAGTTTTCTTTATAAGCCTGGACATGTAAGCAACAGTAGTATATAGAACCGAACAACACATTACTTGAAAAAAATATAGAGCACTAACGAACCCGATTTTAGCTCGTATGACATGCGCCTGGTATATTAAACACGCATAGTTTAAAATTGAGATTTCGCAGAGCGTGGTTTTGTCTCATGTTTTGATACTCTTTGCTTTCATAGCTACCCAAAACAGATAAATTGCAATGTTGTATTAAAAATATAGCAAAAAACGTAAATTAAGGAACTCGAGTTCGATCTGGAAATAAACATAACATTGTATTTATACATGTACTTTGTTTAATATTATTAAATGAGACTAGATAACTGTTGTGTTCATTCAAAGCATATGCAATCATTGTTACAGATATCTAAAACTTAACACGGACTGCTTTAAAAAAATTGTAGGCCTGCAGCTATTTAATTTTTAAACACAAAAAAATGTTTACCTTTTCTTCCCTTTTTCACTAGTATCTTCCTCGGGGGGTTGTCCAGTAATGCGACGAATCCCCGAGTATAACGTGTAAAAGACGCCCCAGAATGCCATGATGTCCACTACGGACGACGTATCAAAATAACACACCAATTCTTAAATTTCTTTAACTCGTTTTGAAATTTAAAGGTAGCCCAATTCGATAGAAATTACAACTATTACATGCTGCCAGAACGCATACCGATTCTTTATGGTATATCGGAGTAAAAAAAAAAAAGAACTTCGACATTTTCCACATGAAACTCGACTGCAGTAGTCTTTACAGATGAATGCCTTTTTGGAAATATGGTTTTTGTCTTGCACGTTAACTTTATCTGTACATTTTAAACGTTCCTCATCTCATCTCTCTATATGAAATGGTGGCATAGTTCTCAATCTGTCACCGCTTGTCAGATGATCATGTCGACATATGTGTTGTCTTTTCAAATACATGTATCATGACTGATGATTGATTTTGAATAAAAATATCAAAAAAATCATTTTTTGAGGGACAAAATATCAGAGTTGTACACGTATCTCTTAGAAGAGGGTCATTGCACCTTATTTGTTCACAATTGCGTGTTTTCTGAATATATTTAATTGCTAGTGGGTCTAACAATTGAAGATAACATAATGTAGGGGGTTTGTCCTTTTAACGTTGACTAAAGCTCAAATCATGCTAAAACTGTAAAATGGATCGGTTAGGGGATAAATGTTGAGCCGATAAAGTATTGATTGGATCTGCAACAATAAATTTAAAATGCATGCGATATATTTTACGAGCATTCATATCGTTAAGCACTGCATGTTCACAATATCAATTTCTTCCTCCACGGTATTATACATGAATAGGATAATTGTTCCTTTATTTCCGTTGCTCAATATCTCGTAATAGAATACAAAAAAATACACAAAATGCACGGAAAAATAGGCTCTTATCCTTCATTTTTGACGTGTGTATTATAATATAACTTTTAAATCAATTATTTTCTTAAGTAAATTGAAAAAGACATGTTCGAGGTAGTCACTGAACCTTGTAGTATTTTTGGATTTTGCATACTCTTTTTTGACAAATATTTCTTTGGGTATTCAAGGCAAATATGTACAAAATATGTATAAAAGATAATATGCTCAACCAGATTTAGTCAGAATGATATATTCCTATAGGATTAAATTTTGATATCCTGTAGAAAAATAATAATTCAAAAGGGAAAATATTTTTGTTACAAAAAATGGATTTTTCTGAAAACCATATACATGTATGCATTTCATTTTCATATAGGATAAAAGTTACCTTTGTGGAATTTCATTTTAACATGTAGTTTTCCTATAGGAAATTAAATTTTCCGACCGAATTTTAAAACCTTAAATTTTGCTCAAATCTCATCTCATATGAAATGCATTGAATATACTAAGTACGCCTAGGACTTTTTGGGGATAAAAAAAACCCCACACAAACTAAGTTTACAGAAATAGTTGCTGCATCTAATTTACTTTAACGCAGATGTATAATCAAGTTAATTCTAAGTAGCATTTTTCTATGTTTTTTAAATTAATCTATTTGGGGTTTTTTTTTTTTTTTTGTTTTTTTTTTTTTTTGCATTAGCGTCCAATTGGAATAAGGCAATTGATCCCAACTTGTTTATAAACTTTACATGGTACAGTTTCATACTCAAAAAGCCAGATGAATGTACTAGCTCATAACATGCTTTTTAAAATAGTTCGGGTAAATGTCATTTTACGTCTGTGTGCATAAAAATCTAATCAAGCAAAAGCTAGTGTAGCTGCAAAAACATAACATATTTGGTATCAATTGCAAAATGACTAGTCTAGACTGCCTCTCATATCCGTCGGCTAGTTCAAGGCTTTAATAACGAAATCTAATGCCACTACTGGAATTTGCCCGCCTTTTTCGACTGAATTAAATGAATGTTTGCAACAAACACAGAGAACCTCGCAATACATGTAATGCGCCTACCTCAGGTTGTAGCGTCGTTTTTTGGGAGGGCTGGAGGTGTCTTCGCACGTACTTCGTCTTCGTGACATCTTCAAACCTTCCTCGATTCACAGTCCTAGCTGAAAATTTTGATTGTTTACATTTTTTAAAAATAAAGAATACTGCTCATTCAAAATCTTAAATCAAGCGGAGATTGGATAATACGCTGACAATAGCGCTTAGACATTTAATCTCATACCAAACACGGGCCAGTGTGAAGGAAGGATTAGATAATGCTGGCTGTTGTGTAAAAATAAAATTTAATACCGGATATGGTTTAATTTCTGGAGAAATGATGATCATGTTCAATTAATTCGTTTGCTGGAGAAATGAAATTAAAGAAAAAAATCTGCAATGCAAGCCGCAAAGAATACACACACATGTACACATAGCGTTTAACTTACATTGCGGATATTTTTCTAGAAAGATTTTCAGAGAAATCGTCAATCCCCCGGATTTGGATTAGTGTTCACTGACACAGTTAAGAGTGGACAATGGGAACAGACAGATACTGTATAACACTAAGTTTATAGGATCTCACACACGTCGTCGATTCATGTACGTGTAGTACTAGGTATAGCTTGCGGCTCATGGTTTACCGAGTCCTATTGTTCTTTACAAGAAGCACTCATGAAGACTATCACTGATCTATTGTCATTGATTTAGCAAAATGATTGTAATCGCTTCAATTGTTCGGATACAGTTTAAACACATAAAATTCAACTATCATGGTATTTTCTGTCTCCATATTATTTGAACTAAAGATGATCCAACAGTATGGCCATATACTAATCATAAAGTGAATATTTGTATAATTTATGTATCATATAACCCAATTGAAGGATATAATTGTATTTAAAATATCCAATTTGTTAGCTGCAGAACTGTAGCTCCAAGGGAAATTCGGGTTGACGGACAGTAGAGCTACAGTTCCATCCACACAAAAAACTGTATATTTATTGTGCACTCAAAATTTCGCACAATTTTTGGACTTATTAAACTAATTTAGGAACATATTTTGTATATATTTTCATGCCAAAAAATTCATGAGATATTTTACTTTACCTGCCTTTACGATGCTGGTGAGGGTCTTTAAAAGTATTCATAGGCAAGTAAAGTAAAGAAAATCTAAAGTAAAATGTCTCAGATTATTTTTGGTATTATACTTTTCACAAAATATATTCATAAATTAGTTTAATAAGTCCAACTTTGCGCAATAAATATACAGTTTTTTGTATGGATACTGAGAACTGTAGCTCTACGGGCCGTCAACTTAAATTTCCCTTGGAGCTATAGTTCTCTGATATATGTACAATTGATCTGAAACAACTTCCTATCTTGAAAACTGTAGGAGGAGTTATCCGTACAATCCTTTTGACAGCCACCTGTCCGCTATTTTCACCATTTCAATAACCCGATTTTTCATTTGGTTCAGAACAATTTCAATGTATTTCAAAAAGTGCAAGTTGAATATGCTTTAATCAATATAAATATCTTCAATATCTGACAAAAAATGACAACAGAAAACCTTTTTAACATGTCTTGTTTACAATGAAATAGAGAGGGGAAAAATAAATTGACAAACTTTTGGCAGTAAGTATAGTTATCTCCATTACGAAGATTATATATATATGTGGACATTTTTTTGTGAGGTGATGAACATCTTTTATTATTTTTTTTATTAACAAAGTAATACAACCAATAATTTAAAATATATACAAACATTTTTGATAATCATCAGAGTTTTGATAATTGAGAACAATAAAATATAAATCTTCTTTATCATGAACATTTTACACAAAATTTATTGAAAAGAAGAGAAATCAGATAGGTAAGGGTGTGAAGAGAGGAAAGGGTGCATCAAATTAAAGAACAGTACTGTACTTGATACAGATCTAAGCAAGAATTGTAGAAATATTTAAAAAAAAAATTTACTTAATATCAAATAAAGACTGGAGCCGGAGATGAAAAGGCTGAATAATTGTAATTTTATGTGTTCCTGCCTGAGGTTTCTATTAAACATGGTAAAAACTATCAGGGTTTTTCACATGGAGAAGAAGAAAGAAAAAAATCTAAATGTTTGATCAACTTATCACTTTAAAAAATATAACCATTTCCCCCATTTTCTGTTAAAGTTTTCAAATTTACCCTTTTTCGTGTCTGTGTGGACATATTGTTCATTTTACTTTAACGTTAGGCATTGCTTCTTTAAGATACTGTGGAACTTCATTATTATGAACCTTGCACATGGTAACTATAATATAGTTTATCAGTTGATCGTCTAGATAACAGTGGTTCTAAATATAGAATGAACAATTTCATATGATTAGTTATATAGGTTACTTACCGCGCAAACTGAGGCCATATTTTTTTTCTAAATCACAAAGGGAGACTACTATAATGTACTGGTGTGCCTATAATCAGTGACGTATCTTGTTATACGTAACTGCCCTAATCTATAGGCTACTTATTATTTAATTCAAAAAATAATAGCATATATATGCAAATGCAAGTGTGTAGTAGGATGGAATGGAAAGCCCAGTTATGGATAAGCGACTGCCAGTATCATGCTTATGATTTTTTTTCTTTGCACAAGGGTCTGAAGAGGTCAAATGTGGAGAAAATATTTTTTTCCAAATGAAACAAAACAAAACAACAATCCAAAACCTAATGGTGTTAATCATTGTTTTATCCATTTACATGTAATATTACAATTAAAAAATAATGATATATATAGATAGAATGCTTGTTAAAATAAAAAACAAATTGAATGCCAATATATTTTTTCTAATTTTATCGGGATCGGCCTTCCTTTAAGACTATGATTCTATCCCGCGTTTTCTCTGTCGAATACACACAACGAAATGAATCCAGCCAATAAACAGTAAGGAATCATTTTGTAAACAGTGCGTGTGGTTTAGATAGATAACATTTACTTCGTTACAAATGTTAGTTCAGTCAACGTATCACAGTAATGTCTGATGTATATACATGCAGTTGTTTACAAAATCATAACTGAACAGTTGAATCCGAGTGATTCAGTGAACATGGTGAATTATACCAGGGACATATACATGTATATACATGTATATACGTCCCTGAACATATCAACAACTACACTAAACTATAGTTGTCTTTACATCTCTCTTCTTTCACACTTTCATTAAAATATCTATGTCTATATTTTAAGCTTATTGGCTATTCGTCTACCGTCTACGTATCATCTACGTACATACAATATCAAGATTAAAAAAAAGAATACAAAAACAATAATCTTTCAGGAATTTAACAATAATATCATTTCAGATATGGACTTTTGATTCCAAAGAAGAAACAGTCAACATTTAAAGCATCAAATGTGTTTGGAGACGACAGTGATGAGGTTAGTAAAATAGTTTAGTGGATCTATATGGTGAAAATTAATATGTTTTACGGTGCGACCATTGGGGCGAGCGCAGCATAAATTGAATTGTAAATAAACACGGGTACATGATAATAAATCAAAGTGTGGTTTACCAAATGGATGCATCAAAGTGAATAAAAATATTTTACGCTCCAGTATACATGTATCAACAGTTATGTTTTATGGTGTGGCGATCTGGAGGGCGAAGCCATTAACAACGATCACAATTTCACTATCAGATTCATCAGAAACGTGTACTTTTGGATCCGCCTATCTATTTATTCATTACGCTAAAGCCCGCGTGCTTAGTCTAGACATTGTGACGTCACGTTAGTAGAGCAGACATCACTCGACAGTTTCCGTCAAAGTAGCATTGCTCCGAACAATTTACCAAGAAAATAATTTAAAACAAATAGTTGCAACCCATTTTTTAAATTCAGCAGAATGTTTTATTCATCTTTTAAATGCATGACATTCTAAAACACATTTTACCTGTTCTCGTGAGATCATGACATTGGTAGCCATTTGCAATTTACATGGAATTGTGGGTACACATCTGACGACAGAATTTTCAGTATGTCAAAGGTAGCAGTAGTCCGAATTTTCTCTTCGCCCAGGCGTTGTCGTTGGAGCTCGCTGCGCTCGCTATTATTCAAAATGGCTCAAACTGTACAGCAAATGATACCGTTTGATAGGGAAACTATCTACATGTAACACTGTCTTTGCAACTAATCAGAGGCTCACACTATTTTGCTTATTGATGTTTAGCACTGTGATATTTTTCTAATAAATTTGCATAAATCTGATGCTGTGAGTCATAGTGTACAAACATGTACCTTAAAAATCACAGTCAAAGTATGACTATGATTTTTAAGGTACATGTTTGTGGTTTTGAGCTACAGCCATATCATGGTATTATATTCAATTTTACAAAATACATGATTGGACTATGGAGAGCTATATATATAGGGTCCAATAATCAGCCTTTGTGACGTTTTTTCCCTCTTTAAATGCACAGAGAATGTTTAAAAATTGTAAAATATTACAGTGTATCCACATGTAAAAAAGTATTTCAGCATATTCATGAGCACTACTGCTTGATGTATGCCAGTAATTTACAATGAAAACTATTGTAAACTGGTTTTGATTTTTTTAAGGAAACACCAAAACAGGAAATTAATGCAAGTATACAGAAGTCATCACTGCAGGCAAAAATTAAAAGACAAGTAAGTAATGCTCTATATGAACTTATTGACAGACAATTTTAATATTAGTATATTCGAAAATTGTTTACAAGGTTAGCATAGTACAAAATGACATTCAAATCTGATAATAAAGATAATTGCTTTATATGGTCACTGCATATGATAAAAAAAACTGTTGGAGTTGTTTTTCTTTTTACAAGATATTATTAAAGTTATAATAAGTTAAATCCTGCTCCGTGCCATAAAGGCGCATAAGGCTGGTGCTTATCCCTGGTTCTGTGATGCTAAGGGGATGAGAGTCATTCACTCCCCCTGGATGGAACACCAGGTTAACTTCCAATGTAAGCCGGTACCTTATTTCAGCGGTTTGGACTGAGACAATGTAGATAAAGTGCTTTGTCTAAGTGCACAACACATAACATGAAGATACCACAGATAGATTTGAACCAGTGACCTTTCGGTTACTGGCCTAATGCCTATGACCAAATGAGCCTTATGCTCCACTACCAGATATTATAGTACTTGATAAAGGGACTTGGACACAATATGTTCATTAATGAATAATTTTTTTTTGAGAAACAAATTGTATAAATTCAACTTCCTTTAGAATAAAACACAAACTTTAAACTTTATTACTAAATAAGCCATTAATGATAAACCTCTAAATGTATTGTAAACTAGAGTTTAGGCTTGTTATTGTTTATACCATACTGAATGGTGATCAGTTTGTTATGTAATGAGTTAAGGAAACAACATGGCACAAAAGCTTACACATTTGACTGTAAAATTGATTCAACAAAGATAAAGTTTTATCCTTTTGTCATAAATTGATAACTTAATAGTATTCCTACATGAAGGTTGTATGGGACACCTGTCGGTATTAATGTGGATCCTAAATTTACATTATTATCAAAATACTTTCACTGTTTTAGAATTTTTAAATTATACAACATTTGACCCCAAAAATATGTTTTAAAAAATTTTAGAAAGAAATAAATTGAACTATTTCTAGTGGGATTCGAACTTATGACTTACAGATTCGTAGTCAATGCTCTAACCTATTGCGCTCTGCTGTTAAGTAACAATTTTGGGAAAGAAAAAAAATATGAAATTATACTTGATTTGATTGTTTATTTGGATAGGAAGTAGGTCACAATATGGAGAGGTGTCCTATACCACCTTTACTTGAATATAAAATTTACCTGGTACTTTTTTTTGGAAATTATTATTTCATCCTCAACAACACAATGTTTTGTTATAAAACTAGAATGTTAGTTCATTAAACATCTACTCAACCTCAGAGGAAAAAGAAATATTGTTTGTAAATTGTTTGTAAACATTGCTTTTGATACAAGTAATTAATTTAAAAAGAAAGTATGTAACAAGTAAAATAAAAAAATTAAAAAAATGTGAAGTTATATACAAAATTCAAGATATATTACATAAACTATAAATGAATAATTTGTATTTAGACTCAAATTGAAATAGACAAAGCACTGGAGGCAGACCCAACTGTGTACGAGTATGACAATATCTATGATGACCTTAAAGCCAAAAAAGAAGAGAAGGATGCAGCTATCCAACAGAAGAAAGATAAAAAGGTGTGTTTGTATAGTTATTCCCCTTTCCTGCTTATATTTGAATGTAGGATAAGGCATATTATCAGAGATAGGGTCAATCAAATTAAATTACAATTACATTGAATTTTAAAAGTAATTGATTGAAAGCTGATTACATTCATTTTTATGCATGTGATTCACCTCTGAAATTCAACACTCAAAACCATATTAAGTGTTTCTCTAAAAGTGAAATGAATGAGAATTGATATGTATTTCATAAGTCCATTCAAGTTTTTTTCTTCTAATAACATAATGCCATGATAGTTTTTGTTAAGGTTACCATAACATTTAATTTTATGATCTTTAATGTTTTATTATTATAATTTAAGCCCAAGTATATAGCAGGCTTGTTAAAGGCAGCAGAAACAAGAAAAAAGGAAGATGAGAGACGAGCAGAGAAAAAGATCCAGAAAGAACGAGAGAAGGAAGGGAATGAGTTTGAAGACAAAGAAGTGTTTGTGACTGGAGCATACAAGAAAAAGATGTTGGAGATGCAGGAACAGGAGGAGAAAGAGAGAAGAGAGGCAGCCATGGAAGGTACTATACACAATCAAAATAATGTAGATTCCTGCGCTTAATTGATTCCTAGATTCAGCTGTTTTGAATAATTTTCCATTATTCCATTATTTTCATTATTTCATTATTTTCCAATTTTTTTTATATTTCCACAATGTGAAGATATCCGTTATGTAATTCCATAAATATATATTCATTTCATATAACACTTTTCTATTTTGAAATATAGATTGAATTGAAAATATATATATTATGGCTTTATTTACATGCATTCAATTGAATTTTGCTTGCTAAAATAAGGAAAATTCAAAATATTCTAACTTAAAAAATGGGCCATTAATCTACCCTGAATTATTTTGTATAAACAGGTATTGACAGAAATAATAAAAAAAAAATTCATGGAAATTTACCTAAAACTGAGAAACTGTCTCAAGTGTAAAGATTAAATTTTTTGAGGAACAAGGTGGGCAGAACATGTACATAATTGCAGCCTTTTATATATATCAGTAAGATTTTCTCTGATATGTTGGGACAAATTTAATTAGCGAAGTCATTAACACGCATGTAATCTTTTTATTGTACAGAGATGTTAGATGTGAAAAAACAAAGAGATTTGAGTGGCTTTTACCGTTACATGTTAAATGAACAGTCAGCGGAACCTGCAAAAAAAGAAAACACAGAAACGACAAAATTAAAAGTAAAGTAAGTATTGAAGGTTAATACAATGTAGTACCAAAAGTGTAAGTACTATTAAGAGAGCAAGTAATAAAACAACAAATTATTCATTTTCTGTTTGGAACATGCTTTTTCATTGGCTAAATAAAAACTTAAGACTTGTGGAGTTTTTTTTTCTCGTTACAATGGCTTGGGTCAAAAACGTTTCAATCTAGGCGAAGAAACATTCAAATTTTTGTTATTGAACAGTTTTTATGAGTTTTGATTAATATTTACTTAATGAAAGAAAATAGTATTATATGGGTTGTCAGAATTCAATACACAATGGAAACTATTTTTTTGCAAGAAGTTAAACTTGTAACTGCTACATTGTACCATAAATTCTGAAAAACTAAACATGTAGACCAGTTACAATATCAGAATTTGTTCTGTTTTTATGCAAAAAAAGTATACATAACTATACGGGTTTAATTGTATAATTTTGAAGGGAAGAACCTGACAGTCCTAGACAATCAGAATCTAGGGAGGAAGGTAGATCTTCCAGAGACAAATCATCACAGGATTCAAGAAACAGAGGAGGAAGATCTTCTTCACATGACAGAGGAAGACAGAGGAAAAACTCTTCTTCTGATTCTGAGGACAGAAACAGGAGAGGAAGAGAATCACCAGAATCATCACAAAGACATAGAAAACGCACACATTCCCCCACCTCTAATAGACATAGGAGAAAAGATTCTCCCAAGTCAGACACAGATAGACAAAGGACAAGTTACCGTGAGAGGGACTCAAGAAAAGACAGAAGGGGTGACTCTGACAGCGAGAACTCAGACAGAGACAGAAAGAAAAGGTCTGAGAAAAGGTCAGAGGACTCTGAAAACTCTGAAAAGCAGCAAAATCCAGACAGAAAGCGATCTGCTGAGAGGGATTCAGTGGAAGAGTCTGAGAAAAAAGCAAAATTGTCAGATGTGAGTGAAGAAAGCAAAGACAATAAAAAATCAGGTGTGGTTGCCAAGAAAACTACAGATTCTGTCGCAAATGAAGCAAGGAGGAGGTATTTAGAGAGAAAGCTTGCCAAAGAAAAAGCGAAGTTAGTGAACCAACAGGAGTGAAAGACTGAAGAGGTGTTAAGGTCTTAAATGTTGTTTTCATTATTAATATATGTACCTATGTATTTAGACAATAAAATGTTAATTTTACTGAAGGCAAAATAAAGAAAAGGGACACAGCAATGTGTGTATTTGATAGAAGATTGGTAGTGAAGACAAGCTCAGAAAGAACACTTCACTCACCAATACATATCTTCTATGGCTATGATATATGCTTATATAGGTAGATTTGAGTTTGATTTAAAAATCAAAAAATTGAAACTGAGCAAACTCAAATACAAAATTAAAGTTAAGGTTATAGGAAAGGTCAAGGAAAGAAATTTTGAACACAGTTTAATTGCTCTCATCCTTAAATTCCACCGAATGAAGATTGATAAGAGTATCTTGAACTGCTTCGTTGAAAATGGGCTAAACGCAAAGTTAGGAATAGTGAAGTCATATGATGGTTCAAAAAAATTAGGACTTAATTCAATTGCTCCCTCCGGTTCGTTCGTATCTGCGTATGAATTTTGATAGAAAAAATATCTTGTGGTCAGACGCGACCTTTCTTCCATTATTCTTTTTAATAAATTCTTATATCCCTAATATGAAGATTTTTCACTACGTAATTTCATAATTATATTCCATGTTATATGATATTTTTCTATTTTGAAATATAGTTTCAATGGAAAATTTATACTATCATGACTTTTCCATTGAAACTATATTTCAAAATAGGCATTTAATTGCATTTTGCATGCTATTGTAACAAAAATCCAAATTATTCTATCTTCAGTAATAGCCTGGTAATGTACCCTGAATTTTTGGGCATCAACAGGTTTAAATAAATGCAAATAAATAAGGAATAATCCTTTCAAATAGTGAAAATTATCTAAAATTGAGGAACGTCTCGTGTGTCCTTAAGCATTTTTTAAAGGCGTAAATGTATATACATGTATGGTGTATTTTTTCATAATCAAAATTGAAAAGATGATGATACTTTTCTTCAATTTACTACACAGGCACCTGACGTTTTACATTTTTCTCATAGTAAAAATAAATACCCTTTACCTGATAATAGTCTATTATTAGGTATAGGGTATTTATTTTTATTATGAGAAAAATGTATAACGTCAGGTGCCTGTGGTTTACTACTATGCAGAGAATTTAATGTACCTTTCTTTAAAACTAATAAATTTGAAGTCTATTGCTTTACATTAATTCATTATTTCCGTAACGGAGTAAAATACAAACGCTTCGTATAATTATATTTCTTGGATTGTCGACAATAATGGAGACGACTGATCGGGACATATAGGAGAATAAAATATACCCTTGGGTTTTTTTTTTCTAATTTAAATGTCACAAGAGCCAGCAAGACAGTAAAATGACAAGATATGTACTAGATTTTGAAATGTACACAGGTGTATATTTGCTGTTTCCTTCTTTGCTCATGCACATGCAGGGAAAACTTTAGTAACTACAAAAAATTTTTTGAAAAAAATATTTATATATGACTTTTTCATTTGTTTCGCTAATCTAAATTGTAATCAAATCATGAAATTCCATCCAATAGTGTTGTTGCACCGATATCAAAAATACTCAAAGTACCCCCCAATTTATTTTAATTCATTTGAAATCTAATCCAAGTTAAAATGCAATCCGTCTAATACTGTTGTTGAGTCTATTTAAGAAATGTCCAAGCCATTCCGACGACAAAGTCTTAAAAAACTACAAAATGGTGTTTTGAACCTAAGAGAGGCCTCTCTGTCCGGTGCCAAACCTCTATTTGGCTGTTTCGTTGATTGTTTTAACTGTTAAAATTGAACGATATACATGTATACTTATACATGTATATTACGACCTCATGCTCAGTATCAAAAATAAAAAGGTCAATGACATGTCAAGATCAATGTGGCCATACACCAGATGAAGTAAAAAACAATTCAGCAATCACAACTTCTCAAGTCTGCCGACGGGCGAAACCCCCACACCAAAAACTGAAAAAAAACCCCAACTTACACTAAACTCAAAGCGAGCTCTACCAGAAAGACCAGAATGTTTGCAATTTCTTAATATATGTAATCAATGAACTGTGCCTCCGTGTTAGTATTCTCATATTATGAAAGGTTTTTGTTTACAAAGTGATGTAAGACCCTTAATTGAGATTTGGACGAAGCAATAGGTAAACATGCAAACAGTATGTTATTAAATTACATGTATTTATAGCAGTTTCTCAACATGTGCAGTGTAAATGTACTAGTATTAAATTTTACTTGATAAAGAATTAAAAATGATATTAAACATCGAGAGATGTCAATTTTTCCGGTGAGTATGTTCATCGATAGGAATATGTAATGAGTAATCATTAAATGAATATAGGTTTGCGTTCTTAGGTAACTAGTGATTTGTTGACAAATTTCTGTTGGTTGAAATTAGACAAATTATCATGGGCGTATTTTTTCTTCCTAGTCCAAATGCGATAAGACTTGAAATTGTGCAAACATCAAACAGTCTACGCTTATTGAAAGGTAAATTTCAAATAAAAACTCTTGAAGCCAGGGGAAAAAATCGATCTAGTCCAACTGAAAGGCGTACCTTGCTACCTGTCAGTCAAATATCCCTCCGCGAGCCAGATACGATAGCATTTGCGTATCTACCCTGATTTATAGTTACTTGGAGTTTCAACGCGATGAGACTTGTGGTATTGGGTCTCTCTCTCCTGCCCCTGGTTTTGGGTCTGCAGAGCCACCATTTTGACCACAATGTGGACGTTAAGCATCCAGAAAGCGGGGAACATGTAAAACTAAGAAGTAAAGGTCGTCTTAGTGAAGCAATCGACTTAGACCGGGTACAGGGAATAAAGGTACACTTGGACATGTAATCAGACAAATCAAGTTTGAAAACACATATAGATGATTTTATACCTTTATGCATTTTTCTTTTGGATGATATCGGTTCAATAGATGAAAAGAAATTATTCATTTTTTAATGATAATTGAGTTATGTTTTCATGGAAGATGTTTCAGTAATAAACACAACATTAGCATTGTTTTTATTTAAAAAAAGGAAAGAAACGAGAATTTTGATTGGTGATATGTGATGAGCAGGACACTTTAATTTCAGAGAGTAATATGCGAGGATCAAAAAATTTTGATCGCCGTGGAACACAAGGGGATCGGGAGAGAGTGGAAGAAAGGCCAGGTTGTGATGGGTAGTCCTAAATGGGACTGTAGTTTGAACACATTGCCCGGCAGTTCGTCTGCTCAACGAGGAGTCTACGCCAAAATCAAGGAGATCTTTTTTCCCACGGAGACGGGAGTTGTTCTTCACACCCAGGCGGTCAGGTAAATGGAGATACAGCATTTTTTATAAAAAAAGCAAAAAAGGAGATAAAATAAAATTTTGAAAGTAGTGTTTTCCAAAACAAGGTATAAGGTATTGATGAAATTGTCTCTTTCCTGAAACAGGGCATTCGATGTCATAGACGAAGCGGACATTAAGTTTCAATACACCCCCGGGAACAGCGAGTCTCATTCCACAGAAACACGCAGACGACACCGTCGTTATATCGCCAACGTTTTGTCGGAACTTTTAGGAAATATCACCTGGCAGTACAGTGATTCAACGTCCATTCCGTGGAATTCAGACGATTTAGAAGCTGGGGAGTCTTTCGGTTTGGCAATTGGAAGTAACGACACCGAATACCGCTTCACCGAGAACGTCACGGATAATGACATCATGGGGTTCGTCTGCGAAGACTGCAGTGGGATATCCCATATGTCGTATGAATTGTGAGTTAAATAAAGGTTAAATATAAGTCTGTAATAATACATTAATTGCTAATGAACACTGATTACCAGTTAATGTTATTTGATTTATTGCTACCTAGCGATCTAGTTATAAAGAAAAACGCCATGAATGAGCCAGAAATTCATCGCTACCTAAACAAAGTAAGATTTTCAGATTCCCCAAAGTAATTTTGCCTCATTTGTCTTATAATTTTTATGGTGCTTGATTTTTAATATCTTTGCCTTTTTAAAACAAAAGCTGGAATCAAACACTAAAATGAAACTGAAAACCACTTTCAAAACCTCGAAAGATCTAAAGCTTGCGGTACACAAGGAAATAGGCACATTGCATGTTCCACCGACGATGTTGTTCTCAGTTCCTCTGGCGCATGTGCGAAACCTTCCTCCCGTAATGCTGACTGTGAAGTACACTGGATCCACGCACGTAGACTTGCAAGTGGACACACGTGATGCAGTTTCCATAGAAACGGACATAGAATTAAGAGGAAACTATTCCTTCGGTATGTCGAAAGAAAGTGTAAAATATTTCTGTCGTTTTGCGAAAGTCATATCATTATATAGTTTTTTTTGGTGTCATTGCATGGTGTCATTTTGTTAAATAATTGTAATTCAACATCAAATCATCAAGTTCTTTCTTGTACAGTGGTAGAAAGACAGTAAAATGACCTTGTTCGATCTTGTAAAATAATTTTATCATTTGCTCTGCAGCTCATGAATACCGCGGGACGTCTTCTTTGGGAGGAGACGTGGTGCCCCACAACTGGACCTCCTCCACCCATCGTAACACTGTAAACACCGACAAAGACATGTCTGTCAATATCTCCGTATACCAACAAGTCAGTATACATTAGTCTTACTTAATTAAAATGTGTGTTTTTGTATCAAACTGATTTAAAATTTATTAGTGTACTATTCAATTTATGAAACGATCACGTTCTTTAAAGATACTATTCAACACAACCATTGGGTGGTTTGCACGTGATATGGAGATTGACTTTTCGCCACCAGTTAAATACAGGTTTGTTACAAATAAAAATTAATAATCTTAATTGGGAATTAGAAAATGAAATATCAAAATGCCTGCTTTGATTCCTTTTTTTCATTTGTTTTGTCAGTCTTAAGCCAACGATTCGCAGCAAATCTACGGTCGAGGATGTAAAGCGATGTACGACGAAAACTGCTGATCTTGCGGGAAATTTTAATGTCACTGAAGCCAGGCTAACAGTGGAAGCATTTGGATTGTCCATATGGTTAGTTCATGTTATGCCATCATTTAGTGCACTAAGTGAGATATATTGATAACTATGTACTACATTTTTTTCGTATTTTTGAATTACTTCAGGAATAGTCTTATAGCCAAAGGGTTCAACAAAACAGTAAGTTTTGAAAACGACACGCTGTACAAGATGTGTTCTGCCGATTGTCCACTTTCTACAAAGACATCCTTGTATGAGGGTCTGACAATGACCGATGTCTTGGGAGACCCAAAAATGTCCATTAGAAGAAATGAACCCGACTTCCACATGTAAAACAAGATCATCTTATTCATATCTTCAAAACTTATCTCAAGTATCATTATATATCTATTTAACTTTTGTTCTTTCTCTTTAGTTTAACACAGATGTGGGGAGATTCTGTCCTATTTTCTTCAGAGGAGGCAAATTCGTCATCTTGGTGTGGTACTCCTGGTCGACATTGTGCAAACTGCGTTTATCAAGGAGCAGACGACATAAATCAGGAATGCGCTGACCGTCTTATGGTTCCCAAACTTGCTACGAAAATTAGCCTTCTTGGAAAATATGTGGATGCAGAATGGCCAAATAGTATGGCTATTATATGGATTTTTCCCATAGCTTTATAGGTTTATAGATTTGTATGGTCAAAGCAATGTTGATGTCGTTGTAGAAAAATTGCTGGTTGTCGAAGCATGGGATGAACCAACTTCTTCCAATCCACGTGGGAAACATGGCGATGCTAGCCTGTTCTACGAAGGGAAGGCTTCGCAACTGGCCCTGACCTATAGTAATAACACTTCAACCATTCCCCCTAACGTTATCAAAGATGATGCAGAAAATACACGCCTTGAGCAATTGGCAATTTGTACTGGATTCCAGTACGTTTCGAAACGGAAATCTGATTCAAGCATAGAAGTTGCAGTAGGGAAGAAGCGGTCATCCGGAGATCAAGCCAGAAAGGTGAAAAAAGTTTCACTGGATAGCCAGGCTAGCGCTGAGAAGGAAGCTATGATCAAGGCAATGAAACGGCTAGGTATTTACCCATATATGTTGAATGTTAAATACTGACTTTATTTATAAGCATAGAAATTGCAATCTTAAAGGCTTTGAAGTCATGCAAAAGAATCATTTTTATGCTTTATGAATTTTAGAAACTGTTTTACCGGGCAAGAAATGCCCTGATGTCGGTTTTGACAGCCTACAGAAGGGAAAGACATATCCTGAAGATCCATCCAAACAACTCACCGAAGAGGAAGTGGTAGGACCGGCACTTGGCCAGATTCACCGTGAAAATCAAGAAGAGATCAGCAAGTATATACATTTCTATTAGACTTACTTATAAAAAACAAGTACATATCGTAAGAAATTTGCATTATCTACATTCTTGCTCATTATTCTTATTTAGATTATACGAGTATCAGTTCGACGATTTTAAGTTTCTTCACGAACGTCGACCGAATCAAACGGACGATCTTTGCGGCCCAATGAGAAAGTGCCGGGCTGGATACTTCTCTATGTCAGACGACCCCTGGGAGTGGAGTGCCAATAGGGTCATGACCCCGAGATTAGCTTTTCGGATGAGAAGATTAGCTATCATTGCTAAAGATATAGCGGGGTTGCAAGGTTTGCAAAAATCCTTTGACCTTGTATAGATGATACATTGTAAATTATATGATGTACAATATTTCATAAACGCGAATAAGGTAAATTGTATTAATCATATACAATGACTAATATTTTCAGGATCGAAGATTATAGTAGAAAGGGCTTTTGCAGATAAAATAGATCGAGGCGAATCTAGTCTGTTCTTGGAAGGACGGTAATAGTAATACACACTAATAAGTACGCACCTGTTGAAAGCATCCTCAAAACTTGCTAATTGATAAGTGAGCATTAATAAAACTTTGTATTTTAGGGGCGCTCGATTGACATTTCTTGATAACCCTGATACGAACATTCCACTTCTTGGGCATGCAGCAGTCTGTGCTGGCTTCGATTTCGTTCGCAACGTTGATAATGTTGCGATCGAGGTGTTTGTTAAACTACAGGACGGGTTCAGAACTACGTTGATTCCCTATCCTAGTGGACAGGTTCTTTTGGCCGCCGCCTCTCTCACTAAAGATAGCGACGAATATTCATACCCGGCAGAATTAGAACACGAAAATAAGAAACCTCTTTTAATAGATGGTGCTAGTGAAGACACTACATTGTCTACTCATTTTAAGATTAAGGATTTTAAGTTTGAAGGTCATAGGTTTCTGCGAATTGATTCGTCGCTTGTAGAATGTCTTGATTTGACACAAAAAGATTTCAAAGGACAAATTCAGGTACTCACAGGGTACAGACCAAAGTCTGCGAACGAACAAGAAGTCACGTGGTCTAGGCGTCAGTTGGCAAGATTCCAAATGGGCGAGGCAGCAGAAATAATATCTGAAAGTGATGACGAGATCTTGGACCTTGCAAAGCTGCTGATGGTCACGTGTACACCGTTTCTTAGATTGCAGAGAAGAGGGTTAGGTATCTACGTCAATCAAATTGGCAAATGGGAAAGGAACAGCGTTTATGTAGACCTATATCCACTAAGAGATGACAATAGGATGATTGACTTGAAAATTAATATTCGAAGTAATAATAAAGACATCGGGTGTATGTGGAATGAACTCAAATTGTACTGGTCGGAAATCACAAAAGGTGAGGATTTGTTGGTTTTATCTGATTAACTGATGTTGTTTCGAAATAAAGATATATTTGATGAACGTTTCTAACGAAGTTATCTTTTTTCGTTACAGGAGGTCCAGGTGTCATTCCTTATAATGTAAAAAGCGCTTGCAAGAAACCCGACCTTGAAAAGAAAACGTATCTTGACTTCAATCTGAACAGACCAGGGTAATTACACCATCATTTTATTTTATTGGCTTCAGATGTGAATTAAAACAATCGTGTTATATAATTATTTCCATTATTAACTTATGTTTTTCCACAAATCTTAAAAGTTTCTGTCTCCAATTCCACGACAAGAAGTTTTGTGCAAACTCCAGCAAAGCCAGGGAGGAGTTGGGGGAGGGACTGCTGGAACAGCTACAGGGTGTTGCGGGGACGGAACGATTGGACATTACCACCACTCGGGAACAGATAAAAAGGTGCATCGTCACTGGATGCGGGGGATGTTCCGGATCAGGTATCAAATACTTCGTGAAAGATTGCTAGAAAAACAGTTTTGTTATTTGAAGATGTGGTTGACAACGGAAAAAGAACTCTCTTGATTTTGTAATATCTGTTAAAAATTAATAAATGTACTATACTAAGTTTACGATGATACTATGTTTTTCATCAGGAAAGAAATGGGACAATAAGGTCAGGGCATGTTCCGAACTCATTGACAACTTCATGGAACATGCCAGTGTACCATTGCTTAGACCAACAGAGAAGATGTCATTTTTTAATCCGGATAATGTGGATTCAGCTGCGCACGCTTATGCCTGCAAACAGCACGGAACAAAATGCCAAGAAACCGTTCAGCTTTACTCAATATTTCGTTAGTTAGTCTCTAAATTGATTGTTTTTTTATTTGGTATATGTAGCATATGCAATTAGTTTAATTATTTTTCATCTTTGTTTTTGAAGAAACTCTACTGGCTCAAACCTACAAACCAAATCCAAACACAAGCATTGAAGAAGAGGTATTTGGCGCAACAGACAATCCAAGCCCCCTGCTACAGATAGTCGAGCAAGAGATTGCCATGAACGTGTCTGGGAATGTGTCTATTGTCATTGACCACTATAAGGACATTTCATCATTGAGAAGTATTTTGAAGGTATTGATGAAATCTTTTTTCATTATCTTGAAAATGTTTTGATGAATTATGACTGGTAATAATGTAACTGAGTAAAGGCTTTAAAGTAAATTTTGCTTCATTCTTGTCTAACAAACGCCTATTTTACTCATGGTTAAATATACTTTCTCATAGGGCCATACTAATCCTTTTGCAATGGAATTATGCTTGCCGTATACAAATAAACATGCATTTATTTGAAATTTCAAAGGTATTAATGATCCACAATCGTCGAGTTGATTTTGTAAACTTCCACGTCATGCACGGAGTTAATCCTGAAAAGATAGTGACCACTCTGCAGAGGAAACTCGAGACTTGGGCCGGTATTTCCTGTCCAAAATGGAGCAGGTTTGCAGCAGCACCCTTCACCGTGGAAGTGATATCGAAGGATAGGAAGAGACGCAGTATTGAGGATAGCAGACAGCGGAACGAAGCCCGGAAGCGAAAACGAGACTGGGAACGAGATTGGATTTTACGATCTTAATAATATTTTGTTGACAAAGAACTTGAGTCTGAGATGTATTCATTTTCTTTGAAATAAAGCACTAGCATGTAATATGGTGTTATTACATTTGTTTTATAACAAATTTTAAATTGATCAGAATATCTAGTTAAATCAATCATAACAAGTGCAGTAAAAACATGTTCATGCATGTACAGTATATAAATGACCAGGAAGTTTATTAAAATATTCTTGATAAACCCCCAAACAAACGGCCACTTTTAAATTATCTACCTTTCTAATCAATATTTGTTCGTTAGTCTGACGTTTGTACAGTTCGGTTTTATCAGCTTTTTAATACAATTTCCGTTCCATTTTCGATTTCATTGCCTCTGATAATAAATATACTTTGATTAATGACCTAATTTTCTAAAAAAGAAAAACACTTCTTTTTCTTACGATCAAGCTGTCGTTTGGGAATTAATGAACAAATAAATTAAAAAACAAATAATACGAATAACTTTATTTATTAGAATATATATCCTTTGAAAACTGAAGAATACACACCGGTATAAAGAAACTATGTATTATGCTACTGAAAAAAACCTCAAAATATTCAATTATACTAAAATAGTATAATAATCAATTCTCAAACGGATGAAACAATCAAATACCAAGTTACGTACAATGTGAACGTTTTCATTATATAACAATAATTAACGTACAAAAGGTTATATTGGTACAAATTTGCTACATCCATAGACAAATAAACGCTATAGTCAAAAAGTCTTTAGAACCCAAGTTGTTTTTTATTTTATATGTACAATATGTCACTGTAAAGAATTATATAATTTCATATATATACCCTATATAATTACATGTATATACGCAATAGAATTACAAGTATGTACCCTATAGAATTACATGTATATACCCAATTTAATTACATGTATATACCCTATAGAATTACATGTATATACCCAATTTAATTATATGTATATACCCTATATAATTACATGTATATTCCCAATATAATTACATGTATATACCCTATATAATTACATGTATATACCCTATATAATTACATGTATATACCCTATATAATTACATGTATATACCCTATATAATTACATGTATATACCCTAGAGAAAACTATATATTCCATGCACTCCTTTACTTTATTATTCATTACATGTATACTTGGAGAAAGAAATCATCTAAAAATAAATGTAACTGTCAGGAAAATGTAGAAATACAGTATGTGTTCAGTGTTCTGTGAAGGTTTGATCGAAATGTAAATGTAGTTATTTTGCGCCTCATTTAAGAATGAAACATCTTTAGAGCCGTAGATTTGCCTCGGAGTGTTTAGAGTTTGTACGGTATTTGAGTGGGCTGGATTGTCATTGCCATTTTTAGACCATAATTATCTTCCTGAGACGAAGAGCATTGTATAAAGATACAGGATAATATTCAAATTTTAGAGCTAAAATTTGAATTTTTTCTTTACTATAGAAAACTATGGCAAAACATAGTTTTTTGTAATTTCAATATAGCTCTGACTGGTAATTTGACCCACCAGCCTCCTTAAAAGTTAGAAATCACCTAGTGTCCTATTGTATTTTCCATATTGCGACACAGGAGCTCTGTTTTTTCTGTCTCGGATCCACAAAAAGTCGCATATCATACCGAACATAGCATCCGTGCAACATAACTACAACTTCCTTTTTGTATTAACAAAAATTGAGACAGACTGCGCTTGAATATTGAAATAAATGTTTAACTCAAATTAACTGGCATGCAGCACATACGTCGAAATCTTAACAACTATCTCTTATTTTACATAAGAATAACCTGGTTTCAAAATCTAGCAGGTGTTGTACAAACTGGGGCTGCATGTTTGGGCAAATTTTTTTAGGCCGATACAAAGAAGTGCTTTCTTCACAAAACCAAGATTAAAACATAAATATTGATTATTGGAAGAGGTTTGTGACAGTTTTTAAAGTATTATCTTCTTGTCGATAAGTATTCTAGAAATACGTGTATGAAATCAAAGGCGCTGGATTGTCACCCTAAATCTGTATGTAACTTTGCGTGCTAGAAAATACTGTCAAGGTTTTTGTTTATTTGATTTACAATTTCAAACTGAGATAGATGTAAGCCTAATCTGTTTCTGTGCACCTTGGGGACCAAATCTCTTATCGCAACTGTTGAAATTGGCTAAACCAAATACGTTTCTAGCTCTCAGCAAAAAACTTCCTCCTTCGCACAAAAATATAGTTCCCTAGGAACTCTTTACATAGACTAGGTAGTGTAGAATCCAAGTAGATCTCTTTGGGCCGAGATGGCGGCCGGTTCGTTTTACGTGTACCTGTTATGGGTAACCTTACAGGTGACACAGCAATACTACTTTGAGCCTGGTTATACCCATCACTATACGTACTCATCTACTACGGATACATTGGGGATGCACAATGTGACTACAGTTATAAGGGTAGGTTGAGATGGCTAAAAACTACTTGAACTTGCAAAGACTTTTGAACAAAGTTTAGAGGGCTGGATGGTCGTCTTCATTTTAGGGTTTGTTAATCTCCTTTAAGCGAATTGTTCTGTATATAGATATAGAAAAAACATTCGAATTTTAACCCTTAAATATTTGGATATTGTCTTAAGTATTAAACACTTTATTCCTAAAATTATCGTATGTAAAATTTTAAGGTAGATCTGATGGAGTTGACAACCCAGCCTCCTTAAGAAATTCCATTTTCCCCTCTTGTTTTCATTTGGTCCAAATTTGTAAATCGATTGCAAATTCTATTCCATTAGCATTATGAACAAATTTTGATAATACCTGCACAATTATATATATTTTAAAATTGATTATTTTTACATTTTATAATTATTAATTAAATTTGGTGATAAATTAGACGCCAAATTAAACTTGCATGTTTTTAAACAATCTGAGTTTTACGTGAAAATTTCATAAGTTTGGCATTTTTAAGATGATATGCTGTTATATTTCAGTTCCAAATTCGAGACGTCAATCGCACTGAAGATACATCTTTGTATGAACTGAAGGTGGATTCACTTACCCAACATTCCCAGAAAGGCCACTGTAAGTTAACACTTTCAAATTAGTCATGCATTTAAATTGCATCATGCAAGCATCGTCAATTATCTTTTGATATCAACTACTCAATTTCACTTATCACTATTGTTAAAAAAACCAATTCGCGTGGACCAATATTTGCTGTAGTAGCGATTTTTTTTTGTGTTAATCAACAAATCAATAATTTCAAAACCACGCGTAACGAATATTTATCGCACTCGACTTAGTTTAGTTCATTATTTCATGTAATGGTAATACAAAAATTTCAAAAGCGAGCCCCGTTCAGGTGTATATCGCACTTCATTTTTCTACGATAAACACTGGGCATTCTATTGTAGTTTTATCAATGTTCGCTGAACACCAAATTTCGTGGATTTCGTAATGGGTCGATCTTTAAAATCAAATGTTTATCAAATTATGATATGTTACCTTAGATTTTAGTGATGATATCATAGAATCAAAAAGGATCGTAACCTCGAACTTGAGAATTTTACAAGCTCAACAAAAATAAATTATATTCATGAAACCAAAATATTTAAAATTCCTATTTCCATAGATGCTGTTAATCCATTGAAATGGAACCTCAGTAGACAGTGAGTATGTTAAATGAGTTTTTAGCAAGTGTCTTAAACCACTTCCTTATAGAATAAAATGTATCCCTAAACCTCAGAGTAAACCTATAATCTTAATCCACTTTCAGCTTTCTGTTCGAACTGGGGGAGACAGGTCTGGTCCATTTTGTACACTACCACCCTGAGGATAAGGAAGAAGTGGTCACAATCAAGAAAGCGGTGGTTGGTACCATGTCCGCCCATTTCCAGGTATGTTCATTCTTAAATGCCATGAACTTCGTAACCTTTTTGCTTTTCGAAATCTATTAAAATTAATTAATCGATGGTTGAGTTGATTAGCGTCTTCCGAACTCCAGGGTATCAGATCAGCGGCTTTTCTAACTGATTATAGCACAATCTATTATCTATCAATTTGCATTTTTTATAAAGCAATTCATCAGACGAATGTGCTATCCTATTGTGCGTTCACGTTCGACCCAAGATTTCTGGCTAAATCTGTGAAATGTTTGCGAGGAGAGGAGCGGATTAAATGTTATTCACTTGAAAAGATGAATGATTGGAGGCAGTTGTCTTATGCAGTTTGATTTTAGATACTGATCAAATATACGTACATTCATATTGCCGTTTTTCTATTTTCTGTATCTTTGCAAAATGCAGTCAGTGGTGTAATTTTAGAAAACAAACATGCCTGATATTTTAGTTTCTACATTACTTATATCGCAGAGAATGCTGTTCATGTGAAAAAAATTAATACAAATGCATTTTTTTCTTCATTCAACATTTTAACAGGTCTCAGATGGAGATAAGTGGACTTATACATCGAGTGAAATAGACCATGGAGGTATGAATCATTGTTCAAAATTGAGTATTGATAACACAATATAAGATATTGTTTTTACTGGTTTTGTATAATTGATATGAATAGGACGTCTGCTTCATGAATACGAAGGACAGAAAACCACCGACGGGTTCAGAATGACCAGATTACACCATAGTTCCGACAACGTCATCAGAACTCATAAAAAGGTCTGTATTTGTTTGTTTGTTTGTTTGTTTGTTTGTTTGTTTTTGTTTTGTTTTTTTTTTTTTGAGAGAGAGAGAGAGAGAGAGAGAGAGAGAGAGAGAGAGAGAGAGAGATATCTATACCCTATATAGTTCATAAATGTGTTGCACTTGCTTCATCGATTGTAGGTGGTTCATTATAACAACGAGGGACTGATACATCAAGTACACCTCGTGGACAATATTACAACTTACAATGCCGAGGAAACCAAAGTTAGGTACACATTTTTGGTTATTGTTTTGGGACTAATTATAATGATAATATTAAATTTATCATATTTTATCATAAATCTTTCAATGTTACGTTCCGTAATAAATATTCTATTACTTAATATGATATATAATGGCTTATAAAATGTTACTGTAAAATACAGTAAGATGATTTCCATAAGACACAGAGCAATAAATACAATTATCAAACGTCGTAAGAAAATATTTGTTTTTATTTATTTGGAGTAATTTAAGCTGAACATTTTCGCTTATTTTTGATGGGGATGAACTTGGATCTTGGATTTTGCAATACTCTGAAACGGTATACTCATGTTGAATTGACATTAAGTATCCAAATCTGTATCTATTCCTATCTTGTTCAATATTTTGAGATATCGCTTTGAAATTTTGTAACACATAATATTTACATTTTCAACTGTCTTTGTCTGTGATAACATTACGAATCAAATTTGAAGCCCAATAATTTCATATAAGATGAGCGACACAAAATGGGCGTGTCTTATAGCATAACCGAGAAACGGTATTGGCTGCGCCGCGTAGTAATACATACCATGTGCTACATGAAAACATAGTGCTTTTAAAATGTTGTTTTTTTTAAGTGTAGAAATTGGAAATAATATAAATATAAGTAATAAGGAATTATTCATTGAATATTATGAGGTGATAATCTCGGTCGGAGCGTGGTCAAATCTATCATAAAGCCCTTCGGGCTTTATTGGATTTGACCACGCCCCGACCAAAATTATCACCTCATAATACTCAACGAATGATCCCTTATTCCATAATTATTATCTGCATTTCAGAAACGGGTATCACGATAACGGAGCGATAAAGATATATTCTTCTGGAGGTAAGCCCGTATCACTTTACAATGCACAGACGTATCATAAAGTCCTTACCTCAACTTAAGATAATCAAACTTAAAATTACACTGTTTGTTGGGCTTTAAATAACATACTTTAACACCATTTTTCTAGATTTCCCTACCATACAAACGATTGGGGAAACCCGGGTTGTTTTTCAGCAGAAAACGTACGTAAAAATGAAATAAAAGCCACCAAATTAATAAGATAATTTCACGGTAAAATTACATTGCATTCATTACACAATAAAATGAATTACATTCAAAGGAGTTAAAAGGAGTCCCTGATTTAACTTTAAATTTTAATGAATAATAGGAAACATGCAAAACCAGAAAGTGGAGAAATTGTGAAATTGGTGAAAGACATTTTGACTGTTATCAAGGTAAGAAAACTGTTTTTAGGAAGATTATGATAAAATTAATTGCTTTTCTTTGCTAATACTTGCCAGAACTAAACTGTTTCTTATATGTTCTACAGAGACCAGAAGAGCGTTTGGCGTTAAAAGATTTGCAGAAAAACATAGAATCTTTGATAAAATGCGTTCACAGATACGACGACAAGAGTAAGAACTGTGTTACTTGGTAACGCAAACTTATTAAAAAGATGAAATAACTAGAGATGCATTTCCTACCTGAATCGTTTATCATTTTAGCTGCCGTTGAACGGACAAAATGTGTCAACATGTTGCAAGAAAATGTCACCCGCCTCTTGGACTCAGATTTGAAGCTTTTAGCTGACCAGTTTCTCAAAAACCTATGCGTTGATAACTCGGTACATTGCGCCAATGGGCGTCACCTGATGATTGACGTTATCGCCAGGGTTAGAAGTGATGTTTCCCAACAAATCATCATCAAACATGTTCTAAACAACAGCGACGCCACGGAAGAAGAACTCAGACATGCATTGATTCATTCCATGAACTACGAAATTCCAACACTTGTAAGTACTTGTACAATATGATGAGTACTTTTTATGTATATTGTACTTACGTAAAGGTGTGTCTTAATTTTGGTCTTAAAACAATATAAGTTTTATTAAATTATAATTATTTATACGCATTTTATCGCCTTTGTTTACAGGAGCTCATATCAGCCGTTGACTATTTGTGTTTTTCGGAGAATCTCAAGCAAGGTTATTTTCAATTACAATACTATATATATATATATATATATATATATATATATATATATATATATATATATATATATATATATATATTTACATGTATATATTTCTTTTCCTCTCTACTTTGTATATATTCTTTTGATTAGTGTAATTTCTAGCATTCTATTTTCAAGTCTTGACGCTGCCTTTGTTTCTTTGCAGTGTACTACATTTGATATAAAAATAAAATGACTTATCCCGTTTTAAGATAGTCCTATACTCGGCACTAAATGGGCTCAATCATTGAAAGCTTAGCTTTAAATGATAGATATACATTTTAGCAATACATATACATAAGAAAATATATAAGTTTACATGCTAGTTTTTTTGTTATCACCTCTCGGACAAGAGTACACCCTTGCCAAAATTATTGACATTGATGAAATTTGACAGACGTCAATTTTTGCTAAAAATATTAACCAATTTTTGGGAAATTAGAACTAGATATACAGATTAGAGTATAAACATTTATTTAAACCACATCACATCAATATTGGTGCGCAAATTGTTGCAAGTAAGGACGCTTTATGAGTCTGCTGTATCAAAATAGAATACAAAAAAATTAGATGCTTGTATCGTGTTTGGTCATTTTTTACAATTTTATGGACTCAAACCTAAATTCATGGTGTTAATTCTATATAGAATGACATCTTAGAAAAAAGATTTGGTAAAATAAATCGTATGTTGACGGATTACTTTTCACGCTATAAGCTCTAAACCATGTTCACCCTGAAGAAAAATTCCGGTAAAATTATATTTTGCAAGTTTTCTGCTTAGTTCTGTCAACAATGTTAGATATTTATTATTTAAACATTAATTAATTTACGTTTATTAAAATACGAAATAGCTTCTGTCTCTAAATTTTAGCCGATTTTAGTAGAAGAAAAAAGAAAAATTCTGGGGGGGGGGGGGGGATCAAAACAAAGAAGATATAAGCATACTGAGAAACTGTTAATCAGAAATTTCGTTTTTCGTTTTACTATAAAGAAATCGAGTTTCTCAACATTAATGATTTCTCTCTCTCATACAAAATTATACATAAATTACCGTTCTAATTGCTTATTATTGTCATTGTTTACAAAAGCGATGTAGAGCAAAATCAATACCGGATATATTAAACGCTATGTAAAAGTCGAACTAATATTGTAAAATCCGTATTATGACGTAGTGCGATACTCGGACTACTTAAGTAACAAGTAGAGAGCATCGATAAAGGGGCTTTGATAGTTTACACAACATTTGATAGAATACACCCTCAATTATATATATCTGTAACTGTGGCAATAATATAGATTATAATTTGTATAGAACTGAAGTAAAAAAAATATCAATTATCCTTTTGTTAAATTAGACGATTTGACTGTATTCTATATCGATGTTTAACACAGAACCAAGTTTGGTTAGTGCAACACAGAGGCGAGCTTGTCTAACTTTTGGCGCCATTGTAAAAAACCTTCGTCAAAGCGGCAACATTACACTGGCTCTACAACTTGTTCACAAATTGGAAGAAACTTTAGGACATCATAATGAATGTAAGTCATTGTTTCACTCTATATGTAGACAATAGAAGAAGAGTCATTATGAATAAATAATCAATATTTCAACAAGTGAAATTCAAACATTTTATTTCACAATACTGACCGACCTTTTCCAACTTTATTTGTAATAGAACTATTTTAACTACTTTTAGCGGAATTTCAAAAATTGTATAAGCCACGTAATCGTCGATCTGCAGAAGATCCACACACGAAAGAAAACCATCACTTAAGGAAGAAGAGAATGCTTGTCCATGCTCTGGGTAACGCTGGTCACCCCAACTCGCTTCAGCACATCGTTTCCTACATGGAAGCTAAAAAAGCCACACCATCGTTGCGAAGAGCGGCTGCTTATGCCCTTAGGCATTTTACGTGCAACAAGGTACCTTCAAAACAACAAATCTCAAAGGAATACATCATTTATTGTTATATACTAACTTTCATATGTGTAGCTAAATTATGTTGTTCTGTTATTTATAGAGTGCAGATGCTCTCCTAGAAGCGGCAGTGAATGATCCAGAAAACATAGTCAAACAGGCCGCTTATGAAGTTTACTCGTCTCATCCTGCAGGGCAGACGTTTTCAACGGAACAAGAAAACATCATTTTAGCGTAATTTTTTACAGTATTAGTCTTAAATTTACAAATAACATGATCCTTTTTTATGTGTAAAATCCAGAGTTATTTTGCTTGCAGGACCCGTTATTCATATCCCGTTGTTGCACGAGTAAGAAGAGGTACATTTGCAGACATTTTAAAAGCACTCAGTTTTGAACTGGTTCTGCCAAAAGTCGACTGGAGGAAAGTGATCGGGAGTAGTAAGATTGGAGCTTCATTCGGAATCTTCATGGAAAATTATATCAAACTGAAGTTAGGTTAGTACATGTAGATGGGTTTGTCTGAAATTGGATTACTTAAAGTATTTATGTCTTTTTGTATCACAATATCCGTTTCTGGTTTGTTACTTTTTTAGCACCATTCAATGGCGTGTTTGATTTGAAAGTTCATGACGAAGCCTGGGCAGTTGGTAATTTAGGGTTAATTCAGAGATCTATAGACATCTTCAGAGTCAAAGTCTGCTATCAACTCAACTTTCACTACGATTTGAACATTCTGAAAGTAAGTCAATCCTTGAAAAAAAACCCAACTCTATAGAACCGATTTATGATGATGGTATCTACCATTTTATGGCCATATTTATTTGTGTATAGGATTTTAGCATCGACAGCATTCAGCATTTGGCCACGGCATTTGACAGACTTTATCATAACATTGTTGACCCAATCAAGGACGCAGTTGATTTGATTAGTGATCTCATTGACATGGGTAGGAACCATATCCTGGAGAGAATGATCACAGAACTCGTGACCCTTTTCCGGGAGTTACCGTCCTTGATCAAAGAAATGGCAGAAAATATGTATAATTCTCTACTAAAAATAAACAGTTTTGATGGGTATCCTTTAGTTGATAGAGTCAAGAAATTGATCAACCGAATTAAAGTTTTTATTGATGATGTAAAAAGTGACATACTCGGGTTCTATCATGTAAGTAGCAGTTTACTATACAATGACTTAAACATAAATAATGTCTGTTTTCCCTTAAGTACAGTAAATAGTTTGATGGTTTTTATTTTATCTCTTTTACATTTGACATTTCGAAACATACTTAATGTTTAACATTTCTGAATTTTATCCATTTATAGAGCGTGGCTGATGCAATTACTGTCTCCTTACCATTCGTTGGAAAAGAAATAAAGGACGGATTTGAGCTAATTGGAGATTCATGGAAATTTTGGGAAAACCCAATAGCTTCTTTTCATGGCATGGAGAATGCAATGCTCAAGTAATGATATTATGCAGAAAATAATGATTATGCATTTCAAATGAAAGAATGTACCTTTGTAAGAACAAGATGGGTTTGTTTTTATATTTAGGTTCAAGTTAGCTGTTGTCACCTTTGTTGAGGCAAAACAGAGAGTAATGGATTCTTTGAACGTATTTAAAGGTATAATATTCATTATAAATCGAAATATATTTGTATGCACAAATATAATATCACTGTAACTGTGATTTTAAAAAGTAACTTCATTGTAAACAGTAAGTTTTTGTACAGACATATAAGCCAATGCATTCTTTAAAAGGTGGCCTGCCGTATTGGTTTCATCCTGTTGAGGAGGTGAAAGGTATGGTAAACGACGTAATGGACATAATGGGAATGATAAAAGATGAAGTAATACAGTACGGGAAAAACTCCAACAAGCCCTCTGGTGCAGATATTACAGATGGCCTTACGATGTGTGTAAGTGCTAAATATTCTAAATACTTGCTGTGCAAGCAGGTTCCATAACCATCATATACTACTGATAGTTTGAATTTAACTATAGCGTGCCTTTTTTCCATTGTTTATGTAGGAGAACAAAAATACAATTCACAAGTTAGTGGACGAAGCTATAATGCCAGTGGTCAACCGTACGTTGGAGAGAGTGAGGGAAATTGCCAAACCTTTTTGGGACAAAGCCAGAGAAATAATTGATCTTTTCAAAAGAATCAAGAGTTCTTATGATTTTATCAGAGAGGCGTAAGTATTTCTAATCACCTTTTTATAGAAACACGAATTAAAAAAAAATCATCGGATATTCATGATTTTATTTTTTAACAGAATAAACAAGGGGAAGTTTTTCATTCAAAAAATATTTGGTGCAAAATTTCATCGGAAATTTCCAAAAATTTCTGCACCATGTGAAAGTGCAGCATGTGGATGTGGAACATTCCAGAAGAAGAATGATGGGAGAATTGGGTTAGATTTACAAATCGACTCGAAGAGTAAATTTGTAAGTAGAGTCTTTTAAAACACTTGAATATAAATTAAAAAGCTCAGCAAATATTTAATATAGCACTTATGAATGTTCCATTGTAGTGGATTTATATTTTGGAAACAGAGGTTTAAAGTATAGATGTTCAGTGTACGTTTGTATTTCGACCTATCTTAAAAAATAAATACCTTACTATCATCATGGCTAGTATATTAGAATAATTTTGATTGAGGAGTGGTATTTCAAAATGAGAGAAAATATGAAATATCGTTATTAGAATATAAACAAATGTTTCTACTTCGATATATTTTATTTTTACGAAAAGTCACTGGAGATAATCATAAATTTTACCCCTATACTTGTACTTGAACCTCAATACTACGCAACATCATCATGTCAACACCAATAGTATTTTGGGCGTTATGTATTTGTCACAAACAAATAAATTGACCCGAGGTTGTAACGCCAACCCTCTGAGGCTGCGATTGCTAAAATTCCTAACCATATATATTTATTTGAATCCAGCTGCAAACATCAATAAAAGTTGTGTTTTACAGCATACTTTATTGCCTATCAAAGTTAACAAATCATTACAGGCCTTTGTACCCGAAAAAGATTAATTCATTGTAAGGAACAAATGGAAATGAGCAGTAAGGTTAGGGGTACACGGGTAACTTTTTCTTAGAACGTCTCTTGAGGTCTGAGAACGAATTTTATTGTTTATTATGCCGGTCTATTTTAATACTTTTATTTTTTCTATAATTTAATATTTTTGTATGTATTTTTATTTCTTTACCATAAAACATTTTTTTCTTTTAGGACGTGTTTAACCCAATGACAGGTTTAGTTTCTTGGTATAATGATCAGGAGGTTCTCATCATTCCCCATAGACCGGATGTCAACATGTATGAGATAATTGTGTCAAACCTGCATGAAGTTCACCCAAAGATTCCTCGTAATAAAAAGAAAAAGTTTTTTCTTGGTGGTCACAAAATTGGTAAAGTTCTAGATAAAGTATCGTCCAATGAATGCGAATTTAATTACGTTACCGTTTATATGAGAAAGAGAAAGGAGAACTCTACTGGGGTACGCGAAGACCAATACGAGTACATCGATCCATCAAAATACATCAGGAAAAAGAAACCCAAATCATTCTGGAAACCAATTTGTAAGGAGGCCTTCTATCACTACATTGGGCACGTGGCAGACGACCTCGATCTAGCAGACGAACCAGAAGATGATGAAACAGCTACAAACAGAGAAGTAGATAGCAAAAAAGTAAAAGGACCCAAGTTTTTACATCGTCATCATGTAGGAAAGCGATCTGTTGCTTTACACCAGGATCATTCACTGAGCATGCGATCAGTAAACTGCGACGAAACAAATGAGAAATCCTTTAAATGCAAACTGAACACGTTTACTCAGAAACTAGGAGAGATGAAAGAAAATTTACTTCAGAAAACGTATGTTAGATCCTTATATATTTATATAAATAGATTATTTGTGAAAAAAACCTTTTTATTTGAAATCATGCTGACCATATATAACATTATAAATATTGAAATACTTATTTTATTCTTAGGAAAGGAGCAATCATGCCAGGATTTAACGTATTTGACATTCCAATATCGGAAATACAGGCCCTCCCTATAAATACCACTATCATGATGAAGCTTGAGAGTAGCATTCACTCACTTAGTGTTGCGATGAAGAACGCACCTATCGAATACCCAGATAATCTACCAATTCATAGAATACGACATAAACTACGTGAAAGTGGAGCCGATTATCATGACGTGGTCAATGCAGATAGGTTGTCTTTGATAGACAAACTGTTAACCAAGCCTTTGGAAGGTAGGTCCCTTTGGAAAATATGGACCAATACAGTTATTTGAACAAATCTTAAAGATTCAATACCAAATTTGAGACTGAATAGATTGTTTTTACAATAATAATAAGCAAGCCTGTACATGTAAGAATATAATAAGCTCAACGTATGTATAAAATGCATTACCGATTGCTTATTGAAAAAAGATGCATATTTCTCTTAAAAGAGTGTCCATATTTCCTTGATGGTGTGGCTTTGGAGTATGGGCATTTGTGTGATTCACACAAAGATTGCCTTGGGTTGACTTGTGGAGCAGTATTCAAAGAAGGATATCAGAGACATCTGATGAAATTAACTGTTCGATGGAACCCTTGTACAGAAGAGTTTGAAGTATCTATAGACGGAATGAAGAGGCTTATCTATGTTAAAATCAATGGTGAAACTATTTTTTGAACAAACGTTTAATTAGTGTATTTCTCTCTCTCTCTCTCTCTCTCTCTCTCTCTCTCTCTCTCTCTCTCTCTCTCTCTCTCTCGTCATTGTTTTATCTTTCACTTTTATAATCACTCATGATGAGCAAATCTTAACGTTTGCTTATGATGTTAACTTTGATTTACAGAAACGAAAGAGTATCCATACGAAGTATCGGAGGAAACAAGAAAAGAAATATTATTTCTGATGTCTGCAACTAATACAACTAATGACACGGTGTCATACAGTTTTAACTTATCCGGGGCCATTTGCAATTCTGATTACTTCTCTTGTTTTGCTGACGTCAATATTCTAACTAATCTTAAAGTATTGTCGAAAAACTGTACAAGTCAAGGTATTTAATTAGTTGCATTTAGTCATGTCATTTTAATCCATTAAGTAATCGGTGTTCAAATTATTATTTAAATCATCATAATATATCTATTCTTCTTTTCGATCCATACGTTTTATTATTTAGATATAGCTGATCCATACATTGAAAGAATCCGAGCTCTTAATTTACAAGAATTCATAGAAGAATCCTCTGAATTTGGACTAGATATTAAAACACAGCTGATTTTAGTTAATCAGCTTCGTGAGGAAATAATCGCAGCGGTAATGCCAACCAATTTTTAATTTTTGTGTTTAAAGTCAAATTGAAAAAGGCTAAAAAGAATTTTTAGATATAAAATTAAGTTATTCTTTAGATTATGGCGAAACAAGAAGGAACTTTAGATGCTATTGTTGACGGATTTCCAGCAATGATGGATCTTCGGATGAGCAAGTTCATACCTCTTGGACATATAGACATAACAATATTTCAGATCAGTTTTCTGTTTATGGTCGGACCAATACCATTACGCTTATGTTAGTATTTTGTAAAGCATATATGAAAATCATATTTTTAGAATAGTTATTCTGATTATAAAAAGTATACTTTATTGACCTATGTTTATTTACAATATTAGCATTCGGCGCTGGAGCAAACATTGGAGCGGATCTTGAAATATCTTTGGCTTTGATGAGTCTACAAGCAAACGTACGTAAACTTGTATACATTTTTAAATTGACATTTTAGTTAGACCATATAGGTCACTTAAGCGACCTATTTCTATCGATGGTTGTCCGTATCGATTACATCTCTTTCTCTCAATTATTGGTATATAGCAGATAGTAACTTAAAATGTGCATGAATACTGGAATGTGATCAATCCTAACTCAATGCCATTCCCCCATAAATAGAAATTGTTTATGTTAATGATCTGATTAAGGGTTTGAATATAAACATATCTTTTAATTCTTCGGTCCATTTCTGTCTCTTAAAGTGAGCAATTTATTTTTGCGCATTCTTTTAACATACCGTGTATTTACACCTTTTAAGAAATTATTAGGACCCCAAACTACGGGCGACCTATAGGATCAGTCTGTCATTATGACCGTCAGTCCGTCCGAGATCACTTGTCCGGAGCATATCTTCTAACCCCTTGGCCAAATCTGACTAAATCATACTTCACCCACACAGTGCCCTTTGGTAAAGAATGTGCAGTGACCTTCAACCAAGTGTCTAGGTCTAAGGTCATAGCAGAATTATATGAAAATTTTTGTTCTGAGCATATCTTATCAATTTTTTTTTTCAAAGTATATGTACTCCCCACTTGGCCCTATCTGTTTCATACTTCTGATTGACATTGCCTCGTGATAATACGGTCAAGATCTAGTAAATGAATCCATAGTATCTTTTTGGTCATAGAACTAAAATGACGCAATAATTGATTTGATGAAACTTTTCCCCGTATTTTACGGCTTTAAAGGATTTATGTAGGAAATGAAACAATTTCTTCACATTCTGTAGTAAATGGGGGGAAAAGTAATCCCAATATCTGTATTCAATTTGAAATTTTAAAGAAGGGGTCAATGACTTGTTTAATGTCGTTTTTGGAGAGACTGTAGGCTTTCTAGGTATATCTCATTAGTCAAAATGGACAAAACTCGGAGATTAGTTACTTATTTTCTTAAAACGTCATTGAAAATCACATGATTTTCATTGCGTTTAACGAAAAATTAAGCCCCGATATATCCTATCAAACAAAGCTATTGTAATGAAGCATAATTGAAAGATTTCATATCATAAATTTCATAAACCTGAGCTTCTAGGTTAAGGATTTGCAACGCTCTTGAACTAAGTTTCAAGATCAAATGTAAAGGTCATAGCAGATCTCTTTAAAATCCAGTTTTAGACCAAACATTATTGGCCATTGACTTTATCTTGCTCAAATTAAACCAAAAATGCCTGTTGGTAGTGGGTAATAAGTTTGAATAAAAGTTCTATGCAACTCATGAATTCTAAGTCATGAAATTGAACAAAATAAAAAAGTACAGATAGACATATTTTATATTTCTAAGGAAAATCTTTGCTGTTTGGTAGGTCGTCGTCATTGGGCATTTATTACGTTAATTAGCTATTCAGCTTATTTTAGATCATGCTCAGTCTTGTTTTGAGCAAATCGGTGATATGAATAATAATAATTAAATTGCCATTGTTTGGATCTTTTACATTGTGAATTTTACTAAGATGACTGTTAATGCCCGTCGCGCAAGTTTGTTCTGCATTTCATGCAACTTGGCCTTGATATTAATTTTGGTTGTTTAGTATACAACAGCGAGATTAACTATTACAGGGTACTGTTATACCAAGGGTTGGAGCACAGGTATGGGGACAATTGGATCTCGACATTGGTATCGCATACGGTGGAATACGACTTGAAGGACATTTGGTTCAAACATCATTTCCAATAACCATTTCGTTAACCTTCTCAAAGTTTCCAATAGCCACTGTGTAAGTAATGTGAAATTCAATCGTTCATTAAATGTTTCAGACAATATGATTTTGTTATCAATTGATTTATACTTCATTTATAGTTTCAAACTGGATCTAGAACTGGTGCCACTTGAGCTTAGACTAAAAGCACATGCAAAGCTTCGGCTTCTCTTCGTTTCCGTGACAGTATTTGATGCATGCATATGGCGGTATAAAATGGATACAATTAGGAAAAACCTAATTACAACAGAGCATAAGAAACAAGATGACTCCCCTCCCAAAATATCCCATGTGTCTCAAAATGTTCGAAGAAAACGAAGTGGAAATGGTGGTTGTGAAGTTACACAATTAAAGAACAGAGATTCGACCGATCCAGCTTTTCTGTTGGAAGTAAGTGCAGACGATGAAGTCAGCGACGTTACTCTAACATATGCAATTGGAACACATAGAGGTGGATCAAATGTGGTTGATTGGACGGGAATGAAAGGGTCTTCTTTGACAGCACCAGTGACTTTGCCGAATGGTTTACCTCTATATTGGACAGTAAAGGCCAGAAATAGCAATGGAGGTACCGCAACAGTGGAATGTTACTTACATACCTATGATAACACTATTCCCGACGGACGAATTGAAGCTTCTTATGCGTTTACCAGTCACCCAAATATAATTTCGGGAACAGTCATTGTATTTGATGACTCCAACCTTATTGAGACAAATGCTCATAGCGTTGGATTTTCTCAGGGCGAGTTTGGAAATGAGGTTGTGAACTGGAATACCCTTCAACTGCAATCTACACACAAAAGAGAAGGATCAAACGACCAACATCTTCAATATTTTACTATACCGAGGGAAGGAAAGCTAACATCTCTTTTTATGAAAAGACTTACAGTTGACTCCGCTGATCAGTGCGCTGAACGCTGTATTAACTATGGAGACAAATGTATTTCATTTGATTATGAATTTCACACTGAAACTTGTGACCTTCAATCTATCATAGAAGGGCCAAATGCCGAATTAAGAATAAGCGGAACTTACAAAAATTACGAACGTTTAGGTGTTGGATACAATGCATTCGTTTCATACAACATTTCACTTAATCACGGATTGAGGTACTTTGTAAACGCCGAAATAACGAATAAACTTGGTTATAAAGCATTCATAACCTCTAAAGGAACAATTGTCGACTTTACTCCACCTGAGCCGACGAATGTTGGAAATGCAACAGAGGACTATATGGTTGCAGATGCGTGTAATGCAGCAATAACACAACGATGTGTAGACGTTTCACAAAGACCTAATCATAGGTACATATTTAGTGAAGTTTGTATTTTCTAAAGATGTGCATCCAGTGTATTCTACTTATCAGTATCACTTTGAAATATATTTGTTATTTTAGACGTATAATTGATGGACCAAATGCAAGTACAGTATTCAATGGCCATGAACCTTTAAAGGAAACGCTTTACACCCTCACTAATCACTTCGTATCCGGTAAGAAAACTTAAGTATAAACATTGGTTTTATTGTTGTTTTCTATATACCCAGTAAATAAATGTTTACTTATCAGACATGCTAGTACTTTATTACCTTTGATTTAGTGAAGGGTAATTTTGTTATTGAAAAATCATATTTCTCTTTTTTCTTTTTCAATTTCTATATAGCAAATTTCGATAAATTTCTGGATAAAGAAAGTGGTATCTTTGGTTACACCTGGGCGGTAGGGGAGAAAGTTTGTGGGACAGATATTGTACCATACTCTAATCCGCATGCCCATTTATCCAGTCAAAAGTTTTGGACTTACACCGGTTATGCAAGAAATATTCATCTTTCTGATGGGCAGTATTATGTTACTGTACAAGCCATCAATAATGTTGTTCACGGCGGATCTCTTGTTACAACCGTTTGCAAATCAATCCCACTGACTGTCGATACAACTCCTCCACTATTTAAAGGCTTGACAGATATCATCTTTGATGAAGATTTTAACCTTATGGCTATTTACTTTGGCGCTGAAGACCAACTGTCAAAAATTGCGAGGATCGACTTTGGGCTAGGAAAAACTAAACATGATGTGGAAGTTAGGGGTTATTCGAGATTTGACTACATGCAAACAGACAACCCTTATATTGTTATAAAGGACTTGAACATAACAGATGGGGAACCAGCATGGATTCGTCTCCGTGCTGTTAACAATGGTATTAACAGTATCCTTTTACATAATGATTAATCAATGTTTAAAAGGCATCTTTCATAGTTATAAATTATTGCATGTTCGTTTCATTGGGTCTTGTTTAAGCTTTGAAAATAATGCTTTGAATCAATAATGTCAGTTTACGCAATTAAATAGATCCAACTGTCCTTAAAGATGTGGATACGATTTTACAGTAGACATTTTCTATCATTTAGTTTCAGTTCAAACTAAATGTTTTACATGTAACAGAAATATATGAAATGATCTCTTATCTTAAAAAGACCTTGTTCATTTTTATTTCCTTCTCCGAAAAAAAATGTTTATATGGTACTTTCTTCTTTTAGTGGACCTTTTCACTTCTGGTCACAGCGACGATCCAATCCTAATCGATAGAACAGCACCGGTTGCTGGAGTTGTACTGGACGGTTCTACTATTGATGTAGACGAAGAGTTCCAGGCAAAGACAGAAGAAATTTGTGCTAGTTGGAAAAGTTTTTATGACCCAGAGTCGGGAATTAGTCAGTGAGTTAATGTAATGTATTTCACTTGTGATATTGATATATATTTAAAAACAATCAAAACAATAACCTACATCTAACTTACAGATACACTTGGGGCGTTGGTACAGAGAAAGGAAAAGACGACGTTGTTTCATTCATGGTTTTGTCACGCGATGTCAAAGAAAAGTGTTCCAAAGCAGTATTAAAGCACAATGAGACGTATTTTAGCACTGTCATTGCAAAGAATAGTGCATTAAATCCAAAAACAATAAAGGCTACTTCAAATGGAGGTATATGATCTAACACATTTTCATTTTCACGTATTTTAAATAGATATACATACCATGTATAATTGCGTGCTGTCTTATTAATAGTTGTGATAGATACGACACCACCTTCCATTGGAAAGGTCCGGGATGGAGAAGACCATTCTGTCGATATTGAGTTTTCATCAGAAACTGCAGAATTTGCTGCTTATTGGAATGGGTTTCAAGATGAAGAAAGTAATATAGTATATTATACAGTTGATGTGTTTATAAATGGAGAAAACGGTCGTTCATTTAATGCAGGACTTCAAACTACATTCAAAGACTTTTCAATGACTTTTCTACAAGGGGATCATGTCAAAACACGTGTAAACGCTAAAAACGGTGCGGGATTGGTAACATCGAGTACTTCGTCAGGATTTATAATTGACCTCTCTCCTCCGGTTGTCCAATATGTTTATTCCTCTAAAGGTAGGAGGAAATTTCAAACAGATGACTCTAAATTGTCATTGGCATGGCTGTTTATAGATCCTGAATCAGGAATAAAAAGTTATAGATATAGAATTTATGACTCGTTCCAAGGAATGAAAAAACAAATTTCTGAAGAATTTACAACAAACAAAACGTCGTTGGATTTTCCACTTAGAATGTCAGGAGGTCATAGTTACTCAGTCAAAGTGATAGCAATAAATAACGCCAATATGCCCATCTCGCTAGAATCCGAAGGAGTTATGATAGACACGTCTCCTCCAAAAATCCGCGAGGTTAGTATCGAACTTCATACAACTTCTCTGTATATTGGTTAAACACATATACACTGTCATTTGTATATAATATTTAGTAAGAAAGTTTTGAAGAATTCTTTATTTAAAGGTTCACATTGGACTTATCAATGTACCGGAGGACACACTTGATAATGGCACGGTAATGCATGCAGATGAAAAGCACATGACGGTCAGTTTAAGGGCTTTAGACCAAGAGAGTGGAATCTCAAGGATGTTTGTTGCAGTTCTATCTGAGAAAAAAACTCCATCAACTGTCGACTTCAAATTATATGATTTTAGTGATACAATTGAAATAAATGGGTAGGCGATTTCAAATATTTGTTGTTATTCCTTTGTGTATATGTCATTGTATTTAAATAAGTTCAATTTTTGTTTGTTTGCAGACTTGCTTTAATACCTTCGAATGTGTATCGCCTTCACGTCATCGTCGAAAATGGAGCTGGAATAAATTCTACTGTAAATAGAGAAAAAACTGTGTACATTATGAAAAAGAACGTTCCAGGAATCGTGTATGACGGTCGTGAGCATCTAAAAGATAAAGACTTCACATCAGATAAAACATCAATAGCAATGTCCTTTATTGGTTTTCAAAGTGAAAGTTGTAACATTGTGCAGTATGAGTGGGCCGTAGGTTATCAACCATTGGTGTACGATGTTTTACCTTTTACAGATTATGGCATTGTAATGCTTAATGACAGTTTTGGCCAAGGTCAAATTTCAGTCCAATTATATGAAGACTCTACGTATTATATAACCGTGAGAGCTCGAACGGGATACAACTGTAAAGTTGGACAATATATTTTATCCACATCTGATGGGATAAAACTAGACACAACACCTCCTCAAGTACGAATGACGGAGTTTGGAGAAAGAAAAATAACCCCCGAGAGCACATCATATACCCTATACCAGGATCGTACAGATGCACCGGCTTTCCGTTGGAATTCTTCTGATTCCTCTGGAATAGAGAAATCTTGGTGGTCCGTAGGATCTTTGCCATCCATAGATGATATTCATAAAAAATCTTTCTCAGATGAAAATTTCATTCCAGCAGGGACAATGTCGTTTTCAAACGGTCAAACGTATTATCTAAATATAGGTGTTATAGATAAGGCTGGGAATGAAATTGTCATCACAACGCCATCTATAACCGTAGACACAACAGTTCCAACTATTCAGAATTACATGTGTACACCTTTCATATCCGAGCGGCGATCTTTAATAAAATGCCATTGGGACATGATACAAGATCAAGAAAGTATGATTACAAAACTGTTGGTTGGTGTTGGTAAAAATGAAACGACTACTGATATTTCTGACTATCATGAAATACCAATTCAAAAGCGTAGCTGGGTCCGAGATATGTACGCAAGAATTAAATCTAATTCAGTTGAAAAAGTCTATGTCATTATCAAACTAGTAAACGGCGCAAAATTGATAACTGCAAAACCTTTTGAAATTGTGGTGGATAGAACTCCCCCCGGAAAGGGAAAAGTCGAGATCATCACATCTTTAGATTTAAAAAGTCCCCCAAAAGTGCAGAAATGTCAAATCCCGCAAACGTATATTGAAGCAAGGACTTTTGATTGGATTGATCGGGAATCTGGAATACTAAGGTTTATAATGTTAAATTCCTTCAGATAGAAATTCATTGGTTCATTATGATACTATCTGAAATTTTTATTAAATTTGCTTTGTTTTTCAGGTATGAGGTGGCAGTTGGAAACGATGGAAAGACTACAAACATAAAGGATTTTACAAGAGTTGAAAATCCAGACATGATTTTTATCAATGATATTTTCATGCCCGAGAGTAGTAAAGTGTACGTAACGGTTCGAACTTTCAACAAAGCAGGACTTTATCACCAACAACGGTCTGCTCCTATTGTAATTAGTTCTCGGCCATCTTTACAGGTAATTGATGGACCTTCAGATACAGATATTGATTTTCAATCTTCACTTGGTGTTCTTCAAGGTCGTTGGATATATTCTGATCCTTGCCCAATAACACATGCCGAATGGTCAGTAGAACTTTTAGATGGTTCAGTATTTAAACCATTTTCAATAATTCCAAAAGGGTTGTCCCATTTTTATTCTGATATGATAGCTCTCCAGAACGGAATTACTTACATAAATGTCGTAAAAGTAATAGATGCTTTGAACAGAACAAGAATAAGTATATCAAATGGTATAGCTGTCAAAATTCAACCACCTGTGCCGGGCAGTGTTAGAGATGGACTAGCGGAAGACATTAACTACCAAGAGTCGACTCTGAAACTAAGTGCAAATTGGGATGTATTTGGCAAAACTAAAAAGTCTAATGATCCAACACAACACATTTTGTACTATGAAGTTGCAATTGGAAACGACAGGCGGTTCCCAAAAACAAGAACAAACATTCATTATTTTGAAAACGTTGGCTTAAATACAAGTTATACTTTCACAGGTCTAAACCTTACAGCAAAGGTTGTTCAATATTTCATAACCGTGCGTGCAATAAGTCTTGCTGGTAGCACACAGGAAAGTTATTCAAACGGAATTCGTGTTGGTTATCGAAATGAAATAATTTCTGGTCAGATTGAACATTCGAAGGTTCAGTCTTCAACCTCGGAAGTGGCGGTCTCGTGGACAGGGTTTCAAGCAGATATGGGCATAGATTATTTTCAAATCGGTTTGAGCTCCTATTCTCCACTTTTACCGAATGGTACATTAAATTGCATAGAATTTGATGCAGTTGTTCCTGACCTCGACGAGGTACCGTTATTTAAAGTGAGAAGAGATACATTCTATCAGTTTAAAGACCTGCACTTGAAACACAATCACATATACTATGTTGTTGTCGTAGCTACTGATGTAACAGGGCGTTGCACTGGCAACCAAGGCGAACCAATTTTGATTGATACCACTCCTCCTAAACCAGGTAGCATTTATGTAGGAGGCCATGAAGGTGATAATGTATTGTACTCAATAGTTCCAGATCATTTAGAACTTGCATGGGATCCTTTTCAAGATGACGAAAGCAAGGTTAAGCAATATCAAATATCTATTTTCGCAACAAGTGTTTGTTCGGACAAGGATGTTGCAAATATAGAAAATTCGGCACTGTATACTCTCGTAAGAGAGGACAAAGTTGAAAATGATAACAAAATTGTATTTTATGACTTGCACCTGGCGCCAGAAACATTATACGTTGGACGAATCAAGGCATGGAATGAAGCTGGTTTGGAAGCTAGTGTTATTTCAAAACATATTCGATTTGACTTTACTTCGCCTATGCCAGGCGTTGTAAAACGAGGACAAAATTGGTTTAAGGAACTTTCATTTCAACCCTTTACGGATCACTTAAATGGTATTTTAGCAATCTCTAACCCAAGAGATAAGACACACTTTAAGTGCGAGTCACAAAATATTTTGATTCCATCAGGAAGTATTAAATACAACCCATCTATCCTAGATCACCAATTTTCTTCTAAATGTGTAGATGTTGATCGTGATAAAATAAGTTTAATAATACGGCACGACGATAACCTAAGATCTGTGATTAAAGGAGGTATTTTGGTGGAAGGATCAAAATTGCTTCCGGGAAATTACGCAGTAGGCATCAAAACTGTTTTAGGTAAAAATATGGTGTCTACCATATTCTTTGGTTCAGATAGAAATGCAGTTTTATCTGATTTCGTGTACACCCCAGATAGAAGAGTTAATGCATCATATCAAGAATGGGATGGTGAAAAAGATAGCCTTGAGAAAAATCTAACACAGATTACAAATGAAACGACTTTCTCGACAGTTATGACAACAAAAGTTCAAGGAAATGTTAGTAATACCAAGGCTGAACCGATATTCAACAATTCTCATGCAGAACGACTTACAAAAAATGAAAATACTACACATGATCCTAAGAAGAATTCATTTAAAATAGGAAAAGAAGGTGAATTTAGTTACGGTATTCACGTTCCGGGATATCAATTTGAATATAATTGGGTTGTCTTCTTTTGGATAAAGGACATTTATAGATCGGAGGTAAAACAAGTTTATCTTGATTACGACCCTACCATGACGGAAACGGATTTTTCGTTTACTGTTATGAAAACTGAAACCCCAACACAAACGGTTTGGAGCTTAAAGTTGTTTATTAATGGGGAATTAAAAGGAGAGTACAGTGGTTTGAAACTTTCTACCAATGGAATAATGGGCATCTACAACTGGAACAAAGATAATTATTTTCCGCCGATAACGAACCCAGAATTACCAATTGCATATAAATCAGTTGCTGTAGTAACTTCTCTTAAACTACCATTGTCTTATGAGAAACCATGCATGCAGGGGTTACCTTTTAAAGACGATGAAAGTGGAATCAAGGAAATTTATCTCGGTTTATCAGATTCAAAACATAAGAATAAAACTGCAACTATTTCCCCATTTCAATTGTATAGATCATTTTGCAAACCATGTCAATCCGATTGCAACATCGATTGTAACCCGTTGTGTACACAAGTTCAACACGATTTTGAAATCGTACCATTTACGATTAACAACCTCACACTGCAACATGCAAGTATAGATAAATCCGACATAACATCAAACGGATCCAGTTTTGACGCTCCAACTTACTTCATCAACGTTAAAATTGTTAATTATGCGGGATTAGAAACAATTAGTACCTCCGATGCTGTGATGGTAGATATTACACCTCCACATGTGGACTTTGTTCGTTGTCTTGATCCTTCTGATTCTATGGACGCACCGTCTCTTTACCAGGGTACAAATAAAAGTATGGCAGCGTACTGGGATGCCTCAGAGGATGTTGGAGATATAATAGGCTACAATATATCTATTGGAACGGAACCTGGTATGATGTGTTTTTAAAAGAACGTCTACGTCAAATAAAAGAGATTCGTTCTATTTTTATAATTCCTATACATGTATTATATAATATATTTGTAGGTTTGGAAGATATTTACAACAGAACAAATGTTGGTCTAGCAACAAAAATTAAAATCGACAAATTAGATGGTAAACTTTATCATGACCACATCTACTACGTCAGTGTGACGGCAATAAACTCTGCTAATTTAACAACCTCCAAGTCGTGTAATATCACTGTGGAGACTGAAGCTCCGGATATAAGTCGTCTTAATGTGAATCTTTTGTTAGCAAATCCAGAAGGCCACGAGGTTTACACCACTGAAAATAGCAAAGAACTTGGAATAACATGGTCCGGCGGGAAATCCGATGTTGAGTTTTATGGTAAGAAAATTGTATTTACAATAACCAAATAGCTGAAAAGCAAATTAATGTCTAAGGGCAACATAGTTTGAAGTAGGCAACAAATTATTGAATGTATCATCCTTTGTATTTCCCTTTGATATCTGCTATTACATGTATATTTGTGTAAATTGTTTTAGTTTAGATACTATGAGTATACAACACATTTTTGTGTATACTTTTTCAAGTTTATTGTTGACTTTTTTAAGGAGATTCTAATAAAGTTTAATTACAGTTTGTACATAATGCGAAATTTAACCGGCATGAAGTGTTGCTTGTTAACGTCAATGCTGTTATATAAATAATAATAACAAATTTAGTTTAACTTCTTTAATATATTTTTGAATCCTCTTTATAAAATTTGCTGTTCCAGAATGGCAGGTCGGATCTATACCACATGGTGATGACATTTTCCCAAGGGTTAAAATAGGACTTGAAGAATCAAAGAAAGCAGTCATAAAGAATGGAGAGCTGCTAATCGATAACACCTCTTTAAATGCAAGTATTGGAGAGTTTGCACAGAAGAATTGGACTGAAGAGGTCGTTCAAGAAGCCAAAGCCAATAGACTTTTTAATATGGAGCCTGGTCTATGTTTATATGTCACATTGTTTGCAGTGGGTAGATCACATTTATCAAGTTCAAGAGAAATCAGCCCAGTTTGTGTGAAACGTAAGATATTGGAATATCAGTACGATAACTGCATTTATCAAAATAGACTATTAATAAAAAGTTGTGACGATATATTTATTCAGAGAGTCAGAGAGAGCAAGATTTTAATTTGTAACATGTTATATTATTTAAGGTAATACCGACAAGCTTTATCAACCAAATAAAAGGCGTAGAACATCACACAAAGTCTACATATCGGGGGATATTGAAATCAACCCAAGTGGTATGTGTAATTTTGTATATCAGGTAATGGCAATCACTATACGCTGACATATATTGTGTATTGTATTGTGACAGGTTTTTAATTTTAATACCGGAAAACTGGATGTCATGGTCATGCAGGCTATAGTTAACTGTATTTTTACAACCCCTTTTATATAAGCAAATGTAATTTTTTTAAATGAATTATGAATTTTATATAAAATGTGACCAAATTTCTTTTATTTTCGATGATAATGGTGATTAAGGAATTCTGTGAGTTTACTGCTAGTTAACACCATATCTTGAAGTAATGGTCGACTGGATCCATTGCTTTCTAGATTTTATTTATGGAATTGTTTCTAGATCCGTGTACTTGGTTATGTTGTGATTGCATTATAAACGCACCAATTTTGATCAACACTTGTGACGCCATTTCAAGTTGATAAAACAGGACTATCAACAGTCTCGTTTGAAATCATCTTTTCGTAAGTTCTATAGTCGATACAACGACCTTGTTAGCAAATACAATCTTCCACTGGTTCGCATGCTGACTGACGTTTTTCATACTAATTGGTAGACCATAATTAATCACATAATTGTCTACGGACAGAGATTACGACAAAGCACACGGCGGGTGCGACCGGTCAGCAGAGGATGCTCACTCCTCCATGGCACCTGATCCTACCTCTATTTTTTTAAAAGAGGTCTGTGGTTGCTCTGCTCCTGTTTTGTAATTTTTCTTTGGATTTTGAATTTGAACACTATTCGTTATCACCACATGTCATAGTATAGTATTTTGTAAACGTTTTCACCAGTAAACGAAATTCACAAATTACATAAAAGAAGACAAGTTATTTTTACTTAACATGAGAAGTGAAATGATAATTAAGAATCTATCTATAAGAAATGTTGCCATTGCCATATTTTGCAAAAAAAAAATAAAAAATAAAATAAAAAAAATTAATAATGAATTATTTTTCATCAAAATGTATGTTCAGTTAGACGTTAAACTTTATACGCACGGCGTATTGTTCTTCTAATGTCTGCATTCCGAAAAATTAAAAATAGCTGCAGAATTAAAGATGAAACCCGAAAATTTAAATTTTACTTTTTTTTATAGTCTAATGCACATCCAGAATTGCTAAATATATTGGGCAACGATTTTGTCTCTGCTCAACATTTGCATAAACTGATAGAATTGTTATACATGTATGTCAATTATCTCTAACACAGGAGAAGTTATTAGTGGACACCTAACACAGAAAGTCTACAGTCAAGAATATGGATCAGCAGCATCCGGAAGTTATGTCAGATATATCGTTAACCCTAATGAGAGACTCTCGGACACTTCTCGCTTTTTAAGAAATAGGTAAATTGCATAGAGTAAATGATGATCAGAGAAACCTATAATATTATATTATTTATTTATTTGAAAAATACATTTAAATGTTTAACAATGTGGATTTAGATTATATGAAGAAATACAAATGATAAAAACTATATAAATCTGCAGTTGTCCTTATTCTGTTTATTGCAGGATTTTATCAAATGCTGGACCCTCTTTCTATATTACACCTACCGAGGAATCAGTTGAAATAACCACTAAAATAAGCTTTAATTCATCTAACTTTGACGTAAACACGAATATCCCTGTATTGACGTATTGGAATAAAGGTAAGTTTTGAAATAAAATACACGCTAAAATAAATTATTAAAACTATTGGACATGATATCTGTAACAAATTCTTTGAAACAATCTATTTGTAGAAAAAGAGCAATGGATATCTGTTGAAGAAAAATGTCACAGGTCAAATTTAACACAAAGTCAGATTATTTTTACGGTGGTATGTCGTATTCTATGTATTCACACAAAATTTTCTATTTCAATATAATTGTACATTCGGTTGTCAACAATCAAAATTATGTTTGACTTTTTTGGTAGGTCTGTCCTGCCGTGTTTTATGATGGACGCAAAAGAGAAAAACGAAGCTCTCTTTCACCCACCGCAACAATGCACCCACGAATGTTTACCCTTATGACAATGAAAAGAAGTATTCAAAATACCAACCCTGTTATTATAACGAGTGGACCTTTGCGTTACCAGGAGGACAATCATACATTTTCAAAGGTTCACTTCTCGTCCTATGATATTGAAAATGATTCTTTCATTTATTCGGTAGAGAAAGATCCGGCACATGGTTTTGCTAACATAACAACAGACGGTTGGTTTACTTATCAGGCTTATCAAGACTTTAGCGGAACCGATGGTGTTAAAATTTGTGTCTCCGAAATTAATATATCACGTCCGTTTATACCAACAAAAACATGCAAACATTTTGATATCATAGTTCATTCGACTAACGACGATCCTTCTATTGACTTCTATCCCGATATAACATTTTCATACAGTAACACATCTGATGGAGGTGAATATATAATTGTATTTGAAAGCAATATCACACGAGAAAATGAGTATGGAATATTTGCAGCCGATGATATCGATGAAGGTAACAACATAAGCATCGGTTTAATAGATTTGACAAATGACACGCTGTCACTCTTGGAACTCAAAAAATCTAAAAATAACAAAATACAATACAATCACCTAGGAACCCATTCTGAAATGGTTTTATGTCATCATGTTGACAAAGAATTTAGTGGCCTTGCTCAAGCTGAAATTCGTGCCCACGACGATCAACTTGATGACCGAAATCTGTATGGTTACAGCCGTGGAATAACTGTGCAGGTGTATGTTCTGAAGAATCCTTGTAGGAATGGCGTCTGTTTAAATAAAACAGACATCCCTTGCACTGACACTTCACGGGCTTTCAGTTTCGATAAGTTTGCATGCGATTGTTCTTTAGGATACACTGGACAGTGGTGTGAAACCGACATTAATGAATGCCAACCCAATCCATGTTCTGTATTCTATGATTGTAAAAACTTAATCGGCCATTATGAATGTATCTTAAACGGACAAAAAACGTTCGGGTTGGCAATGGGATTTCTCTTCATCATAGGATTCCCAGTCATTTTGATTTGGAGATGTATGAAAAATCGACGACCTAGCAACAAAATATCTGACAGTATGATATGGTATCCAGCCAAAAGGAGGTAAATCAATTTCCAAACACACACACACACACACGCGCACACACACACACACACACACGCACACACACACACACACACACACACACACACACACACACACACACAATTGGAAGTAATTCAAATTGTTTTTAAAAACACATTTTTATTCTTTATAGATCAACACCAAAACAACATTTTAGAAGGAATCAAAAGATTTCTATGACTGACCTACCATCAACTTCGAGTGATGACAGCTGTAGAAAATCATTTCCGTTTGAGGACGAGGAACACCGACTGTCTGCAATGCAATCTTTGGCAGAGCACAACGCTTACTTGAATGAGATGAACAGTGCCTCATCCCAAGCAAAGAATTCTTTCAAGAATTGGGCCATGCCTGGGAAGAAAGTCTTTAAAGGCAATGATATTTTTAGACGATCCGGAGCCACATCGTCGGAAATACCCGATCCGCCAAATAGAGTTGCCACCCCAAGCGCCATTAACGGAATACTCTAGACATCTAAGCAGCACACTCGACCCCAAATACGTTTATTGAAAAGAACATTGTTATATTTTTTGTAGTTGATGTAGTTAAATTTGTAGAATTAATAAAGCATCTTACGAAAAACAATATCTGGATCCTTATAAGTGTCATTATATCAACCAAAGAAAAAACATTAACATGTTGATGACACTATAAACTATTTTATATTAAACATGTATATATAATTTTGGTTTTTAAACTATGACGTGGATCAATTATAAATCGCATTGTCTCAAATATTTCTTAATCGGTCTCAAACAAGTGATATTTTGCTTTTGGCATAAATCAAGTCATCATATTTGAGAGAATTGCTTAAAATAGGAATCGTTTTATACTTAAAACACAATAAATAAAAAAATAATGAAATTACTACATCCATGCTGAAAATAATTTGCTAAATCTTTATAAATATGGGTACAGAGTTGTCGGTTTTTAGTTTTTGAATTCATAAGAATACTTTTTTCCTTTGAAAACAGAAGCACGATTAAGTGCTGATCTAAAGTTATGAATAAATCTTACAATTTCTACAAATATGTACCAGCAAAAAACCAAGCTGTGCAAACTTAAAGCGGTTTGAAACATTATGCTATCTTCAATAAATCTGTGACTGACTAGTACTTTAAGAACTGATGAATGAAGACATTAAAGCATATTAATACATGGTGGAAAGAGTAATAGCGTTGTTGTAAAGAAATAATGACGTCAACTCAATAGACGGAATTTCAAATTTTTTAACATGTGTTGGAAGACTTAATGATTTATATGTGTAAAAACAGCAATCAATTTAAGATTATAAAAAATGGACTACATTGTTTTATTTATAAAAAAAATTAAATATCTAAAGCGAGTCTTCAAGAAAAAATGTCGGCCTGCTAAGACAATGTCTCCAAACAGATATCAAATGATGTGTCGGTAATATTCAAAATCACAAACTTAAAAAAACCAACAAGGTTGCTCACTTCTTCTACCAGCTTAAAGGCAGTACCTATAATATCCTTTCAAACAACTCTGACGCAATTAATCGTTACTTGATAATATTGTTTGTTTATTTGCTGAAAATCATTTTTCAAGTTTGTATATAAATATGTGCCAATTTGTTTTAAAAATTACCCTATGTTTCATTTTTACTTTTGGAGTGATTTTATCGAGTTAGAAAGGTCCTAATAACTTCAATTCAGTTGATTTGCACTGATCAAACCAGAGTTTTTTGTTGATGAAAATTGCACCGTTTCATCAAATAAATATGATTGTTAAACATGACAAACATACTTTTATAGACAAAATATCCAGGATTCGACCTGTTGTCACTTTTTAATAGTAAGTGTAATTTATATAACCCAAGAAAAACCCTTTAGAAATGTCTCTAACCTGATAGACAAAGTTAAACACATTGTTGTGGACTTTTCAGAGAATCAATGACACACCTTGGTTATGTAAGAGACGTGTTTATGATAATCGACCAACATTTTATTTCAAAATTCATAGAGAACAATAAGGTAAATGATAAAATTGTTAAATTCAAACGTGCAAAGTACCTTTAATCTCACATTATTAAATTTAACAGAAACACGATTATTTCTTTCATAATTTGGATAAATTAATATCTACCGGTAATCCATGTAAGAATCAAAGATTTATATAGGTATCTGTGAAAAAAATGACACTAAAAAATTGGTTGTGGTTGCTGTGTGTAACTGATGCAATAGAAATTGAGGTGAAAGATAGAAAAATTACAAAATTATTCACTTTAAATTAACATAATAAGGTTTTAACCACTAGTTTTAGCTTTCAAATATGTAAATAAACCTTTGTTATCTTGTCAATTGTCATATTTTATAAGAAAATCTATGGAGAAACCATTAATTTTGAAATATTACTAAGGAAATCGCTAAATATTATATATTATTATTGTGTTTTTTCTATTCTTAATCAGCTCAAATAGATTACAGTCAAATATTTACATCCCTATTAATGTCCTTACTATAGAATGCTATAAATGAAAATTGACGACGTTGCTAGGGTAAAAAACCCAAAAGAAATGGAGAAAAATGAAATTACAAAGGTGATTCTGATTCGTTCTATTCTTAATTTTTAAGATTTTTATGAGTTTTTTGTTTGTTTTTACTTATTATATATCAAAAGAAGCAATTTTATACAAAACAAAAGTGTTGTTGCTATATGATTTTTATAGCATAAAAAAATTATTCTGAAATTCTTACATTTAAAAACTTTTAGAAACTGCAGCTATTAATAAAAACAGGGTTTTTAAAAAGCTGTTTTAAATTTAAGGACATATACATGTATTTGGTTTTCTTTAAACATGAAAATTATATATATATATATATATATATATATATATATATATATATATATATATATATATATATATATATATATATATCGATGAAAAATTAACAGCAACAAAAGTGGAAAATCAAGTACACTCAAGGACATTCTAAAAGTGTCAGACGTGGGAGAGATTGAACCAGAAAACCACTGTCAAGAAATCAAATGAGATGTTTACCTAATTGATAATATTGTTTGGCTCTCTGTGTGAACTGACAGTTTAATTCCAGTTAAACTGATATACTATCAAGCTTTATCCTTCAAATTGCCTTACAATTTCAACTGCGTTGCTATTTTGATTTAGTAGGTTGTTTTTCTTAAAAAGTTTCGTTTTCCAAATTTACTTCAAATTAATGTGACACGCCATTACTGTTATTCATATAAAAAGTACGAGAGAACGAAAAACGAGCATGATTGAGCATAAATAAAAGAATATGGTTGATAATCATGTTATCAATTTTTTCACGCCGATATATTAAGGAAAGTTTAAGGCTATTATATGATAAAGTCTTTAAAAAGAATGGTTTGTTGTATAATTTGTTTTGATAGTCTTTTATAGCGCTCTGTAAATCTACTTCTAAAGTAACGGTCCGGAATTTGACAGTTCTCTCCAGATCAGAAAAGGTTGTATATTTCGGTCTTTGTTTGAGTTTGACTGTATATTTACGCAAAACAAAAGAAAGTAAATCACTACATGGGACAGGAGCCATGCTACACAGAAAATAAGATTCTTGTCACAACAAAGAAATTTCTTTGTTCTAGTTACTATAAAAACATATTTAAAATCAATATGTACAGCAGTATGTCTACAAGTACCATGATACATTCATTTTGTAGTACATATATCACTTCACATTAGCTTATATCTGCTCATTTCTTTGTTTTAGATTATAGATGTGTTTTTGATGGTTGCTTCTATTGCTATCTTATTTTGATTACACTCGAGACCAATTGTTTTAGTGTAATATATTCCTAACGACCAAAAAAAATAAAATAAAATCATAAAATTCATGAACGAGGATGATTCAGACCAAACCTAAGATACAACAAAATCAATTAATGAGATTTCCTTAAAATTAATCATGAATGAATTTTACAAAGGAATTAATTTTTCGTCAATTTAAACATGATATAATTACAGTGTTATGACAAACTTGCCTATGTCTAACAAAGCACTTAGCATAAGCGGCGTCATATGCATGTTGATTTATTTTATTTCATTTTTTTATTTTGCATTTTGTCTCTTTTCTACGGATGTAGCGTGCTTTAACATTGGTTAAATAAGCGATCGCATAAACAATTCAAAGTACCAAAAGTACTTGGAAACGGTTATCAAGTTTGTTGTCACATTGTTGGGAATATTTGCATAAAGATTTCATTTTTAGATACTGTAGAGTATCCGTACAGGCTTAGAAAAAAAAAAAGCTATTTTAGTTTAAGACAAGCCAATGCACTCCCTTTCCTTGAATACCAATGTGTTTTATCAAAATAACAAATAAAAACATTAATTTTTTAAATGTCTACCGATTTATAAAAACAAGTGCATCAAGTTTGAACTTACACTGTGCTAGATAATTATGCCAAAGCCAAGAGGGCATTTTTGCACCCGCTGAAGATGCAGTTTCTTATAAATACATATCTACCAAAATACATGTACATTTTAAATCAATTAAAGGGGCATGGTCACGATTTTAGTCAAATTCATTTTTTCTGTTTTTATTATTTACAATGCTTTATGAATGCATTTCTAGTGATCAAATGAAATTTCAGAGTGAGCCGTAAAGTTATAAGCCAGATACAAGGCTCACAATTCTTTGTCATGTAAACAAGGCTCGTGCCCTGATTTTGTGTACATAGGTTCAATATACAAGTAAAAATTTTGTTCAAGCTGATTTGTCTACTGTGGTTTCACCAATATTCGTTGAATACCAATTTTCGTGGATTTCGTTGTTAAGTTGATCCACGAAATTAAATGTTCATTGAAGTGTAATTTCTGGTAACATTTATGGATGGATCATAGGCCACAAAATTACGTATCCTTGAAACTGTGATTTTCACTTTATCCACGAAAATTGATACCCTTGAATATGAATGAAACCACAGTATATTCTTATTCATTTTAAGCATTGATAAACAGTTCCTAACGTTTAACACATTCATTTTAGGTCTAAAACTGGATTTTTACTTCACATTCAAAATGTAAACAAAAGCTTTGTTTACATAGCAAAGAATTGTAAGCTCTGCAACTCTCTTATAACTCAACAAATGACACTCAAATGTTGGTTGCCTATTAAAAATGCCTCAGTGAAGCATTGAAAACATTATAATCGAACAAATAATGTTTGACCTAAATCGTGACCATGACCCTTTAATTACTTAATCAAATCACATTTCAGGTTGGATAACATAACGATTGGGGGTCTAAATCGTTCCGCTGTTAAAATTTCAATTAAATGAAAATCATGTTTGAACACAAATTGTACAAGTAAAGTACAGCATTCTGAATTAATCAAGCCATGTTATAAGTTGGTTTACATAAAATATAAATTTTATGTTAATCGACTTGAGAGATGCTTTGATGTTCGACCAATTTTAATGCACGTAGAACCAAATGATGATGTCCTTGTATAATGTAACATGCTACAAAATTACTTTTTCTCGAAATGATTTCCTTTCAAAGTACTGATCCAATTAATTGTTGTCAATAGATATGTTGTTTCATGGACCAGCTAAGGATCAAAACCCAATACTTGCTTCATAAAAATGAACAATCACTTTCTTAGTTTAAAAAAAGATATTTTATCATTCTTGGTAAAATGTGATGTACACTCATCAAACTTGCCCATTTTCAGTACTATCATTTCTTTGATACATCATAGGTAAGGCTTTGACTAAGCACCTGATTGCGTAATAGTTTAGTTTACATGTCATAAAGCGTTAGTGTAATACGCTAACCGCTTAAAAATGTGAATAATTCAACAATTTCTAAAGAGATTTTGTGCAAAACGTTAGTGCAATTTGATAAAACCTTTGTCTGTTGTTAAGTTATTTGTGTAAAAAATATGAATTTTTAGCGACGAGAATAAAATTTTCTGGTATTTATGTTACAAATAATAAGGAGAATACAAAATGATGAAAATATATTCCATTGAAATTCAGTAAAAAAAGATGTGAAAAAAATTATTTCAAAAATAAAAGAAATAATGATAAAAAATTAAAACGTTCGTTTTAAAGATTTCATTTGCGTTTTAAAATTGCTTGAAATTGCTATTATAAAATACAAACATATATGAAATATAAACAGTAAACGGAACATAGATACATTTTATATATATATATATATATATATATATATATATATATATATATATATATATATATATATATATATATATATCGATGAAAAATTAACAGCAACAAAAGTGGAAAATCAAGTACACTCAAGGACATTCTAAAAGTGTCAGACGTGGGAGAGATTGAACCAGAAAACCACTGTCAAGAAATCAAATGAGATGTTTACCTAATTGATAATATTGTTTGGCTCTCTGTGTGAACTGACAGTTTAATTCCAGTTAGACTGATATACTATCAAGCTTTATCCTTCAAATCGCCTTACCATTTCAACTGCGTTGCTATTTTGATTTATGTTTGATAAAAGTAGGTTGTTTTTCTTAAAAAGTTTTGTTTTCCAAATTTACTTCAAATTAATGTAACATGCCATTACTGTTATTAATAAAAAGTACGAGAGAACGAAAAACGAGCATGATTGAGCATAAATAAAAGAATATGGTTGATAATCATGTTATCAATTTTTTCACGCCGATATATTAAGGAAAGTTTAAGGCTATTATATGATAAAGTCTTTAAAAAGAATGGCTTGTTGTATAATTTGTTTTGATAGTCTTTTATAGCGCTCTGTAAATCTACTTCAAAAGCCACGGTCCGGAATTTGCAGTTCTCTCCAGGGTCCCGTTTCTCAGAAAGGCCTACGTCCGGGCGTAAGCTTAGTCCGGACTAAATCAGGGACTAAGCCTCAAAACCCGTTTAAATCTACGCCTGCTAATGGGTAGACGTAAGTCCTTAGTCTGTACACAAAAATTGCGAGGGTTTTGATTCTGAGGCAAAGTAAACAGAGAATTTTAATTTTGGGTTTGTTTTACGTGTTATAAAGGAAAACATACATTTATTTGAATGTTTGTAGATGTATAACTTTAAAAAATGTACTTATTGTTCGAAAATTGTTCCTATTTCTGAATTAATTAAGATTAAATCAATTTAATAAATAATGGGCCTAACTCATTAAACGTATGTAATATACGTTACTACGCGTTAATAAAGTGTATCTAACGTATAAAGAATTAAAGTTGGGCATACCCCGGTAACTGATATAAACACAACAATTAAAAAGATTCTGTTCTAAATTGTACATGTATTCTACAGCGACATCTCCGAGAATATACATCGTAAAACGTACATAAGTACTGATATATTATTGATTTTTTATCAATACCCAGTAAGCATAGGTTTTAGATTGCAATTTAAAAACTTTTAAGTTAACATTGTTCAACTAAGCCTATATTTATCTTCAAATTATTTGAAGAAGTATCACATGTATGTTTTAGATGAAGTCTGAGACCAATGTAATGTTTCTAAACAAATTTGAACCTATGAAACGAAACTGATTTCAAAATATTAAAAATACTCAACACATTTACATTTGTAATTTGTGCTTGTGTGTGGTTGTATTTTCCCTACCTATATTATTTACAATTTCACAACACGTATGTATTTTCATTCTCATATTTTTTTACTCCTAGTATCTTTACAAAACGTATAAAAGCTAAATGTTCTTCTTAATGTCTATGAATTCGCATTTAGGTGCAATCCATTTCAATTTCTTAAAAATATATTTAAGAATGCAGAGTTTGTGTCAATTTTATTGAGAAGCGTTTGTAAAGGTTCTTGAAATTTCGTAAAATTTCACGTCCAAGTCTCCTTGAATTTTCAGAAATCAAATTCATTAACCTTAATAATTCTAAGATTAATTAAACAATTGCGTTCGTTATACAACCTTATTGTAAATTATTTTGAATCTTTATATTTATATACACATGTATGAGATTTTATTTGCATGTGAAAAATTTGCATGTCAATTATTGTATAGGGAGAGGGCTACGGAAGTTTTAGAATCGAACTTGTGTCCAATCCCTTTGTAATTATATTACAATAAAATAAGTTCAAGCCAAACCAATTGCGTTCGTATTTAAAATCGATTGTAATTCTTTTTAAATAGTTTTTAAATTTTTTAAAGTTTTTAAATGGTTTAAATCTTTGTGTATATGCATATGGGTTGTTTATTTGTACTCGTTTAGTTGAACTGAACTTTAATCACTTGAATTCATGTTAGTTTTGTGTTTCATCGTATTTAAAATGCATATATATCAAGATTTGTTTAATATTTCGAAGTGGTCGACTTGCATGTGACAAAAGACGCTGTTTTAGCATTTTTTACAACAGTGTGCATTATTTACAAACTTAACTAGCTTGTCATACTTATTATATAAACAATTATATACCCCTCCCCCCCCCCCCCAAAAAAAAAACCCAGAACAAAACAAAACAAAACAAAACCCAAAGCAGATAGGAAAAAAGACGCAAATGTACTTGTTTAAACCGCAAAGACTCTAAATACCTTATCCGGAGGGGGATAGGGAATGTTTTAGATGCCTTTTTCTTCAAACTTTTAGAAACCTTTCATTCATAAAACTGTCTTCAAATAGGAAGGGGGTACTTATCTTATTGTTTTTATATCTATATTTTAATCAAGGTATATATTACTTTCAATACCCAATAAAAAAACAAATAAAACAATAAATTTATGAAACCAAAAAAAGGCAAAAGAGTAGGGGAGACCCCGGCCTCAAATTTGGATAACTTTTCAAAACTTTTATCATTTGAATCGCAGAAAATCAAGAATTGGTTCCATGTCATTGCCTAAATTCTTACAGTATTGGAACAGAGGATGAAACTTTTCTTCCTACTAAAGACATGGGCAAAGTTAATTTACATATTATTTATACAGTGGACATTTTCGATTTCAGTAGATTGTTGTTTAAATCATAGTCATCATATTTTCTATTAATAATTCAGTGATACATGTATGATAAAAAAGTATCGAGCCTTATCTCAGCATCTGAAACTGTCTACATGTATTTATCTATGAAGAATGATTTGTCATTCTGCACACGTATGTGTGCATTTCTACTGTAGCCTGCCAATGCATTCTATTAATATTTTCAATTTTACACGAATATTGAAGTTAATTTCCATGCATTGTTTCGTTCAATTATGTATAATTGTGCTTCAATATCGTCTGCAATGCATTCAATTGTCATATATTTGGTTTTCGCAGCCTCTTACCATCTGCGTCTTTCATATCATAAAATGCATTTTCTCTAAAATTACATGTTAAGAAGCGTATAGGCATTTGTTCTACTGTCTTTAATATAAACTGTTATGAACAACTTAAACTATCCACATTCTGTGACATATGTATAACATGTGTACATTCGAATACATGAACTATTAATTGGAAAATTGATTCGCCACATATAATCATAGCCTCAAAGAAAAACGAAATACGATATGCGCATGTTTAGTACTCAGCGGAGATGTCTAAAGTCTTCGACATTTAAACCCTAACTTAGACCTCTTTCAGAAACGCAACTTAGACCCGACTAAATATTGGCGTAATTTCGTTAGTCGGACTAACTTAAGCCCAACTTTACGCCTTTTTGAGAAACGGGCCCCAGATCAGAAAAGGTCGTACATTTCGGTCTTTGTTTGAGTTTGACTGTATATTTACGCAAAACAAAAGAAAGTAAATCACTACATGGGACAGGAGCCATGCTACGCAGAAAATAAGATTCTTGTCACAACAACAAAGAAATTTCTTTGTTCTAGTTACTATAAAAACATATTTGAAATCAATATGTACAGCAGTTTGTCTACAAGTACCATGATACATTCATTTTGTAGTACATATATCACTTCACATTAGCTTATATCTGCTCATTTCTTTGTTTTAGATTATAGATGTGTTTTTGATGGTTGCTTCTATTGCTATCTTATTTTGATTACACTCGAGACCAATTGTTTTAGTGTTATATATTCCTAACGACCAACAAAGGTTTGTTGCCTGAAAGTTTATGTCTACAGTGATAAGATACAGTTCCACAGACGGATATCATTCTAAAATTCAGTTATCTAGAATAAGCCTTGTCGCGTTTTGATGAAGAAGAATTTAGAATTAATTCCTTCAATCAGATCTAACTTCCTGATTTTGAAAGATAAAGTGTAAGCAAATCAAATTGCCTGTTTTTCAAAAATTATATAGAAGTATGAAATATTATCACTGACAATGTACATGAACATAAATTGTCGATTAATTATTTACAATTCAAATAACGAATTATAAAATTTAAAGCATTTCCCTATCGTTACTACGTCGTATGCATTATTATCATTACAAAGAATTGAGAGCTTTTTATTTTAAAGTGAGTCACTGAGGAATGATGTCGGCCTGCTAAGACATTTTCTCTAAACAGAAAGTGTATTATATAACGATGTTAAAACAAAATCATGAACTTTATAAAGACACAACAAGGTTGCTGAATCAACTGACATTCCACTACGTAGAATATTCTATTAAACAACACCGAGGCAAGACATCGCTACTTGATAATATATTTTGTTTATTTCTAGAAAGCATTTCTTGTTTGTAAATATCTGCAAAATTGTTTTGTAATCAATATATATATTCAACTTTTTTACTGTCAGTGTTAATATCTAAGTGAGAAATGGCGGGCTTAATAACTTCATTTTAGTTAATTAAAGGTGCAACGATCAAAGCACAACCTTTCGGATTAAAATTTGAACCGGTTCACCGAATAAATATATACCTGCTCAATATGACAAGCAGATGTTTACCTGGCATTCGACCAGAGGCCAATTTTCTTTCTAGTAAATGTAGTTTGGTAGAATTTTTAAAGAAAAGAAAAATTCTGTGGCAATGTTTCTAAGCTGGAAGAGAAAATTTACAGCTTTTGGTGGATTTTCCACAGGTCTCTATTTGCATCATCATAGCAGACATATTTTCTGTTCAGGTTATGTATGGCGGCATGGCTATGATAATCGACAGGCTTACATGTATTTATTTAAAAATTCACTATGGAGCACAATGAAATAAATGTAATTTTTTGTTTACTTCCGAATTAACAATTTACCTAAACATTAAACAAAACTAACAAATTTTACAAATTAACAAATATTTGAGAATTTAAAAAGAAAAATAGTTATAAATATTTGTATCACTTAAGAGAATCTGTATATTCTATGGAATAAATAATCGCCAGTTTGTCATGGATATAGCATTAAATGATTTATTTTTTACGTCGTCGTGTCAATTACTGCCGTCAGGTGAGCAGACAAATTGAATAACGCGCGTTAAAAATAATCATTTGACGCTTATATTAACATTGCCTTATTGATGAAATCAATTATTTTATCAAATTAAATCGGTATACATTGCAGATCACGGACGGAATAAATTAGTAACAGAAAAAACAGCTGTTTTCTAAAACCGGTTTAAACTGGTTTTCACATAGACTGTTGAGATTAGTATGAAAATATGATCCATGAAAATTAATTATTTTCTTTTAATAATAAAATCATTTTTATTGTTGCATAATTGTAGAACATGGTGTTTTAACAGGTCGAGACCACTAGATTTTGTGACGTCGGCATAAATTTGCATACTAAATAAGACATCTATTTACTTTTATCGACAAAACAATCAGGTGAATGAGTTGCAAGGCATTGTGGGCTACTACAAGTTTCAGTGTATACAAAGCGTATTGAAAATATATACCATTTTGAATTGTCCTTTGGAAACTCATTTTGAATGATTTTTCAGAATTTATGAAATAAATATGGACAGTTATGTCCGAACTTTCATTTCTAAGCTCACATTTAAAAAATGTTGCATATTAGGCCTTATATCAACCTATTTAAATACCCCATTGTCAATGTTCAAAAGAGAGGTACGTCCTATTGAATTAAAAGCAGTGAGTACCGTTTTTCACGTGATACCCCAGATTTGGGACAACATTAGAAGAATGCGCATTGATATTTTCTTCAGGGACATTCGTCAGAATGCTTAACGTACAAAATACTATATGCTGCATAGCTTGCGCTTCTGCATTTGTATATTTGTGCATTTCTACTACCGTGGCTATATACGTATGTTAAAAATGTACAGTTACCTGTATTTATTTCTAGTGCACAATGATAAAGTCACCAATAAACCATTATGCAGTTTTTTCTAATCAAAATCTGTTTGTACTTGTATGCGTATGTTTGCCAGTCTTTTGATACTGATCGGTTTTTGAAGCAACAATTTATCAACTAAAACAACAGCATTTTTCAATCTGAGCATGGAACAAAGTTAATGGTACGTAATCTTTCCTTTTTTACCTTCTAAAGTAAAAATCAAGATGTACAAATATTCCGTCAAGCAATTAAATATTGTGTATAAAACAGACAAAAACCACGTGCGTTTGTTGAATCGTAAACACGTTGTAGACCGTCATGTAGACTTATGTAAATTCATACGCAGTGATTAGGTTGTTGCATTTAGAGACATTTAAAGATAACAAAATTCAATGGAAAAACACAGTAGAATGTAAATATTCTCTTTTTAATTCATGTACGAAACTGTTCTGAAACTATTGATCACGTATCATTGTTCCCAAAAAGAAGAAAATCAATTTATTTCATTTTAGTGTCACCCCAGAAAATGGCACAAAAGAGTTAATTTTTTGGTCAATTAAAACATTATATAAATATAGTTTGACAACAAACTTGCCAATGTATAATCGAGTACTCGACGTCATTTGAATTGTTGATGATGATTAAGCTTTTATTTTTTATCACTTGTAAACGAACGAGATGAATAGCATCTTTTTCCTTTTTAAGTTCTTGAGTAGTAAATGATGATTATTTGGCTATTTTGCTTTGATTGATTGATTAAATAGTATATAAGAAAACCGACCAACTAAAGTAAAAGATGTGCCTGTCTTAATATGTAAGATAGCTTTCGTACTATATTCATACAGTTAGTTTGATCAAATAAAATAGTTGCCCCTTGTAAAGTTTATTGTCTAAGACATATATATGAATCTTAAGGTGGATCGCTACATCATCACAACATGTCTGACATCCGTTTTAAACGCCATTTTGTTCCGGATTAATAACATTCTCTCGTGATACAAAATAGCTCTACACCGTTTAATTGAACCCTTCTAACAAGGGAAATAAGATGAGAATGAAATCACCATCAACGATTCGAAAATATGTCATTTTTGTCGTGTCTCAAGCTTTCAAATAACATTGATTATCAGCTGTTTTGTGAAAACATGAAATCTAAATGATTTATTGTTTTCCTGCTATTGGCAAAACATTTTTGTCATGTAATCTGCAGCACACGATCATACATGCGTGAAGGATGATAAAGGTAAGCAGATATGATATTTCCAATGAAATTATATATGCATGGTGAATATAAAACGATAGTTCGATCTCTTGAATTGATCATATCTGTCCAAATGTAAATCATTTGCAGTAAAATACTTGCATTGGAGGTAAATTGAAGGATAAGGGATATGTTTGGCATTAGATTTATTTATTTTGATTTAAAAAGTTATAGGTAGCAATAGCTGTGAAAGATTTGCAAATCAAATGAGGGAACAACAGAACTCTGAAAAGAAGCATGTTTTTCATTTCCACACGTACATGTTTATCACTACTGTATATTCCTTATAAAACTTGAGGAATTAATATCGGCGTAAAATCGCGAAAAGCACCCTTCGCGGAATTTAAAATCGCGCCATTATTTTCTGAATGTTAAGAACTATAAGAAATAAGGATAAAAAGTCAGCTTTCGCGATTTTATATTCTCGCAATTTGATACAAAACAGCGGGATCGCGGAATAAAGTACCTGCGTAATATAAGGAATTTACAGTATTTACAACTAATGTATGTATTAAAATGGGTATGGTTGTTATTCATAATTACTGTTGTATATTAAAAAGTAAAAGCAATTTAACTACCTATTATACAATTTTGTTATCACGATTTGAATATATAGAAGGCGTTCATCAAAAATGTAATTTGTCAGGTTCAAATATTATTATAACCACTACATACCTTATATCTATATATTTAGCATGGTTTGTGCTTTTTAATCTTTCTTTGTGATTTTTATTATTTTAGATATAAGTACCAAATATTTGAGACATAGTAAAATAAAGAAAGGCAACTCTTAAACAGAATCTCTCAATCCAAGATTTTTGAAATAATTCAGTATTTCTTTTGATTTTTCAATTTTCATTCAATTTCTTTTCCCGATTTCATTAACCCACAAATATTGTATATATTTTCAGATTTTAATTTTGTAGAATTTTGTCAGTAGTTAGCCTTAAAAATGTTTATATTCTTATAGTTACATATTTATGTGGATTCAAATAAAAATTTTACAAACTTCATTCATGGTTAATTTGTTTTTCGTTTCAAAACTTTATAACATTTCACTTTCATAAGAATTTTAAATCAGAATTTTTTAAAAATATAACGGGTTATCTCTAACAAAACTGATATTTTCAAAAATTTCTAGAAAATAGACTGAGTATTGTACTTTGAGGTCTTATATTGTTGAATACTGGGCCTGCTATTAGTAACAAATGCATGCAACAAAAATCTCCAACACTTATTTGGTGTAGAGATGCACCTTAGGCAATGCCAAAAAATATGAACTTTGCTTTGTCATACATGTTGCCTATCATGTTCAATGAGCATTTATTATCCTATTACATATCAGATAATAAGGAAAATGCACAGTATTCTAAATATCCTTCATCAAATTTAAAATCAACTAAAAAAAGAACAGGGCATAGAAATATTTCGTTTCATTGATGATAAATTAACAACAAAAGTGGACCAATGGAAAAACAAGTACAAAAATCAAGTTCACTCAAGGACAATCTAATAATGTCAGACGTGGGAGATATTGTTCAAGAAAACCGCTGCCAAGAAATCAAAATAGATGTTTACCTATTTGATAACACTTTCTGGCTGTCAATGTAAAGTCATTTAGATCAATTCAAGTCTCCTGACAATTCTCAACTGCGTCAATATATTAGCAGATGATAAAAAGTAGGATTTAATATAAACACCCTTTTTCATACCTCTTTATTTTTATATATTAAAACGCGTAAGAAAATGACAGTTATAATATATATATATATATATATATATATATATATATATATATATATATATATATATATAGGATAATGAATTTAGATAAAAAGTACATTTCTCCTCAATCGCTTTGGGTACTTCTTTATAGATGTCTTTCACCAAAGTATTCATAAAAAATTGAAGCTTTGCATGTGATACTGTATACAATGAAATATTCAACCCCGTTTTATTTTTGCTCCATATTGGAATCAACATGGTTTTAAAATGTTTTACTTTATTAACTTATACTCATGATCAGTAGGAGGTTCATATTTGTTTCTGATCTGACAATTTCCTAAATTTCCTGATGAGGTTCGTGGTACATTACAGAATAATGACCGCGGCATATCTTTGATCTCAGCAATAACTGTCATAGAATTCTGATGAAACCTAGTCCTTTGTTAAACTGCATTTAATGCCATACCTAAAAGAATTTTCCATGACCTGAGTCTTTCTACCGAATAACATTTGTGTCCAATGATAAAAAGAGGATTACAATAGTGATATCTATTTTAAAATTCGGTTATCTTGAAAACGCCTTCTTTGCATTTTGTTCAATAAGAATTAAAATCATCCAATCAAATGCAACTTCCTGAATTCTTTTTTAAATAGGAAAGTACAGACAAATCAATTATTTGCATGTTTTTTTTAGCTCACCTGAACCAAAGGTTCAAGTGAGCTGTTTTGATCCGTCCGTCGTCTGTCTGTCCGTCTGTACGTCTCTAAACTTTTCACATTTTAACCAAACTCGGTACTAAGCATCGTTAATGAAAGGGGATTCTAAATTGTTAAAGTAAAGGGCAAAATACTTTTTAAAGGAGAGATAATTGCGAAACAGTGAAAATGGATGCCTGTCTTTAAAAAATCTTCTTCTCAAGAACCACTGCACCAGAAATTCCAATATTTACACCAAATCTTGTATATAGTGAAGATATTAAATTGTTTAAATCGTGACCCCTGGATTAAAACTGGGACCCCAAGAGGGGTTCAAAGTTTAATATAAAAACATAAAGGGAAAATGTTAAAATAATCTTCTTCTCAAGAATTAGAATGTTACAATTTGTGAGATTACTATGCAAGCATCCTCATATGATGTAGATTCTAATTGATTAGAATAGTGACCCCAATACTAACACTAGGGCCCGAAGAATGGTTCAATGTTTAACATAGAAATAAATAAGGAAAATGTTTGAAAATATTTTTCTCAAGAGCTACAGTGCAATTGGTGATATTACTATGCAAGCATCCTCAAATAATGTAGATTATAAATTGTTAAAATCGTCAACACCAACCTCCCCGACTAAAATTGTGGCCCCAAGAGGGGTTCAAAGTTTAACATAAAAATATATAGGGAAAATGTTTAAAAATCTTCTTCACAAGAACTGTAAGCTACAATTTGTGAGATTACTATGCAATCATCGGCAAATAATGTAGATTCTAAATTGTTAAAATCGTGACCCCTGCACTAATACTGGGGCCCCCAGGAGATGTTCAAATTTTAACATACTAGGAAAAATATAGCGATAATGTTTACAAACTTCTCCTTGTCTTCTTAGAACAACCATGCTACAATATTTGAGATTACTTTGCATTTATCCTCAAATAATGTAGATTCTAAATTGTTGAAATTGTACACCCCAGACTAATACTTGAGGCCCCAAGAGGGGTTTGACGTTTTACATAGAAATATATAGCGAAAATGTTTTAAAATCTTATTCTCAAAAACTACAACGCTACAATTAGTATGAAAGCATTCTTAGAAAGGGTAAAATATAAATTGTTTAAATTGTGATCCTAGACAAATACTGGGGCCCCAAAAGCGGTTCAAAGTTTAACATAGAAATATATTGGGAAAATATTTCAAAAATAAAATACAAGGATACAATAAACTGTTGCTCAGGTGTACGATGTAGCTAATGGGCCTCTTGTTTATTTTATTTTTAAATATATAACGATAGATAATATTAGCAATGATAGAATTCAACTATATGAGAATTGTTAATGAAATATTCAATTTTTACTTAAAGAACCGGTCATATATTAAACAAACATTCAAATTTGTTTTCCTAATTAAGTAGTATCTGTTCTTTAATCTAAACCTATCTTCACCTGAAATTTCCCTTAAATTTAAGCAGCGCTTGAAATTAATTAACTTTTTATCGGTTTTTCTTGTTGATATGCAATGTGAGTGATTTTGAATCATGGCTTTAAAGAACATTTTTTTCAATTATTAGTTTGAACAAAATACAAGGTAACATAGACCGGGACTTACAAAGAAACCTCTAAAACATTAATCTATTTCTCATGAAACATTGACCTTAAGCTTTCTCAGTTATTAGAAAGCTACAAGGGGGTATGCGGTGCTAAATTACGACTTTGATGCCATATCCACACATGTAGTCACCAAAAACCAAATAAAGAAATAGTATATTCACCGTACAGTACCGATCAGACCCAACCTAACACCAGAGTAAACCCCAACTAAACTCCGGGTTTACTTTTGGGGTTTACTTGGGGTTTACTCTGGGTTTACCTTTTGAAAATTTGGGTCCACTCGGGGTTTACTTTGGGTTTACTTGGAAATTGCTTTTGAGTTTAGCACTGAAGTATGAAGCAGGCCCGTCTTTTATCTTATTATCCTACTGACTGTAATTCCTGTCCCTTGTATATTCCGAATATACAGTTAGCGTCTGCTTTCAGGGGTATACTTCTGGCTGGGTTTTCTCTCTGTGTCAACTCTGGGTTTAATTTGAGTTTACTCTGGGTCCACTCTAGTAAACCCGGAGTAAACCCAGAGTAAACACAGAAAGTAAACCCAGGGTTTAGTTGGGGTTTACTTTCTGTTAGGTTTGGTCTGATTGGTACTGTATGTAATGTGGGTAATGCAGAGACCTTGATGGCCTTTATGCAATTACAATGTCTATTTAATAACATTTTAGCATACATTATCAAATTTTTTCTCACATTATGTTATTTTTGTGTACATTTTATGCTCATAATCTTACAATTTATCGTAGATTTGCGCCAAATTGCTTATTCTTTGCTAAAGTTAACCCACCGTAAAAAAATATTAATTTATATCCCTCTTAGTGTGTTCGTATATATTGGCCTCTCCACCCGTCTGTCTTTCTCTCACTTTCTCTCTCCTTCTCCCTGTCTATCTATCCGTCTCTCTCTCTCTCTCTCTCTCTCTCTCTCTCTCTCTCTCTCTCTCTCTCTCTCTCTCTCTCTCTGTAATGTTGGCTATAGCATTGACACGTAAATGCGCTTGTAAAATTTCAGAAATCATGATGTATAAACTTCACCATAACTTAATTCGTTGATTTTCTCATTGATTCATGGCTAAAACCTCGCGAAGTACACGTTATTATCACGAATGTAGCTATTCATACTACGTGGAATGATTTATCGAAGTTAATTCAATCATTATATAACCTTATAACCATTATATCAGGGATGATATTACATTCATTTGCATGTACAAAAATGAACCGATAATCTTAATTTAGAACAGTTTGGTGTCGCTAGAATACAGGTGTTCAGGTGTATGATTGATTGGTCAATTTAGATATTGAATCTAAAATTTCGAATCTCGAATCTCGTATTTCGAATCTCGAATCTCAAATGAACCTTCTGTGCTTTCGTTTGGATGTATCTGTGGCATCGTTGATTTAAATAATGCAGAATGTTAATAATTAAAACATATTTTTATAATAAAATTAGAAATGTCACTTATAATTTTCAATCTCTTTATTTCGTAAAAGTAATGCATTTGATAGCCTGGATGTTTGTGAAAATTTTTATCAGAAAAAGAAAAAAAATCGATAGGATAATGTTATTTAAACCACCTTTCTTTCCTAAAATGAGTCATTGCTAGGAACAACTTGCAGGTAAGTAAATATTCAACGCATATATTGATACCTGAATAAAATAAATGTGTAATCGTGTTTAGGTACCGTAATTTAGATAATTGAATGAACTATGACTGAAGTGAAAGTTTTGTGTATTTTAAACAATCTGATTATGAAATACACAAGCTTATTATGTATCATTATAATCAAACCCTAATTTATTTTTCAGCTTTCATCATGTCAAGCGCTCTGATAATGTCTGTGTTTATCACAGGTATGTGTATATTGTTCATCAGTTTTTCCCTTTTGATATCTGGAGCGTATGTGAGTTATGCACCGTCTTTTGGGACTTTCGAAAGAATGTCAGAATCAAAATAAATGTTATAATTAGGGTGAGATTTGCAGCTTCCGTTTTGTATTTCATTCTTAGAAATTGCATCAAAAAACCCCCAAACAACAAAACGGTGTATCCAATTCTAAATTGAATTGGTGGCCTAGTTTTTTGGTGTCTACCCACCTTTTTTATGTGCAGGCAGTTTGTTGATGCTTGTTTTTACTTATTTGTCTACAGTAAGGGGGTCTGTCATGTATTTTTTGTACATGTGTTGCATAATATTTCTAGTCCTTTGTCCCCCTATCTTGTGTTTTTTGAAGATATTTATTTTCCATATGTGTGTATAATAGGGGGTCATGATTGCATTCAACACCACATGTTTTATTATTATGTAACATGTTTTGATTGACCCCCTGTTTTGTATATATCTTTTCGTCATTTACTAAATAAATGACAATTTTCATTCTTACATGTGTTCTGTTTTATGCCTGCTTGATCAAAAAACAAGATCAGTCTCCTTGGCTAGGTCTTATAATCAAAGGAACATAAATTAGTGATTATTGCAAATAATAACTTTTATGTGACGTGCTGTGTTTATTTGATTATTTATCTCACTTTACACTGTTCCTTACTTTGTTTATGTAATCATACTGAGGTCTACGTTTACCCTAATCCCTACGTTGTATATCTAGTCCAATCAGAAGTGTGCAATTTGTCACGTGTCTCTTATTGATCTGATCTGTTTATTTTGGACGAGAAACCACGTTTTTGCTGTGCAGCGAAATTTGTACCCACCGTCCACCCCTTCTACCTCCATCAATAGTAATTTATAGTTGTATATTTGACTAGTTTTTTGGCGTCTACCCACCTTTTTTATGGGCAGGCAGTTTGTTGATGCTTGTTTTTACTTATTTGTCTACAGAAGGGGGTCTGTCATGTATTTTTGTACATGTGTTGCATAATATTTCTAGTCCTTTGTCCCCCTATCTTGTGTTTTTTTTAGATATTTATTTTCCATATGTGTGTATAATAGGGGGTCATTCAGCACAACATGTTTTATTATTATGTAACATGTTTTGATTGAACCCCTGTTTTGTATATATCTTTTCGTCATTTACTAAATAAATGACAATTTTCATTCTTACACATGTGTTCTGTTTTATGCCTGCTTGATCAAAAAACAAGCTCAGTCTCCTTGGCTAGGTCTTATAAGCAAAGTAACATAAAACATTTTATTCTATTTACTTTACTTAAGTATTTCTTATTGTAACATTTGAATGATTTTGCTCTAACCAATTTGTATACCTATTAAACAATATTACATTTTCGTAAAAAAAAAACCTATTATATATGTGGCAGGTTTGACGGTTATTTATTTTGAATTTTTTTTAATAATGATCTGATGATGACACAATTTTGCTTGATAGATTCATTTCCAATAATCTCAAGAAATTCTAAAATAGGATAAAATGTAACACAAATGAATATCTTGAGGACTACTCCTATGTAAACGAAAACCCCAAAATTGAAACTTTCAAAGTTCAACGATTTTAATAAAATAAATCATCGTCTTATTGTTTATGCAATATGATGTATCTATAAATATCCATAGGTAAAGGATGTTTTGTAAAAGATGATAAAATACTTTCGCCTGTTATGTTTTCTCAGTAAACTTCAAAATCCCTGGAAATGAATTACTGAAGTCAATTACGAAGTTAAATAAATCTTGAAATATCTGAATACCTGAAATAATGGATAGCTAGTGTTACATCACAATGCAAATCCAAGTTAAGTCCTTTCAACCGCAAACCTTACCTTAAGGAGTTGGTTTTCTGCATAAAAACAACTATAAGGAAAATAAAGTTTTAACCATGTGTTATATACACCAAATATAGTGTACATACAAAGTTTTATTAAAAATCTACCATCTGGTGTTCTTTTTAGGGGTTATCTCAAAATACAGGTATATTTACTTCAATTTTCTGCACTTCAAATTGAAACATATAATTAGTTATATCATTTTTAATTTATATATAAGAAACACGGATTTCTACAATCTGGTTGGTTATTAAAGGAAGTAAACTCAAGATATCAAAATGCACAAAATTGTGATACTTATTTTGATTATAACAAATGTATATTGGAAGGTTGAATTTATCAAAAGTTTAGAAAAATATATATTATATGATATTATAAGGTGTTTCTGTGTATGAAATATTCAAGGCTTACAATTGTAACTTTTCATTTTCTGTCGATTCTTATAACGAACTCTTACGTACTCTTTATCATAAAGTCATAAAACACTTACTTACCGAACAACAGGATAATCGTTTAAAATATTTTTTTCGTAAAAATTCTAAATATTGTTATTTTTATTATGTTAATTGTTTTCAATTTCCTAAATGGTATCAAAAATATAATAAAAGGTGTAAATACAGGGTATTTTACTGCAATGCGCAAAACACACATGCGCAATGAAAACTGAATTTGGTAACCTTAATAGCAAAACTATTTTAATTTCATGTTTAATATAGTTTCATCTGTATTAACATTTATATTTCTTATAAATAAGATAATTCATTTATTAAGGAATTGGTTATTTGTTTATCTATTTAGTCGCGTATTGAAATTACGATTTGCCACACAATTTATATATTGTTATTTAGGAGGTATTAGTTATCAGTATATTGGCATGTTCTAATTAAAGAATCTTTGATATCTCATTGATTGTAATTTTCTTCTTTTAGGCATTTCATTTATCAGCAGAATTAATGCAGAGATTCAGGTAGGTCGAAACTATTCCATAAAAATAATCACATCATCATCATATTGATAAAATGATATGCTTGTGTATTTGAAGTTATCTTTATTTTTTATTTCTATGATATGAATAAAATTTCTCAAATAAGATGAAAAATATCACAGAATAACCCCCTTCCCTAAAAAAAAACCCTGGAAAAGGCTATATTAGGCCTGATGATATCTAACAGTTTAAAGTTTACCCAAGTTTAAATTTAACGAGACCGGGTCTAATTTGTTCTTTCCTAGCTTTTTTAATGATTGTATTTCTACTAATATAATTATTATCTTAAGGTAAAAATATCAGACATTTACCACGTCGTTTTTAGGGGGTCATCTCATAGTTTGTTAATTTTTAACATAGGACCCAATGGGATTTTGCTTGAAATGTGCACATTTTTAAAATAATTTTTTACTTTCTGCCCTAGGGAATTTTCTTTCTGTTCCACTTATGAAAGTTATCGCTAAAAGGCATCAAATGATCAAATAAAAAAACCTTTTACCTCTTGGTTTGTTCCAGGGGTTTTATCAAAGTTTATTTATTATGCACAATTTCCCATATTTGACAGATAATGACCATTTTTTATTTGACAAAGGCGGAAATGGTAATCTTGATAGTATTATCAAAACATTCAGACATATTTAAGTAATAAAAATGTATATAACATTACATACTAGGGGTCATAAATATAAAATACGTGGTTACTGTTTAATTGGAAATACATGTATCAAGTTATATTTAGGCGTGGTAAGAAAACGTGACAGAGGGCTAGGCTTGCTGAACCCTCTTCACGTTTTTCGACCCGAGCCCAAATATAGCTTATATTTCAATACATTTATGTTTGTTCTACAAAATAATATCAATTTTACGCCTCAAACGAGCTTTTTTCGACAAACTTCGCTGAATATCTGCAGATAAAACCATAACTTTATGGCATCAACCAAGCAAAAAGGTGACTTCACAATGCAAATGAAACGCTGCACGAAAGCGTGCGTACTCGAACTGTACTCGGCCTCGTTAAGTTAACTTTTCTGATCAAATTTTGTCTGGCGTCTGTCTCAGTAAAGAGCTATAAATAAAAGGTTGTGGACCCTCTGGGCCCCTTATTAAAAGGACCAAGTCTCTTTTCGTTGACCTTTAAAAAAAATTCTCGTGAATTTAAGCACATTTTGTTGTAGAATTGTTTAAGAATTCTTAATCGTATTTGAGCCGCCCTTTGTTTCCTTACCGAAAATTTAACAAAAGTTTAAAGGTAGCATATTGTTAAAATCATTATTCTGAGCATCTTCTACTCTATATTTCTTTTCAAAATGTCCTCTTTAAGAAATTTGTCCTTCTGGTCTCTTGTAATCCTAAATAACGTAACATATTATTAAAAATGGTACTGTTTAGGAAATTAACTGTAATATGAGCATTTTTTCATCTGTAATATATAAGATATGAAATTATTTTCAGAAAATGAGTTATGAATTAAAAAATGTTAACCCTTTTGGGTCACTTGTTTGAAGAACCAGTCCCTTTTTCTTTGTGTCAAATGAAAAACCTAGTAATTTAGAATACAATTTGTTCAACAGCTGTTTAGAAATAGGTAATTTTTAGAGGCCTATTTGAAATCTCCAAACTGGGAATAATTTTCGATTATCTGTGAAAAAATCATAGGAATCAGTTGGATAGTTTTTCAGAAATTGCATAGACCAAATTTCCCCCCAAATTTTCCCCGAAAATTATTAATAATGAAAAGAAATAGCAAGAAAACATTAAGGGCTTCCTTTAAAAATAGAAGATGTTAAAAACTACTTTAGTTCATATTTCTGGAATACGCATGCTCGATTTCACGGTCGGGCATTCTGGGAAAACTACTATAGATGGGCTGTACGATGTCAATTTCGTTTTATCATAAAAATAGATATGATCCGAATTCTGAAGTTTCTTAATATTTTGTCTAACTAAACAAGACTAAAAGTACAAGAAAAACTCAGGTCCTATTATTCCAAGATTGTAGAGATAAACTGGTAAAACCTAGCTTTCCTTACAGTTATACCACCTTCCTAAATATCCCAAGAAGCTCAACCCCCCCCCCCCCCAAAAAAAAAAAACCCCAAAAAAACAAAAAACAAAAAAAACCCAAAAAACAAAATAAACAAAACAAAACGAAAAAAAACCAAAACAAAACAAAAGCAAAAACAAAAAAACGACAGGAAATCTTCTCAGAGTATGTCGGAAAATCAAGTAACGATTTATACAATGCAGTACAACATTATATATAGTTCTTAAATTTTCATTTTTTCCCTTTTTTTAACAAAACAAAGACACGACAGTCAATGGAATGCATTGTACGGCGAAGCACAAACAAAGATAATTTCTCATTGGTCAATTTGGCCTGAGTCTATCGTACGGAAAAAATCCGAGCAAAGAAACGACATTCACGCGGGAAATTTGCTTCTGAAGCCTATGTATTAAGAATTATGTTTTTGTTTATGGCATTCAGAAGTTGGAGTTCTATTCGCTATTCACTATTCAAACAGCGAATAGAATTCTGTGGTCGGTTTGCTATTCAAATTACCGTAAACATGCTAATAAACGTAAATTCAAAATTCACATAAACTTCCATTTTTAATCGAAAGAAACATTGATATAGTAAAAATTATCACTTGCTGACCTGACCTGAACATTGACATAATTAGCTAGCCTGGCGAGAAGGTAAGAAAATAATCATGTTCTGTTATAATGGGTATAGCTTTCAAGAGGCTGGCTAACACCCTGTATCCCATATTTGGGCCTTTATATTTGAAGGGGGTGGGGCCCCGGGAATGTCCAGTCGACCCTCAAAAGGAATTGGGTTTACACAGCCATTTATAGGTTTAGCTAGCCTGGTGAAAGTCGGAAATTTCGTATAATACAGTAATAATGGGAATAGCTTTCAAGGGGCTGGCTAACACCCTGTATCCCATATTTTGGCCTTCATATTTGGAGGGGGTGGGGCCCCGGGAATGTCCAGTCGACTCTCAAAAGGAATCGGGTTTACACGGCCATTAACAGGCTTAGGTAGCCTGGTGAATGTCGGAAATTTCGTATAATACAGTTATAATGGGAATAGCTTTCAAGGGGCTGGCTAACAGCACTGTATCCCATATTTGGGCCTTCATATTGAGAGGGTGTTGGGCTCCGGGAATTTCCAGGGATACAGGGTGTTAGCCAGCCCCTTGGTAGATATCCCCAATGCAACAGAATATGATAATTTTCTTACCTTCTTGCCAAGACAGCTAGTTAAGTCAATGTTCAGGTCAGATTAGCAAGTAATAATTTTCCCGATATAATTGTTTCTTTCGATTGAAAAAGGAAGTTTATATGGAATTTTAAATTTACGTTTATTAGCATGTTTACGGTAATTTGAATAGCCAATCGACCACAGAATTCTATTCGCTATTTGAATAGTGAATAGCGGAAAGCGAATAAAACTTCAACTTCTGAATGCCTTTGTTTATACGTTTAGTTTTAATAATCGACAATCACAGCTATTTAAATAGTGTCTTTACACTTAGATAAAATTTTGAATTTTCTATGGATAACTGATTTTAGCTAAGTTGGAATGGTGCACAGGTAAGGGTGTCAAAGAACAAAGGAAATTAATCACAGGTGAATTATAGTCTGTTCAATTATTGACCTAAGGTAAATTTTTCATTGAATAACAAAGTAACAGGCAAATTTTTAAGATTTTGTGTAAAATTAAAAAAAATAATTATTTAATTAAATACATGTAGTAGAAGTAAATTTTAATTTAATAATGAAAAGAGGTCTGTTTTATGATTGACAACAGGAAAGTTTTATTTTAGATAAATAATTAACAGTCAATTTCTTTAAAGATTATGTTTAAAATAAAAAACATTTGAAATATTTTTAAAACAAAAATTTTGAGAATTAAAACGGGTTTGTTCTATGATTGATCTTACGTAAATTTTATTTTATTTAATATTACTCAATATTCATTCTTTTGCGTGATGAGAAGGAAAACAGATCTAGTTGCATCAAAGTTTAATTTGAATACAATCATAGTCAACAACAAACTCTATTTAACATTTATGACTTATTTTGAATATCGTATCATATACATGTACATAGATATTATAGCATGAAAGTTTGATATATTAACTTAAGTAATTTAATAAATACAATCATTTTAAAATATGCTTTCATTATGAATAATGATCATAAAAAAGTACTTACCAGTACATGTATATCTAATATGAAAACGGTGTGACCGTTGGACCGAGCGCAGATTCAACACAATGCAGTTTAATTTTTTTGTAGAATAAAATTTATTTGAAACGCACACAGAAGGATCCGCCTATCTACTTAAATCATATGCCAGAGTTAAGTTAAACGTCGCGTACTAAGTATTTATTATGACGTCATGTTTCATACGTAAAACGTAAAAAAAATTGTCTTCGAAGAAGAAAAGTTCTTGATTCCAAGAATTTTTTATTTCTTCTTTCAATGCTTATATAATTTTCCCAACTTGATGAATTGAATTTTTTTTTTACTTTTTTCGGTCTCTAAAAGATCGGTTTCTTGATATTAATGATTTTATTTTCCATCTGATAATTTGATAAGACATACGTGAAACTAGTCGTATTTCTTGATTAAAAAACTGTTGTATAGTTGTATAGTTTGATCAGTCAATTATTTTCATAATTACTCTCAATTAAACATTGGAAAGTTTCTGATTGAGTTTCGAGGCATAAAACATCGACGAGAGGCAGTTATATAATGATCGAGTTAACTTTTGTTTAACAAAATGGAGGCCAATATGGCGGCGCCCAGGGCTTGAAGAAAATTTTTTGGCCTTTAGTACCCCTGATTCAGCTTCTATTTTTCACTGATTTTCTTACATATACGTGTTACCAGTACGCCTCGCTTCGCGAGGCGGGCTTCGCCCGTTACTGTTATGTAAACGGAGTGACCGTTGGACCGAGCGCAGATTCAGCACAGTAAAGTTGAATTTTTTTGTAGAACAAAATTTATTTGAAACGCACACAGTAGGATCCACCTACCTACTCAAATCATATGCCAGAGTTAAGTTAAACGTCGCGTGCTCAGTCTTCAATATGCATATGACTTCATGTTTCATACGTAAAACGTAAAAGTTTTGTCTTCGGAAAAAGCCGAAGAAAAGTTCTTGATTCCGAGATTTTTTTCTTTTTTCTTTCAATGCTTATATAATTTTCCCAACTTGATGAATTGAATTTTTCTACTTTATTCAGTCTCTAAAAGATTGGTTTCTTGATGTTAATGATTTTATTTTCCATGTAATAATTTGATAAGACATACGTGAAACTAGTCGTATTTCTTGATTAAAGCACTGTTAAAAGTTGTTTAGTTTGATCAGTCAATTATTTTCATCTTAATTACTTTCAATTAAAGATTGGAAAGTTTTTGATCGAGTTTCGGGGCATAAACATCGACAAGCGGCAGACATATAATGATCGAGTTAACTTAAAAAATTTGTTTAACAAAATGGCGGCCAATATGGCGGCGCCTAGGGCTGGAAGAATTTTTTTGGCCCTTAGTACCCCTGATTCAGCTTCTATTTTTCACTGATTTTCTTATATATACGTGTTACCATTAAGTCTCGCTTCGCCCGCCTCTCGCTGCGCTCGGTTTTAGTATTTACTGAAAATGAGGATTTAATGACTATTTTTATTGATTTATATAAAATATCAAAAGAATTTTGTATACCATTATGTTTTGAAGATACAAACATCATGTCAATTATCTTTTATACATCTACCAGAACACCTTGAACCTAGAAATGAGCATTTAATGAAATTTAATTGCAATTACATCGAGCATCAGTGTGATTGAAGTTTCATTTTTATATCCGTGAATGGATGAATTATCTCAGTTATAAGTGAAACAAAATAATTATGATTGAATTAAGCCATCAAACTCTGCGATGTGTTGTTTAATTAAACAAATGCTTGCCAGGCCTAACAAATTTATTTTATTTTACTTTTTTTAAAATTACTTTTTAAAAAATTTCATTTTCTCAATTATCTGTTATATTTATATCATTTTCTCAATTATCTGTTATCCCTTCATCATGCATGTACCAGTGATTTTCATTTATTATATTGTAATTTGTAAATACTGTACATAAGTATTTTCTCTACACTGTAAATTCAGTTATGAGAATAAAATTCATTGTCATTGTCATTTATAAATATTAAACCTTTAAATAATTAAATGAAATAATTGATAGTAATTAAATCTAATTTTTTATAACACTGTAAATCCATATTGTCAAGAACATATAACAATATATCACAGTTATTTTCATACAGGTAGTTCACACCTAAAACAGACTATACTCAGTGCTCACTCGGGCGTGAAAATCACAATTTTAACTACGTGGGAATAAACCATTTTAATATTGCATCAGCAGTGTGGACCATTATATAGTTAACACAAAACTTTTGAGTAAATGATGATTCTTTAAAAGCTCAGAGTGCATGGTTACCACAAATAAATATACTAACAGATAATAGGCAGTGTACGGTATTTTATTTTAAAAAATGATTACGTCTACAATCATAAACTCGGATGCCATGCCGATAAAAGTGCACCTTTCTTTGTATGTATAAAAATGGTTACAGCGCTAGTTCACCTATCTTCTGTAAAAGATAAGCTTGTTTATATTAAGGATATTGGATGTTAAATCTATATTGTTATGGGTCAGAATAACCCTAAATTCCAGCAAAGATCACTTAAAAAGATTAAACTTTAAACCCAATAATTTATTTAAAATATATAATAAATATATGAATACAAAGATACAACTTACACTAAGAATCCGAACACAAGAGTGTCTGTTACAATCTGCTGAATAGATCTCACAAATCACAATGTCCCCAGTAGGTAACTGTTCACAGTTTAATGTCTTCGAACAAAAGTCCAATGAGAGTACCTTTTTCATGAGCACTGTTTACAGTTTATTCATACTAAAATATAAATCTAGCAAATTCTAAACATTATGTGTACAAGAAACTATATGAACTACCTGGACACTCAAGAATATTCTAGAAAAAATAACTGACCACTTTAGAATAGTCCAAAATATTCTATTATACAAACTTACTATATATAACAATATATATGTTTTCTCTTAGCCCTATATAATATAAAACCAAAATACAACAGAATGTTTTACAATTTTAAAAACAAATGTCTTTATGCGACTCTACATATCTTTTCTTAAGTAAGATTTACCTTTGCCTGGAAATCTCTTTTGGCAGAGGATAGTTTTTTTGTCGAGGAAATGTTAAGCGCAAAACCGAAATTGAAAATTTTGGCCAGTACTAAAGTGTCATATATCAATGGAATGGACATGAGCTCCATGATTTTAAGCATGAAACCAACGGGAATGCTAGCGCATGAGGACGCTATCAATGAAATAGACATGAGCTCCCCTATCCATAAAATGAATGCAATAAATATTCTAGCAATTTATACCTTCAAATAACCAGGGAAACCCCAGGTTCTCCCTTTATTTCAAAATTCTGACCTGGTCTTTCGTGCAAAACTATCCGCGAAACTATCCCCTGCCACCTTTTTTAAGACAAAGCTTGTCATTTCGTACCATTACTATTCGTACCATAACTATTCGTACCAACCAATTCGTACCATTTAATCTTGTAAAAAATATTCCCTACTTTTTGATAATATGTACAATTCGTCCATTTGTTTGTTTTCTCAGCTTGTGTTGTTTTAGGTAAAACTCATTCATAACTATCCGAGGTGTAAAAAGAAAACATGAAAGAAGAGGTACATGTACGATGTAGACACGGTGTCGACTTGATGTCGATTTGATGTCGATCAACATAGTGATGTCGACAATGTCGACGATGTAAACAAGAATGAAGGGGGAAAATGTAGATACGATGTAAAAGCGATGTCTGTCGACATTGTCGATGTAAACAGGATATAAGGGGTACGATGTAGTCATGCTTTTGACTCGATATTGGCCAATATCGCTATGTCCAAGATGTCGCGGATGTAAACATGATAAAGAGGGTTGGGTGCAAAGACACCATGCAGACACGATATTGACCAACTTTGTGATGTCGACAATATTTATAAAACATTATGCATTGGACATACCTCAAAGTCTTTCTTGTCCATTTTGTCAGACAGATCAAAGTTGCAAATAAAGATAATGTTCATCTCACTTAACTTAACCTGAATTTACGTACTTTCTATGCAGAGCAATGCTGAATGCAATCTAGAAGATTTAAACTTCTATCGGTATGTCCATTGTTTTGACTCTAACCATGTTCCGATCGATACCGCGGTTCTCAACAAACCACTTGTCTCTGAAGGAACCAAGTGTCTTGTATCTTGCATTCCCAAAAGGGCTAGCTTAAGGTGGACAACATGCGCAGATGGACTTTGGACTGGGTCTGGTTTGAGCTGCAAAGGTATAAACATAATATTCCTTTATTTCGTGTATCATGATTAATGATTAATGTTTAGAAATACGCGTGTTTTATCTATTTTTTGAATTATGTCAATGTTATCCTACCAAAGCCATATCGATTCGTTTTTAATAAGATACAAATTGTTTAACTCTATATAATGATACTCTTTTAAATGAGTCAAATATCTATTGCTATAACCAATATGGTAATGAGTAATATAAATTAGTGTTTTGTTAGAGCATAAAATTGTCTTGTTGTATAACCATCGTAATAACCAGTACGTTATATCGTTATAACGCCTTAGTCATCTCGTTGTTACGATATAGTTATCTAGATATTATACAATTATAGCCTTTTGATAAGGCCAATACATGGTTTTATAGACCCAATGATAGTATATCGACCGAGGACGAAATCCGAGGTTGATATATTCCCACCAGGTCTATAAAACCATGTATTGACCAATATCGAAAGGTTATAATTGTTTTATTATAAAAGATCAAAAACTAATTCTCTTCAAGGATATAACAGTTAAATACATGTATTTTGTTTATAATTTATTGGCGTTATTTCGCTATTGTGGTGTCACAGTGTCGCACATGCCAAAACCAGTATTTTTTCATTTAATCTATTTTTAGTATTGTGAGGTTTATAAATTTTCTAATTTTGGCAAAGTAATGTTTATTATAGAATTTATAGCATGATCATGTGACTTCAATCGACAAATCATATGCTTGGGAAAAACGATATTATAATAAAAGGATTTATTTGTCTCTTTTAAACAAACTTATACGTTGCTATTATTAACAAGTTAGTTATATTGATATCTTGATATTTTATATTTAAATAACTTAGAATCAACAAGGTTGACTCATCGAAGAAGAGTAAAACGATGGTGGTGGTCTGGAGGTATGATTTTATTCAATTTCTTACTCTTGAGCGATAAAGAAAGAGAGAGCATGATACAGTTAAATAGAGAAAAAAAGTGATAGAAAAAGTATGCAATCGATACAAATAACAAATGAGAATTGTATTCAGGTGATGATGATACCCCTCCGGTCATAATTTGTCCGCAAGACAACACTATTTATGCAGACTATACAGGACATGCGCAATTGCACTATGATCGTCCAGTGGCACATGATGGAAAGAGTCCTGATGGTGTACGGTTAGTATCTATTTGCAGTTAAAATCTTAACGCAGCTTAAAATCTGACTAACTTTTTACCAAATTAACTAAAATAAGTGATAATATATATTCACTAATTCTAATAAAAATATAAAATTGTACATTGTATATTGGATGCGAAATTTATTTACATTTATAACTCAGAATGGAATTAACGTATGGCATTAATTCTGGAACAATTGTTGGAATTGGAAATACAAGAATATGCTATAAAGCACGCGACGAGTCTGGCAATGAATCTAAAGAATGCTGTTTTAATGTTGTCGTCAAACGTAAGTATCGAAAGTTAGCACCGATTTCTTTTTCTGTTGTTTAGAAGACACACAAGTATCAACTTTACACCTTTTCACAATTTAAGTGGGAACAGGGCGTTGCAGTGTAAAATTATTTGTCAATTAATATTTTTGCTTCTTTAAACACATTAACAGTAAGATGTCCTCTACAGCATATATCATGTTCGTGACCACTTTCTTACCTTGCAAGGGAGATATTTTGATAGGAATTGTCCCCCTTTTCTGGCATTATGAATATTTTTTGACAATTTCAATTTTCTGCAATAATTATTGTATTTGATGGAATTTATTTGCAAATTATATTCATTAATTCTAAGAACGGAAACAAATTTCAAAATTATTTACATCATTGGCTTTTTTACATAGCAATATCGTAATTTCATCAAAATATTGCTAAAATCAGCACTTCAAATTTTGGAGTTTTTGATTCTAAATTTGAACAAAATGTGATGGCACAAAAAAATCTCCATGATTTTTTTTTTAATTTCATATATCATCCTTAGCATCTGCTTTATAACTTATAAATTTTTATAGCCACTTTCTTGGCATTCAAGGGAAATGCTGCAATAGGAATCACCCCTACCCCTTATTCTGGAATTATGACTTTTTGTGATAACTTCTGTTTTGAACCATCAAAAAAGTAATACATACATTAACCTTATTAATTAACACGAACAGAATAATAATCAGAATATATATTTGATTATATTAACCGCTTATGATTTTGTACATTTACATTTCTAAATTTCAAAATGTTACATTTTTCCAAATCATGTTGTGAAAATGACTACTTTAGAGCCGTAAAGTACGGGAAAAAGATCTATCAAACATGTTTGACGTCATAATGGATAAATGACATCATAGCATCATACAATCAAATCAATTATGACGTCATAATAGAGTTAGCACATCAAAACATCATTGCAATGATAGTCATGTGATCAGTGTCCTGTATCCCCTTCAAAGATGATTGTCTCAAATATCATTAAAGGATGTGCATCAATATCGAGATGTCAAAGAGTACACTGTTCAACCGCGAATGACGAGACCTGTTCAAGGTGTGACCAAGGTTATCACCCAGAAGGACGAATTTGTGCTCGTGAGTTTTCTGGCTTCATGCATAGATTATAAGTGATCAAATTCTACCTAACCAATGATAAACTTTTCTTTCAGAACTATTTGATCTTTACAATATCATTATGACTAACCCTAATTTGATAAATAAATGTATGAAAATGAAACAAGAAGCATAGGTACCTAGAAACGCTCTTCTGATAAACTGTAGAACTGGCAAACAACTCATATATTCCAAAGTTGAACATACATCAAAAACACAATGCAAAAACAAGATCATCGCGACTTTTAAAGGGAAGAAAAGTCATATAATATTTGAAGTAATAAAAATGTTTAAATGATTACGGTTGGTCATGATAGTGTTTTTAAGATAAACACAAGAATTTGAAAGCTTTAGTGCAAGTTTGCAGTTATAGAAATTGATTTCCCCGCCATTTACTGAAGGCTGGTATGATGTAAAACTCTTTTGCTTCTAAACCCCCAGAAAACTAGTTATTTTGACGTCACACCATCTATTCCGGTTTACATATACACAGTGCTCTGCTTTTTACTAAAAGCTGGGTAATGCCTTTCTGTTACTCAAGTAATTAACTAAACAAAATTGATGATGCTTATTGAAACATTAAAATTTAATATATATAACCAGCACATTTTCATTAAATAAGTGACAGCTGTTAATTTGTTGATAACAATTCATTGATATGCGTTTCAATACTAGTATTGTGAATTTAGAACCGGTTTAAAGAAAACAATTCAACGATGCTGCTACAATGTAACTTTACAACTAACAAGGATCTTAATTCAACACATTTGATTTTAATATTCAATGTTTAGGAATGACCCTCGAGTCAATTTTTAACCCGAGTCATAATTCATATGTTTTTTAAAATATTAATGCCTTATCAATCCTCTGAGTTAGGAATTACCGGGTAGAAATAATGACAAAAGACATTTTCTACGATGCTTGGCATCCGTTGACAATTGAAAAAAAACTACGCTAAGATTCCACTGTCTCTATCCCTCCAGTTTTAGATTATGAGTATTCGTCAAGTGAATGAGCATACTCTATGTGTGATTTAGCGGAAATTCTTCTCTTGATTTCTTTAGGCGAAAGAACGGTCTCAAATCGATATTGTATCTTATTTTGCAGAAGTTTTCAGTTAAAGGAGCATGGTCACGATTTTAGTCAAATTTTATTTTTCTGTTTTTATTATTTACAAATGCTTTAGGAATGCATTTCTGGTGATCAAATCAAATTTGAGAGTCAGTCGTAGTTTTATAAGCAATATACATGGCTCACAATTCTTTGTCATATAAACAGGAATCGTGCCCTGTTTTTGTTTACATAGGTTCAATATACCAGTAAAAAATCTTTGTCAAGCTGGTTTGTCTATATCCTTATTCATTTTAACCATAAATAAACAGTCCCTAACTTTTAACACATTCATTTTAGGTCAAAAACTGGAATTTTCACTTCAACATTCAAAATGTAAACAAAAGCTTTGTTAACATAGCAAAAATTGAAAGCTTTGTATCTCGCTTATAACTCAACGAAAGACATTCAAATTATTATTGCCTCTTAGAAATGCATTACTGAAGCATTGTTAACATTAAAATCGGAAAAATAATTTTTGACCAAAATCGTGACCATGTCCCTTTACAATAAATATTATAATTAGCCAATACTGATGCTCTGTTGATGAAATAAACAGGAACTGATGAGATGACGTCAATGATTAGAGTTTAATGGTAGCTATCATAGCAGTTTGTTTATTAATCCGGGGTTTGTATTGAAAATAAAATATAATATGCAATCACAGTAGTTGTTAAATAATTGAATTATTATATTGCATATGTAAAGTTTCCTTCCCCTATAAAAGCAACATATTTTAAGATCATCAACAGCAAAAAACTTAAAGATTGAACATGAAGAAAAATCAAAGGAAAATAAATGTCATGATGACGTGGTATTTAGTAAAACAAAATTTGAGTTTGTTAGATGAACAACGTTTGATGGTCGTAGAACTACAAGTATATATAAATGTTGAATAGTTCATGCCCAATCGTAAAGACGTTCAGTGTTTAATAACTCTGCCATTTATTTTAACTCTTTTGATTCTTCTTGACGAAAACATTTACATGTGTGTACCTTATTATAAAGATTTGCAATGAATAAAACAGTCGGTGTTGTATAATTACTTAAAACGATGCCTTATATAATGACCTTTTCAATCTCGGTAAACATAATTTAAGAGCCTTAAATAAAGACACCATGTAACTGTACCATTTTTTAATTCATAACATTTTATTTATCACCTACCCCTACCCATCCCTATAAAACATCGGACTTCATATTGTCTCGGTTCAGCCAGATCACTTCCGGGAGTTAACTCGTATTTCATTGATATGGTCTTTCTGGAGAGTTTTTAAATTCAAAAAAGGCGATAGAATGCAAGACCAAATCGTCAGAATTATGAATTAAACGTGTCATCTTTATTGGTAAAATAAGGGGGAGGGAAGCGATAGAAAATATGTATATTTATTAAGTTCTTTTTTCTGTTGGTGTTTAATTTATTGCTATCGTTACGTTATTTGAATTTCCAAATTGTTTTGTTATATAATCATCATTATACATACTCTGCTGTTATTTATCTACTACATTGCAAATATACGAGACGCATTTGTACGGAGGGAAGAGTATGTCTAAAGGCACAACACAGTAGAATTAAATATATTTTGCACACTGCAAATACATGAACAAATTGTAAATTTGATATGGAAACAAACTAGGATCACGCTTGATAAAGATGAATACTTGTACAATAAGAGAAAAAAATATTAAAAATTTTGTTTACGTGGGATTAATATGCTTTTAACACTTTTTTTGTGAAACCAAGTGGGATCGAATATGATCCAGTTCGCTTTTCTATCTTTCTCCTCTTCTCTTATTGACAAAAGTAGTAATTTGATATTTTTTTTTATTTAGCGACGTGCCATATTCCAAATTGCCAAATTAATAGATTCGTCTGTATAAGCGACTTCCTCGGAAAATGTAAGAATTGCGTTGATGATAACATGATCTGGAAACTGATCAACAACAATACGTCTTGTGGAGGTATAAACTAAATCTTTGAATACCCGACACAATATACATAACTTTGAACTTACTAAAATGTATTTATTCAAGGAATATTATCTTTCTAAATAAACGCTTTTAAAACTTCAAGCAATGTGTTCAGTGATGGATAGAAGAGCATGCTGGCCTGGAAACTGTCATCATAGCGGACTAGGTCGTGACTGTAAATGTGATGCTGGATTTGTTGCAAAAACAAATTTGGCTGGAACTGTTGCCCATTGTTTGTGTAAGTGAAAGCCACGACAGAGATCTTATATTTTAAACTTTATGAAAAATAATTCCACAATCTAAGATATTTTCAATGAACCAAACAATTGATTTTTAATAATATTTTATTAACCCTTAATAAACACTGAGCAAAAATTTGAAATTCATTTAAGTTGTTTACTTAAGATTTTCCCTGAAAAATGATTGATACCAATTGTGTTCATATTATGTATTATTTAAAAAAAAAAAAACAAAACAAAACAAAACAAAAAAACCCTCATATTTTAGTGGAGAAAAAACCGTTCATTGAGACATGTGCATCAAGTCTTGAATTTGAGGGAAGGGAAGTCGTTATGTCACCAACCACAGGTTTAACTTCATGTTCAGCACAACAAGACACTTTTATCAACAAGAGTCCCAAAAAGGCCTTGTATGAATTTCTTGGAACGTTCTCAGTCAACATTACATCACCAATACCAGATTTTATCCTACCTGGAAGCTGGAACTATGGATTGTATAGTGGAAGAGTTTTGATGGTTCACAAACAATTAAATGGTAAAATATTCATACGGCATTTTCTTTTCAAATACTTATATATTTAGCGAAAAAATAAAATGAAATCAAATATATCAAGGTTTCAAGTTATTCAATGTATAATGAAGGGATATCGAACAATGGTGAATCATTTTAAATTTGTTAAATATGTATAGCTAGAAAACAATTAAAGTGAAATGAACCAAATTCACATGACTTACAACATATAAGAAGCCGGCCATTTTGCAACTTAAACTTTTTTAAAAGAGTTATCTTTTCTTAATGATAAGAAAAATTTAATTTTGTCAAAATATTTGCGGTAAATGATTCATTTTATTTAATATTTTAATGAAAAGAAATTTTATGCATATATTCAGCAAGAGATATGTATGAATTTCAAGTTTCATTTTACAATATCCTAATAAAACATGCGTTGTCTATAAACTTCAATGTAAACTAAGTGCAATTAATTGGACAATTATTAGAATTTTGAAAATTCCTTTTGTGGTGCAGCTTTATTTGACAACAACTTCAAAATGATATCATGGTTACGAATATAGCACCATTCATTTATTCGGTACAAAACGTGGTCGTTATACCGGTACGTCAAATACCTGAAGAGGAATTTATTTTTTCGCGTCCAATTTTAAGTCTCAAAGAACACGAAGTGATTCTGGCGAACATCATAAGAAGTAAATTAATTTCAAAGAAATTATGTTGGTTTAGTCTCGTGTTTTTAAAAAATGTAAATTAACTTTTAATTGATGTTTAGCTCACTGAGACGGGAGGGGGGAGGGGGAGGGGGGCTTATGCTATACCGTCGGCGTCGGCGTCCGGACCAGGTTAATGTTTTTGGTGCAGGTCCCGTATCTAAATTATTACTTGTCTTATCTTCACCAAACTTGCAAGAATGATGCATCTGGACCTACTTACGGACTTGATAGACTTGGATGCTGAATCTTAGCCATAGGTTTCGGATGCTGGATGAGGTTTAGGTTTTTGAGCTGGTGAAAGTTTTAGAGCAAGTGCCCTTTGATAGACAAATCTTACTTATTATTGTTTCAATCTTTATTAGATTTGAATAGATGATACATCTTGTTATTCTGATGCACTCCCCAAACATGGATGCTGAATCAGAGTCATGGGTTTCAGATGCTGGAGGAGGTTTATTTTTTTGGAACAGGTCACATGTTTAATAGATTAAAGTACTTTTTCAAACTTACATGGTTGATTTAAACTTAATATAAATCAATCGCAGAGGTAGCTTCAGATACAGAGCCTGATTTCCATTATCAAGGGTACTTAAAAACTCTTACCTCACTCAAACTTGCTTGATAAATGTGTTTGTTGTTAAATGATATAACATGTTTCTTATGATATAGTATTATATGATATGATACACTATTGTATTATATGATACAATATTACATTATAAAATATTATATTTAAAAAAATTATATGATTCAATATGATATTGTATAAAAAATTATATATCATGATATGATATTATATCATATGATATTGTTATATATGATATTGTATATTGATATGATATTGTAAAATATGATATTGTATTATATACCATTTTATTTTATCACATGAAATTGTATCATATGATATTGTAATGTAAAATATTGTATTATATGATACAATATTGTACGATATATAATATTGTATCATATGATACGGTATTTTATTATATGATAATATATCATATAATTTATTATTGTATCTCATGATATCGTATAAAATAATATTGTATTAAATAATATATTATTGTAACACATGATATTGTTTCACATGATATTCCATCATATGATATGATACAATGTTGTAACAAATAATATTACATCATATATGATACAATGTAATACAATACAATATCATATGATACAATATCATAATTTTAAAAACAATTTCATACATTTCATACTCATTAAATATAATATCATATATTACAATGCTGTGATATATTATGCTGTATGATATTGTTTCATATAATACTGTATTGTATTATTTATTATATTGTGTTACTGAATTATGTGATCAAATACAATAATGTATTACAAGAAACAATACGGTATCATATTATATGATGTACAATATCATATCTTGATGCAATGTCATATCATATGTTACAATATCATATTGCATCATTATATATTACATTATTATATTGTATCATATGATATTACATATGACACAATATTGTATAGTATCATTAGATGCAATATCGAACTCTATATCAATGTATTGAATAACATTGTATCTTACAATACCATATGAAATAAACATTATTATCAAACAATTCTTTAACATATGATATACGATATTGTATCAAACCACCCTACATTATCCATGAATATCCAAGATCATTAACTATTATTTTCATATAATATGATAAAGGTGGGTCTCATAAAGGTGTTGCCTCACAAAGGTGATGAGCTTTGTAATCTGTGACTACCTATATTTAGAAACATAGAATTGAATTTAAACATGGTCAAGTATGTGTATTCGAAATGTTTATACCCGCACTTTCTAAAAACAACTTCGGGTATATTGTTGTCATCCTGTTCCATCCTTCCGTCCATCCGTCCTTCTGTCACGTTTTTAGCTCACCTGAACTGAAAGCTCAAGTGAGCTATTCTGATCATTTTTTGTCCGGCGTCAGTCAGTTTGTCCGTCTATCTGTCTGTCCGTCTCTCTGTCTGTCTGTAAACCTTTTACATTTTAGACTTCTTCTCAAGAACCACTGGGCCAATTTCAACCAAACTTGGTACAAAGCATCATTAGGTGAGGGGAATTCAAGTTTGTTAAAATGAAAGACCATAAAAAATCATGTTCTCAAAAATCATTTGGCTACAACAGCTGAAACTTTTGTTGAAGCATCCCCAGGTAGTATAGATTCAAGATTATTAAAATAATGATCCCCGGGGGAAGAGTGGGGCCACAGTTTGGTGTCGAATTTCTACATAAAAATATATAAAGAAAAATCTTTACAAATCTTCTTCTTCATAACCAATAGGCCAGGAATGCTGCAACATGTGTGGAAGCATCTCAAGGTAGCGTAGATTCGAGTTTGTTCAAATCATGATACCCGGGGTAGGGTTGGTCCACAACGAGGCTTGAATTTTTGCAAAGGAATATGCAGAGAAAAATCTTAAAACCAATTGGCCAGGAATGTTGTCACTTTTGTGGAAGCATCCCCAAGTAGTGTAGATTTACCTCTGTTGAAATCATGGTCCCACTTATGCCATATTCCCAGCGTCGGTCAAAGTTTTTGGTGCAGGTTCTGTATCTAAGTTATTACTTGTCCTACATGTACCATATTCGCTAGCCGAGGGTTTACAATCCACTCTGCTCCTCTACAACCCTTGGCAGATTTAGCCAATGTTTACAGAAACAGCAAAGCGCCGTCTAGCAATTGAGTTAAATTGGAGCAGCTAAAATACGTATTTTAAATCTAAAAGGTTTAGAAGAAATGGCCGTGTAAAAAAAAAAAAATAGGAATTATTAAGAAAACCCATATATTAGTAATTATATAACGTATTTTATTTATTAATCACGTAAAAATTGTAATAATGAATGTATTTATATTTTATATAAAAAAAACCCAACGAACTACACCGCCAATTAGTAGATTCCCTGCGATCGCCTGTTATCGCAGCCAATCAAATTCCGTCCGTTGCGCGAGTTCTGATTTTGTCGGCTAAATCTGCCAAGGGTTGTCGAGGAGCAGAGTGGATCTTAAACCCTTGGCTAGCGAAGATGTTGTCCTACCTTCACCAGACTTGCATGGATGGTGCATCTGGACATACTTGCAGACTTAAAAGTATTGGATGCTGAATTTGGGCCATGAATTGCGGATGCTGAAGGAAGTTAAAGTTTTTAGAGGAGGTTAACGTTTTTGGAACAGGTGTCCTTTGATGACTATATCTCAGTTACTACTGGTCTAACTGCACCAAACTTGCATGGATGGTGCGTCTAATGATTCTTATACACTTGACAGGCTTGAATGCTGAATTTGAACAGTAGGTTTCAAATGCTGAATGAGATGAAAGTTTTAAGAGTAGGTTAAAGTTTTTGGAGCAGGTGCCCTTTGATGACTATATCTTATTTACTGCTGGTCCTAATTTCACTAAACTTGAATGAATGGTGCGTCTTATGATAGTTATGCACTTGACAAGCTTGAATCCTGAATTTGAGCCATATGTATTGGATGCCGGATGAGGTTAAGGTTTTTGGATCTGGTTGAAGATTTTGGAGCAGGTGTCCTTTGATGACTATATGCTAGTTATTACTGTTCAATATTTATCAAATTTGGATAGATGATGCATCTTTTGATACTGATACATTCCACAGGCGATTATGCTGAATCTGAGCCAGAGGTTTTGGATGCTTGATGGTTTTTGAAGCAGGTCAAAGGTTTTGGAGCAGGTGCCCTTTGATGACTACATCTAACTAACTACTGTTCCTAACTTCACTAAACTTGCATGGTCCGTCTTATGATACGTATGCACTTGACAGGCTTGCAATTGAATGCTGAATCTGAGCCGTGGGGTCGGATGCTTGATGAGGTTTAGGTTTTTGGAGCTGGTTAAAACGTTTTGATGACCATATCCTAATTATTACTGGTCCTGACTTCACTAAACTTGCTTGGATGTTGTGTCTTATGACAGTTATGCACTTGACGGGCTTGACTGCCAAATCTTGGCCACAGGGTTTGGATGCAAGATGGTGTTAATGTTTTTGGAGCTGTTAAAGTATTTGGAGCAGGTGCCCTTTGATAGACCAATCTTGGTTATTATTGGTTCAATCTTTATCAAATTTGGATGGATGATGCATCTTTTGATACTGATACTCTCCACAGGGGTGGATGCTTAATCTGAGCCATAGGTTTCAGATGCTGGAGGAGGTCAAGTTTTTTTTGGAGCAGGTCACATGTTTATATGAATAATAGTACTAAGGATTATTCAAACTTGCATGATTGATTTTACTATATAATTGAATCACAGTGGTATCTTCAGATACCGAGAGTGATCTTGATTATCTAGTACATTCGGCAGGTTTATAACTTGGAACAGCGTAAAATTGTGTTAGGCTCTTTGAGCTGGTTATACATATAAAATAAGGTAAATTCTGCTCATATCAGTCAGACTTAAACAGCGTATATAACTATGGATGTACATATAGAGGTAGTTTCAGATACAGACTTTCATCTTGATTATCTTGATGCTGGAGCAGGTGTAAGTTTTTCAAGGAGTCAAATGCAGGTTTGACTGTTTAAAAGAAACCTGTCCTGACCAACTTTCATGGATCATGTAACTTTGGATTTGAAACATCAGGCTAGCTTCAGATACAGAGCCTGATCTCCAATATTAAGGACAGGCATAGTCACGATTAATTAAAAATGTAATAATTCAATCATCGATTACACAGGAGAATTTTGTGTTATCGATTATAAATCGATTACACTCATTTTTGTCCTGTAATCGATTGTAATCGATTACTTTATAACATGTAACCGATTAATAATCGATAATATCAGGGTTTTTCTCATTAAAATGTGAATGAATCTTCATCTGAATATATTGTATGAACTCTTCAAGTTGATTTGGATTTAGAATTAAAAGTGGATTTTCATTATAAATGGTATGAAAATTTGAGACTTCATAGTTCAATCTTAATAATACAACATTTTATAATTTCTACTGATTATACAAATTCAAATGTCAAATTATAAGCAACATAGAGAGCTTAGTCTTTTAAATTATGTAAACGAGGATTTTTTCTTCGCAGTTTACGAGTTTGGATAAAAACTTGAGCTTGCACCTTTAGCCATCATAATTATTCTGTTGTTATTGATTTCTTGAAAATTATAAGTTGATAAAAATTTGATAATAAAAATATTATTGTCAATATGCAAAGAACTATTAGGCTATGAGGAACCTTGCTTCATGATTTGAATCAATTGCTTTTATAGCTTGTAATTGTTCTAATTTAATAGATCCTTGTTGGGGCTATTTTAATTGTTATCTAAATATTAGGGTGGTCACACCTCATTAACTGCATGTTGGATTCCTTAACTGACCAGGAACCACACATAGACACAATTACACACCCTTTGGTATCTTCCTCTGGCAAAATAGACAAACAATACATGTACAACCCTCTCTCTCCTCCCTCTCTCTCTTTCTCTCTCTCTCAATCTTTAGGTAGGTCTATTGATATTTCTAAGACATATTAGGTTAAATAATTAAAAAACTGCAAGGAAGTGTGAAACACAGAGTGAACAACTGATTATGTACTCATGTGAACCGATATTTATACTGTATGTGAAAGTGGAGAATCATAATAAATGAATATAATCAATTTTATTCTATGAATTTCATTATAATCAACACTTGTAGAGTATTTTTTAATTACAATATGTGCATAACAAAATATTTATGTGAAGAGTAATCGAAAGTAATCGAAAATGAAATTATAATTATATTTAAATTTTAGCGTTAATCGATTAAATTACGATTACAATTAATCGAAAATCACTTCAATTACAGTTCTGCCTATTACTTTAAAAAGAGTATTCATTACAATCGAATACGATTACTCGAATACGATTTCCTCGTGCCTGATCGAGGATGCTAAAAAGACCCTTGTCCTACCTCATTCAATCTTGCTTGATAGATGTGACTGTTTTTTATATAATATATCATGATTCCAATAATATTGTATTGTGTGTTAAGATACCAAATTGTATAATATGATGCAATATTGAATCATATAACTTAAATATTGTAAAATAAATATGATACGATATGATATTGTATCAAAAATTTTGAGTCATATTATATTGTATCATATACCATATCATTTGAAATGATACAACATTTAATAATATGATATAGAAATATATGATTCGCTATTGTATCATATAATATTCTTTCATATGATATTGTATCATATATAATATTATTCAAAATTGAGTGATACAAATTTATATGAAACAACATGTATGATACAATATCATATGACACATTATCATAATATGATATGATATTATATGATATAATATCATATTATATAATATACCTACGTAAAACCTTCCGTATGATGCAATTTAGTATATTTCTTCTCATTTATATTGTCACAATCAAAAAGTTAAACATCTATTTTGAGTTACCGTGTCACTTTAACAATTTGCATGCAATTCAATCCGTTTAAAATTTCATGGCTCTTACATGTAGATAATGTTCTCAGTAATTATCAGCAAATATCAGTAATTATCAAAACTCAGCGCAAAATTGTCAGTAAGTATCAGTAAATAATAGAACCAACAGCAATTATCAGTAAAAACAGTAAAATTGTCAGTAAATATCAACAATTCTCAGTATTGACAGCACAATATCAGTACAGATCAGAATTTATCAGTAAAAAATGGCTCTTTGAGTACTTTAAAGAGCTAGTAGTAAGTATCCTGGCAAAGGAAAATAACTTTTTAGAAATTTATGTATACCGATGTCTCATAGTATCGCGCTTATTATTATTATATACATCCTATTTCGTCAACATCGTAACGATAATCCAAAAAAGCACAATATGGATTCCTTTTGCTGATCACAAACGTTTATGCATGTTAATCAATCTTTTCTACATAACATAAACACAAAATGTACACCAAGGGAAACAAATCAAGACAAAGAGTTGGTTAAAACTAGTTGTGTAAATAATCGGGCAAATATTTGCTTGTAATATGCAAGTATTTTTTTCTAAAACCCTTTGCACTAATATTGAGTTAATTAACCAAGTAAAGCATAATTTTCAGTTCTATATAATTATATCTTGTGTCCTCGCTGTCTTGCAGTTAAACACATTGCGCATGACGTCATTTATATTGTGATGGAACTACGGGCTTCATTGCTATTAAAACATACATATAATTAGTTATCTCCTGGACAGTAGTGGTTCATGTGCGGGTCCAAAAAAAATTTCCATAGGGGGGTGAGATGATTTGGAATTATAAATATGTGGGCTTTTTTTTGGGGGGGGGGGGCTGAGAAGAAAGGCTTACTTTTTTGGTAATTTTAATACATGTTTGAATTTTTCAGGGGTGGGGTGGGGGAAGTGGGTCCTGACCCCCAACCCTTCTATTGATTCGTGCATAGAAATCGGATTTAGCGCTGTCTCAATCTTTATGTAAATTATAATTTTAAATAGTACTTGTAAATGCACGTGCCGGGCCTTCTCTTTGATTTAAACAGGTATAAAAGAGAGTTATTAAGGGGCAAACAACACTTTTGGTGTGGGCATTTCTGTTTTATCACAGCATCAAATTTATTTTAAAAATCTCTATAAATTATTCTTTTAACATGTACATGTTTTTTCATGATAACATAACTTTGTTAAAGAAAAAAAAATCAATTTCAAAACTTGTATTTTAAATTTAATATTCAATAACAAATCATAAATTACAATTTCAAGTGTTGTTTTGTTTAAAATTAGGAATGGAAAATATTATTAACAGATCGGACTTTGAACATCTAAACAAAACGCAACTGAAATCTCTACATCAACAAAAGAATCAACTTGTTCATGGGGATCTTAGTCTTTCGGATGGTGATGGGTAAGTGACAGTTTACGCAAAATGAGTACAATTGTTTAGCTGAAAAAAAAAGATTCAATAAACTTTACAAATTGAATTTTTATAACCAATTCAGATGTTTTTGTTAATCTTTCTACTTTGATTAATTTCCATAGTAAAGGTTGAAGTCAGTTAAAATTGATTAGAAATGCGGATATGCATTTCTTTTGTTTCTTTTCTCCACTAGTTAAGAAATAATTAAATAACACAATAGTCTGATGTAACACTTAGTAAACTTACTAAATCACAGTATATAAATGTAATAAGAATTTGGTTTTGTTTGTCGTTACTATTATTATTACTAGATGATATCCCACACAAGCGCGGGAATTGACACTAAACACATTAATTGCACAATGCTAATGATGAACCATATATTTTTTTTTCATTTTCGTATACACTGTGTCCGTTTTTTTGTTGTTTTTTTTTTTTAAAAAAACCAATTGAATGGCCGGATATTCAATTGAAAAATGAATGACGGGTGAACAATCTAAACTGAATTAGATGTTATACATGTACATGGCCTTAATTCTTTTTGTTGCAGCTGAGTGGAAAATGATAACAGATGATTTTTTTTCAACCAGTGAATGGGTATTTAGGAAGTCTCTAAATTTTGTTCTTTAGATCAAATTTCACAATAATTTTTATTATAACTGTCCCAAATGAGAATTTCAAATAAAGACTGTTTTGAAAGAAAAGAAATTGGGGAAGGTGATACCCCACCCCATTTAATTTCCCTGTTTAATGCATACATCATATATTCATATAGACATGTTTATTTATTTGCATATTTTAAACCAAAGTTGTCAGATCCAAAGATCAACTCTCTCGCGAGAGGTCGCGCTTTGCTAGCTTCTATCTATCATAACTAAAATCGCGCAATCAAGAAACGAATTGCCTTATTTCAATTATTCAACATTTGTCAAATCTTAACTTCTATGTATAATCCAAGTAAGTTCCTTTTAAATTTATTCATTGTTTACGTAATCATTCAATATTATTTCATTGCAAGCAAATATTTTGATGCAAACTCCCACTGACTTGGATCCGCCAAAGCGTGTCCACCACCTTATTCTCATTTTTGGTATTTCGGGCTGGTTTATCGAAAATGAAAGTAGGTTTTTAATTAATTTCACAATAAATACTTATCAGTTAAAATTCAATATAGCTTACGGACATCATCTCACACGTGCTGAAATACTGAAGGTGGAAGCAGTTACTCTGATGCAAGCATTTTTTAGTTTATTTGCAAAACGTCTTAATTAATAAGTATAGATATTTCAATGGCTGTTTTATTTCAGCATATGCCTTAGATTCATTGCCAACGCCACAGGATATTTTCGAACAGAAGATAAACGAAAGAGTTCGTCAATAGTTTCACCAAACCTTTTCAACGGAGAGACTTCCACGAGCAGGGATGTGTGTTTTTGGTACGATTCCTATCCCCCCGATCACTGTTTTAACAGCAACACTTGTCAGATCGAACCAATCCAAATACCAAGCAGAATAACGAAGAACAGTTTCATTAACATTTCCACATCAGGATGGTTCGATCCAAATACGGTTGGAAAAAAACCTTATAATGCATCTGGAATCAAAATTTTTGATATAAGTATTCGCAAGGTTCCTCATTCAGAAAATGTGCTTACACCTGATACAAGTTCAGTTTGGAAAAATGAGTCCCCTCTACCTTTAAACTTTGAGGTTCAGCTGAATGAAACAGGTTTGTATGAGATACTTCTGGAAGTTGTAGATAAAGCTGGAGCTGGGGGGAACATAAGGCAAGCAAGGCGATTTGTTCTTTTCGATAATTCATCAAAGATACTCATAAATGAAAATAAGCCGTTCCTTGTTACAACAGCACACATTCAAAATGGAAAATATTGGCAAACTGAGAAAAGGGAAATTTGTGTAAAATGGACAGATAGATTTTACAATGACTATCATAAGAAAAACAATCTACTTCTACCTATTAAAAACTCAACCCAGTTTTCTGGAATTTTTGAACAGTTGAACGGTTCTTTGCCAATTAATGGAACACGGAATGTAAACGGGATAGTAAAATTTGAATACATATACATGATAAATAATCAAACTGTTACTACTAGAAGAGCAGTTAGTCATCTTAACGAACATGTTTGTAGAAAAATTCCGATAAAAGATGGTGACAACGTTAGTTTCACTATCCTTGCTGTTGACATAATGGGTAATAGCTTAGAGGATTGTGTTGTTGTGTTAATTGACACATCTGTACCCGATATTGACAATATATGGCTAAGAAGAAATAAATACGGACAGTTATACGTGCACAACTCAAAAGAGCTATCAAAAATGAAGTTGCATTTTAACGCCTATGACACTGAAAGTGGTTTGAAAACTATTCATTGGTTCCTGGGATTAACGGACGGTGGTTCTGAACTTGGAAATGGAACAATGGCTGTCAACATACTGGCAACCGGGGTGAGTAAATATTTCATTTAATAAACATTTTGTTACAGTTAGCTAAGTAAAAATAATTTTTTCCCCAGATTTTTTTTTACTAAAAAACAAAACATCTAAAGAAATAAAGATATAAACATAAAGATGTCCTTCATTTTATAGACAAGTTGCAGCAATAATACAAGAAATTGTTATTGCCCAAACCATGGAAACTGCGAATCTCGCAACTATAGTCTAGATTTATCAAAAATAATAACAGAAGCACAACACAACAGAGAATATTACTTCACCATCGTTGTAATGAACAACGCGGGCCTCCGCTCAGTGCAGCATCTAGATGTATTGGTGGACGAGTCACCTCCAGTAAATGGAACAGTTAAGGAGCTTGAAGATCTTTCAGAAGAGAGAGATATCGATTTTACTTCAAGTGGAAAAGTAAAAGTGAAATGGAATGGATTTATAGATCACGAGAGTGGAATATCCCATTATGAGATTTTTCTCGGTAGAAATTGTATTCGAAATTTATCTTATTTATTATACAATGCATCTTTTGAATCATCCATGATTGAAAGGCGTAAGAGCACAACACATTTTGAATGGTTTAATCTTCCTGACATTGGACACTATATTTTTACCGTCATATCATTCAATAATGCTTTAGAACCATCAGCAACTAGTTGTTCAGATGGAATTGTCTATGAAAAATCATCGGATGTAATAGCAAATGTTTCGTCAAAAAGCTTTTATGTTGAGGAAGGAATAGCTTGCTTTAATGGAACGTCTTGGTTGATTACCGAAAACATGAAACGCATCAAGTTGGGATCACATCAAAATTGCTTGAACAAATGCAGCAATATATCATTTCCTTTGTTCCTCCAACATTTGCCAGAAGAAACTCCGGCTGAAATAAATGACACGGTATTTGCAGACGGGATATGTTTAAGACTAGAGTCATTTGAGAAGAATTTGATTTATATTTCAAGCGAACATTGGGAAATATCATGGGATATCAAGGAAATAAATAAAGTACTCGAGTTTGAAATAGGCATTGGTTCCAATCCAACGTCATTGTATCATCCTGATATCAAACCATACACTGTTACTTTTTCGCAGACCAAATATAGATTTATAAAAGAAGGAATAGGAAACCAAGAAAAGCACTTTGTTTTCTTGAAAACAAAGTTCAAGTCCGGAGAAGATAATATTTTAACAATCGGACCTTTGATTAAAGATACTTCTCCGCCAAATGTTCATTGGGATATAAAAGTTATAGTCAGAGGATCATATCTCTTCATCGGATGGGGGAATAATTCTATTTTTGACCGAGAGAAAGCAAAGCGATTCAAAGAGATATTTTTTCGCATCGGTTGGTATACTAACTTTTTGTGATTATGAAAAATAAGTGTGGCATATAAATTTACATATTAAGTATAGATACATTTTATGTATAAACTTTCTAAAATTATACGTGAGTGTTATGTTAAAATGATTGACAGAGTTAAAATAATGTATCTTATTTTGAAGGAACATTGAAAGACTATACAACACCATTCATGCAGTACTATGAAACAAACAACCTTTTCGAAGAATGTCCATTTCAAAATGTCATGGGATGTATCAGCTATCCAATACACAAAATTCGTTACCATGAACTAGACAATAATATTTTCGTTGAATTACACGTTTTTAACCACATTGGTTTATCTACAACATTAAGATCCAAATATTTTAACCTACCATCGAAAATTTCACCCGGAAACGGCATCATTATTGACGTTGACCCTGAAAACAGCTCAAACAAAGATGTCGAAGATGTTGATTTTCAGCAAAGCAGTTCTAAACTGTGTTTACTGTGGAAAGGACTTGATCCATATAAAAATGTCTCGGTGTCTGTTGGACTAGGCTTATCTCCAAACTCAACTGATATGATGCCATTCACAAAAATTAGTCGTCACCAACACTGTTTTCAAAATATATCACTTCTTCCCTTTAAGCGATACTATACTGTAATGCACACAAGCTACTCTGGAGGAAATTCGTTTGCGTGGTCTGATGGCGTCGTCCCAATTAATATAACGGGTCTGAATGAAAATCTAAAACTTTATAATGGGGAAGAATGTTTAGAAGAAAACGTATTAACACCAACTGAATTTAAAATCAACAGCAATGGATCAATCTTATACTACACAAATTTATCCGTTTTAGATGATTATACATTGTTCATTCAAAAGACAACGAGAAGAAATGAAAATATTTTAATTGAGAAAGTTGCAGGTTTACGAATTACTGGTCACGCTCGCACAAATATGTTCACACTAATAGAAATGAAAGCAACAAATTTAAGTGGAAGCATCGGATTTGGGGGTATTTCTTTTAACAGTTACAATATTTCTCTACGCAAATGTCAATTCAATCGACAATATGTTTTAAGTAAAAATGAACTTTCATTCAATTGGAGAATTGATTGGGAAAATGATATCACTCCCACCCATTTTGAAATATCGATGGCTAAATTCACAAAAGATAAGTTAACCGTCATTCAGACGATGAGAACTGAAAAACAAACCTTGACGTTCAGAAATATTACATTAGATCCCGATGAAAAATACTGCGGCGTTGTGAAAGCATGCTACGCAATTATTTGTTCAAAACCAGTGGTTGGATTGCCAATAAGATTAGTTCCATTAGTTGTTAAAATGGATGTCACAGCTACAATAAACTCAGACGACGCTAGAAATCATACAATTAAAGTAAAAGTAGTACAAGAAGACGCCGTTAATAATTTTAGTTTAACAAGATGGACTTTGTCCGAGGATGTAGAAGGAAAGGGAATCATATGTGATTGGAATTATTTTGAAAATAATCACGATACAAAAGTAAGTTTAAATTGTTTTTATAAACTTAATTCTTTGTCATAATTCACTTATGTAATACATTAATATATTCCGTCATTGCTTGTTTTAAGGTACTGGAAGCCACTGCACCGTTGTTATTCACTGAAATTCCTCCTAGATACGTTTGTGTCCAAAGAGCATTTAGTTCCTGGATATCTCCGTTACAATGTATTCTCATCAACAATACATTTCAACATCGAAATTATGAAATAGATGTTTTCGTAATTGGCGCAGACAACCCAGATCTGCAAAGAATGAAAGAAATATCCCACAGTCGCAACTTTGGTGCCAACATACTTATATTTGAGGCAGGTCGTCTTCTGTACACAACAAGCAGGGCAAAAATAACAGGAATTATAGTTGGAAACGAAGGAAGACTATTTGAAGTATATTTGATGAAAATTAACTCTGTTCCAATGAACGAAGACGAGTGCAATTCGAACAAAAACTGTTTGTACTTTGTTCAGATTAAGGAAGGTTTTGTGTCTTTCCCTAGTCTGCATCTCCAACATAACGACGAAATATTTATATGCATTCGATCTACGAATGATACATTAGTCAATTTTGAAAGCAAGAATTCACAAAATGAAATATTTGAACGCTGCAGCAAAAAATTAAAAATCAACGATATGCCCCCATCTAAAGCAAAAATTAATGTTAAAAATTCCAACAACGGATTCCTCTCTGCTACCTCTTTCTTGGATGCTAACTGGTCTGTTCCTGATTTAAATGTGCCGCTACAGGAGTATAAATATTGTATTGGCAAGTATTTTGTTTTTCGGTGACATCGGGTAAAAGATAAATTATTACAGGGTATGAAGTTGTATTGATTTTTTACAAATATACTTTTAGGTTCGTATCCTGGATTGAATGACACGTTGCCATTTTTATCGTCCTATGGTGTAAACAAGGCCTCTGTCTATAATGTTGCTTTCAAACACGGTTCTTCTTACTTTTTAACAGTTATAGGTATGTGGTTATTGAAAATATTGTTATCGATGTCTATATATATGTTTTCCCTTGGACTGAAATGCCACACTTTCATTGGTTTAAACATGGCACGTGACTGCCTCATATATCTCTATGTAGGTTTGGCGAGAATTAATATTAGGCAATATGGCCGTCATTGGCCGCCACTTCACCTACTCATCTCGATATTTCATATTATTTAACTCAGAAACCGTGTTCTGAAAGTTCTTAAAATATTTAGAGTAGTTGCCCTTTGGAATTATTTTGAAATTAAAGTAGTTGCTCTTTGAATTGACGTCACATTATTGTGTCTGGAGCAAAACAAAATGGCAGCGTCGAGATTTGCTCAAATCTCTGCAGAGGGAAAGGAGAAAGCGTTTAAAATTGAATAGCAACTTAATATTGCAAGTAAACATGTGTGAAGCGAAGAATTTCAAAGAGTATGCGTGGTTTTGCGAAGATCATAGCTGTTTGTGAATAAATGTGTCACTTGATAGTCCTCGGGAAAACAAAGCATTTATTAGTTTTGTTACTGACTGACTACAAAAATATAACGGGTTGATCAATCCGAAGCCGAGCCATCTATGAGATTGATCAACCCGATATATTTCTGTAGTCAGTCAGTAACAAACCTAATAAGGAATAATATATATATATATATATATATATATATATATATAGAGAGAGAGAGAGAGAGAGAGAGAGAGAGAGAGAGAGAGAGAGAAATACAAAAATTATGATTAATATAAATATTTTTCCCTTTGATGTAGCTGTCGATCGCTCGGGTTTGGAGTCTGCGTCGACATCTGACGCTTTTACTATAGATATAACACCACCAATTCCTGGAAAATTCGTTGTTGGCTACGAAAACAACAATGATAAAACGATAGTAGGAAACAACATTCCTGTGATTGTTGAGGGTTTTGAAGATCCAGAAAGTGGAATAGATATGATAAATGTTCGAATAGCTGGATTTAATACGGGCTATGTATCAAACACGATAGTAGAGAAAGGACTGTATAAAATCAAATTGTCGCAAGATTTGAAGGATGGGTTTGAATATAGGGCAACAATACAGGTAGGAATTCATTTTTACTTATTTGTGAAGGCAACACATGTTGTTTTTATACATGTATTAGTAATTAGATAGTTCATGCATGTATACATGTAGTTCAATGTGTATTGAATAAAATGTTAAATTTTATTTACTTAGGTATCAAACAGAGCTGGTTTATCTACAGAAATAGAATCAAATGCTTTTGTGGTTGACAACTCTCCGCCAATTCGAGGATATGTATTCGATGGAAAAGAAATAGTAAGTAAAGGCAAAGTGATTCCAGTACCTTCGTTTATATTATTAATAGTGTCATTAAATCCAAAAATTTGACTTATTTCAGAGAAAAGATTTCGATTATCAATCAGACACACACTCAATATCTGCAAACTGGGATCACTTTTTTGATCCTCACACTGATATAGCATACTACAAAGTAGGGCTAGGAACCTCGGAATATGTTGCCAATGTTTACGAATTTACCAATGTTGGACATAGAAAAGGTATTCTATATTTATTTGTAGAGTTAACGAAATTTGATGATTATATAATGGAAATGTATACATGTACTGTTTAGTACAAATGACATGGATTGGCTATTTTTCTGTGACTGGCGTTTCTTTTAATTAAATGTATGTTCATGTCTAATCTCTTATAAGATTTCACTTGGAAAGGAGAATTTGATGTCGGGGTGAAATATTTTGTCCTCATTGAAGCATGTAATGGAGCTTCTATGTGTTCTTTTGCGCATTCGGACGGAATAATTGTTGATAAAACTCCGCCTGTTCCAGGGCTAGTAACAATAGGCCGCTCAACGCACGATTCTTTTATACCGGATAAGTACGTCATTCTTACATTTGCATTTCTTATTACATTACATGTACAATATATTACATGAAACAAATAAAAAAAATTTCAAGTTTTGCTCCGTATACTTTTCATAGATTTTTTCATGACATCTCTGAAATAAAAAAAAAATGAATTCAAATTTCTAAAAATGTAATAAAAAATACATTTTAATTACTAAAAGAAGTGAACGCTTTGAAAAAAAAAAAAACCATAAAATTATATATGAATATTTTAAAGTACACGAGTTTGAAATATGTATTTGGGTAAGGATTTTCTTCTAAAAGTTTTTCACATTAAAAGCCATTAAGAATTTTCTTTTTAAAATTACAGATCCTCTCTTGCTCTTCAGTGGGTAGGGTTTGAAGACACTGAATCGGATATTAGATATTTTGAATGGTGTCTTGGATCGGTTAAATATTTCTGTGACGTTCAAGACAGGGAAAATGTTTTACTTGCTACCCGAATTTTCAAATCAAATCTTGAACTGCCAGTGAACACACCTATTTACGCCACAGTGTTTGCGTATAATAATGCTGGTATGTGCTCAAATGCAACATCCAAAAAATCATCTGTTGATACGACCCCTCCCGTTATAATTAAGCGTCCTAAATTTCTAGCTCTCGACTCTCTTGAGGAGACTGTCAACTATCAATATGATAATTCTATTCTAAAACTGAAATGGAAATTTGAAGAAAACGATTCGTCAATTGTGGATATACATATAGTCATAAAGAATACAAGATTAGGAGAAGACGTGTCCGACATCATAATGAGAGATAATAGTGATGACACAATAATTACCTTATCAAAAGACACAAGACTAAGGAATGGAGATTCTGTTATTGGTATTGTGTCTGCATGCAACATGGCGAGGCTTTGTACAACAGTATCGACTCAGTCGGTAACCGTGGACTCTTCCAGACCAACTCAAGGTGGTTTATCCTATCCAATAACATGGTCACTAAGTAAAGATAGTTACGAAATACTAGTCAATTGGTATGGTTTTGTAGATGATGAAAGCGGAATTTCTCATTATTACCTCACTGTTGGTAAGACATATAGTGACTCCAAATTATCCGGTGGAGCAATACAGGTCGACGGAAGTAGAACAAATATATCAATCCCGGTGAATACTACTAATTTTAACTTAAATGAAGCTGTACTTATTACAATTTGGGCGGTAAATGGGGCTAGACTAGCAAGTTTGCCTTCTAAAGTAACTGTTATAGCAGATCACCACAGCAACTCATCTGTTTCTGGAAAGTTCTACGTTCAACGCCATTCATGTTCTACACATTATTGTAATAACGATTGTACCTGTTCAGTTGTTGGTAAAAAATGTTCTCCAGCATCAAATGAATTAAACAAGTGTTTGCCAACATCAGAAAATATTAATGCACTAGATGAGAAAATTATAATTACCAACTTAAATCAGAATTCTAATATCCTTTCATCAATAAGTTGTATTGGTGTTAGTTTCGAAACTATGAATTTAACGGAATTTAATATAGTCCAACGATTTGAATGGTCTGTTGGAATACAGAATGAATTGCCAGGCGTAGGGTTTTACAGCAAAGATGAATATCCGTGGAGGGACATTGGTTTGAGGATGTCTGACATTGAGTGCTTGGCGCCGCACAGAAACTTGGAGAATGGTGCAGTCTACACGGTTTATGTACGGATTTGGATTTCGACAAACAATTACGTCATAAGACATTCAAAACATATAAAGGTTGATGCTAATGCACCGTATGTAAAAATGGGAAAATTTATTAGCACCTATCCGGAGAATATGCCCAAGAAACAAAATGTCCGCTTCATTAATGAAAGAAATACTTCCATTTGTGCCAATTGGGATTCAGTATTTTTTGATAGAGAGGGAAATATATCTGGTTATTACCTCATGGTTGGAAGCCAATCAAAAGGTAAGTAAATAATGATTTGTTTCTAGATGCTTACGTTTGTTGTTTCTTTTTTCACAAATGTTTAATAGTTTTCTTTTGTGTTTTAGCTGATGATGTCTTTCGTAAAAGGTTTATTGGGCCACAAAGTCAATTTTGTTTAAGAACAACAAATTTGACGATTGGCATTGACTACGTTTTCTCCGTAACGGCAGAGGATGAAGCAGGAATGAGGAAATCGCTTGAATCGTTTCCTTTTTTGATTGATGATATTCCACCCGTTTCTGGGACCGTCTATAATACAAAATATTTTAGAGATAGACTTTATACTTCTTCCTCATCTTCTCTTAGTGTATCATGGACTGGGTTTCAAGATGATGGGTCCCATTTGATGAATTATGAATACAGAATTAGAGAAGGAAATGAATCTGATGGAAAAATTCCCAATTTCTCTAATTCAGGCTTTCAAAATTCTCTGGTCATTAAAAACATAACTCTTGCACACGGGCGATCATACCTAATAGATGTTCGTGCTGTTGACGCAGCTGGAAATATTGGGGAAATTTCTACAAGCAACCCAGTTATAGTTGATAAGACACCACCAAGAGGGTTCTTTTGCACAGAAACCATCAATGAACATGTCAACATTAGTGTCCAGCACGACGCAGCACAATTTATTCTTGATCTAAAGTCAGATGTAAATTTGATATTAAAATTTACATTTAAAGAGGAACAGCCAAATGATCTGCTTTTGGATATCTTTGATAAATCAGAATTTCTTTATTTCAATCAACTTGATGATGTAGGTTTGCAAGCTGAATACCAACATATTTCATTACATTCAAGGAAAGAGAGGGTAACACTCCGGTCAAATGGCACAAATTTTAATCATTTAAACGTTAGCGCAGTATACTGTAAAATGCACCTTGGAAGTGGATCCCACGCTATTGAAATAAAGCAACTTCAGACATCTGTCTTTAAGGTTATAACACGTAGTTTTGATCCAGAAAGTGGAATAAGAAATGTTTCAATTGACATAGGAACAACTGAATTCGGGCAGCAAATACTGTCTGACGTAACAAATTATGCGCCGGACAAAATAATATTTGTATCAATCCCACATAACACAACCATTTTTGCTTCTGCGAAAGTCGTCAATGGAGCTGGTTTAAAAGAATATTTTACTTCAAAGTCATTGGTTGTTGACAACACACCCCCAGAAGTAGAAAAGTTGAAAGCTCAATTTAAAGACAGTCCTGAACATGGCACCAATGTTCGATTAATTGGATCATTTAGGACACATGATAAAGAAAGTTCTGTCAAAACATGCCTTTTCTCAATAGGTAATAATGTTTGTAATAAATAAAATTGAGGTTATTGATTTTGAATATTGGAATTTTATTTATACCCTAAATAAGTAATTGTTAATTTAACTTTCTTGCAAGCAATATGCGCTCTTGTGCAAAAATTGTGTTGTTCGGCTTTAATACTAAGTAATAATTTTATCTTTGAAATTGATGTTTTTATACAACTCTTTGTGTAGGTTCAAGTCCACTTTCAGAAAACCTCCAGTCCTGGACACCAATACAGATGTCAACAGAAAACGTTGAATTCATTTCCAAGGAATTTGATGTTTTTAATGGAATGAATGTTTTCTGCAAAATTAAATGCACAAACACAATTGGCTTATCTCTGGAGATAACAGCAGATCCAGTCAGAGTTACACTACTTCCTCCTAACGGGAAGAGGGCATCCATTGCAGTAGTTCCAGATGGATGCTTCAACAATACTCTTCCTGTTGTATCTGACAAAAAATCACTAATTCTTCACTGGAAAGGTTTTGTTGATCATGACCCTATACAGAAATTCAATTTTAGGGTGACATCAGATCAAGGTACCGTCGTGTCTTGGATATCAACGCAAGAACGCGACTACGGCTATGCGAATGAGTTAAACCTAAATGATGGGGTCACATACAGGGCTGAGGTCGAAGCTTTTAATTCTTTATCAAACGGATCAAACGTACTTCAACAGTTTACGACTGAGACCCGACAATCGGATATTACAGGTAAAATAACGTTAATTTTACCAATTTCAATGCTCTCGCCAATACGTCTTGTTCTTCATGTCACCATCATTTAAGTTGACAAGGGTGAGAAATGTGATAAGAAATGAATTAGGCTTTCTTAGCTATACAGTTTTGATCAAGATATATTGCAAACTTTAATACAGGTCGTGCACCTGCTTGCCCTCAGATTTACTATTTCCGATATTCGGGTTAAATTGGTCCGTCGTTCTGAAGATTTTTTAAATTTTAGATTTAAGATAGGATATAATAGTATTATTTAATTTCATTATGTCATCAATGCGGTACTTTAGAAAAAGTTTTCTCTCTATTTTTTTGCAGAGTAAATACGTGAATGACATCAAGAAAATGTTTTGTGTTAAGTATGATTATTTATGTTACGTCAAGTCAATATACATGTTTTAAAATTTTTGCTACGCTTTATTTTCAGAAAGAAATCCAACTTTATCTCGACAAGAAGATATCATAAATCTCGACTGGTCCGGTCTTTTTGATCCCCACGGCCTTACCATGACATTTGTTGTGAATGTTGGATCTCGACGTTATTTCAGTGATTTACTCCATTCCTTCAAAACAACCAAAACTAATGCTGAAATAGAAATTCCTGGAGATGTAAAAATATATTCCCTATTTTTGTCAATAAGGGCGAATTTGTGTACTGGACAGTCCAGTCTTTATCACAATGTCCTTCCTTTAGAGTGAAAGAAAAGTGTTGAGAAGGTCCTTAATGAGACTTGTAACATTTAACAATGGAATAATTTTTAGTGATCCTTAAGAATAAGAATAGACATTGAATGTGCAAATTTTTAACATTTTTATCTCAGAAATATGTGATCTGATATATGCATGTTATTTAAATTAAATAGATAGATGCATAATAAAATTTTGTTGATTTTGTTAAAGTATTTACCTCTGGTATAAACGTATATTAACAAGGTTAAGCACAACGGCAATTGGAGAACTAGCCAACTTAAGTTTTTAAAAATGTATATTCTATAAAAAGAGGCTACAGTCTTTGAAGGTCTTCTGAGTGTCACAACCCGTAGATGGACCTGTCAAGCAGTCTTATGTTGGCTTTTTAAGTTTCATTTCAAAGTCTAAACCCTAATCCGAGACTCCACTGCCCTTTTCCTCGGCTTTTAATATTCAATGCTTGCAAATATCAGTTCATAACGGGGTGGGGGGGGGGGGGGGTGGGGGGTGGGGGGGGACAAGAGTTGGAGAAATTCCCGAGCGACTCAAATGAAATAAAAAATACATGTTAACTATATGTCTATATTTGTCACCCCCCCCCCCCCCTACAAAAAGAAAGCCTGAACTCCTGCCCCATGGCATTAAACTTAACAATTTAAGAAGGACATTATGGACATAATATGAATGCATTAGAAGGACATGATGGACATTATAACAATGCATTTAGTTTATCTTCCACGACTGTGAAAGCATAGAAAAAATATACAGTTTTATACATTTTCACCATGTGGCATTAATGGCATTACCCCCAGGGACTGAACCTCTGACTTAGTGGCCATTAATTTTGCAATTTTGGTAGAGGGTTTCATGAACATCATAATCATGCATTTAGTTTTTTTTTTCATGTGTAGAATAAAGAAGAAAATGGTTCATAATTTTGCCCTTTGTATTACATATACGTTCCCGCCAATGAGGCCCTTGTAGTTGTAAAGTAATAAATTTCTCAATTTAAATTCCTCTTATTCTGGAACTGCTTCAAACAAAGTCACTCAGGTGACCTAAATACTGGAACGCAAATAATCAAACATAAAGGAAAAATCACAAAGTTTATAATGTTGAAAGCAACGAAGACTATCCTATACTCTGTCCCGAGTTTTTGCTTCCACCACTTTTCGCTTAATTTTTCGATAATCATAAATACCTTCGTGCTCAAACTACGTTTATCCACAAATTAAATATGAAAAATATCCAAATTATCTGTTTTGAAACGCCCCCTCTACCGCTTCAGGTTTCAATACACAACCCAAAGTAGAAAGTTTACGGGGATTTTGCATTGCATCAGCCATGAAATAGCCCGGATGATAACCTTGAAAAAGTGTGCGCGGTATTCCGGGTAGTTCCGAATGTAGAAAAGATGTAAACATTTCTCATTATAAATCTCCGTAAGAAATCTTTTCTCGTTCCTGTAAACTTGTATGAGTGAAAAATGAAAATGTGTCAATGAAGATATCTTGGATATTTTCCCTTTTGTCGATATCAATTGTATTTCTTTCACAGGTACAGTGTATGTGTATTTTTATTGAAAATCATCAAAAGTGATGAAGCAATAACTTGGGACAGACTATAGAAAAATCAATTCAAATGTCAAAGACATTTTTGTTCAATTGCATCGTTTTAAAACTGTATATAGGGTTAACTTTGGTACTAATAGGAAAAACAAACAAGGGCAACAAATGACTGATACTTTTAAATGAAAATTGGTTATGCTTTCTGAAGAATATTTATGGAAAGGCCAAGGCAAAATGGTTAAATGCAGGAAATACATGTTAGCGCTAATTATATCACACACTGCGTATTGTATATTTTGTTTTACATCGATTTGTAGATATCAGTAACTACACCAATTACTCTAATTAAATCACAAATTATAATATGTAATATGTTTATTTTTTTAACATCAAATTGAGATATCTTTTATCTTTTGAAATGGTGTGCAGAGATAGTCCTTGAATAATGGTTGTCAGAATATGTAACAAAGTTATTAAAGAATTAAAACACGTTATCATCAATGGAATTGCTGGAATTATTTACATTGAGAAAACATACAGTGTACTTCTGTAAAACGAGAAAATAGGGCGCACTACAAATTTTAGTGCCTTCGGCGCAACTGCTAAAATTAGTAGTGCGCCAACGATTTTCCATATGTATTAAATACATTCAACTTACATAACAATAATCACCCTGCGAATGTGTTCGGGATGTTTTTTTTTATCATTGCTAAGTATGTAATAAACCCAGAGCATGTTAATTGTTGCAACAGCAAAAATAGCTATATTTTCTATTGTAACATTTATTTCTAGAACTCATTTTATCTACCAATTAATGAAGATAAAGTTTAAAATCAATACACGACTACGTTTTAGGGACCAGACAAATTTTATCACAATGATGGAACCGGGTACAAACAGGCATGGGGCAATGACCTTTTTCATTGAAAAAAGCATGGGACAGAAACTTTTTTTAGTATTAAGTACCCATGGGACGAACACTTTTTTAAAATGAGTTACAGTCTCAACTCAAGAGACACATTTATTATATTTAAACATACTTTAATTTTTAAACACACACACAAAAAAAACAAAACATTTTTCTTAAAATTAGAAAGCTTATGCAATAATGCCTCATATTGCCAATTCCATTGAGGTTTAAGAAAAATATGGCCATTTAAGTGAACCGACCATTTCCACTTTCCTCTGTTTAACACAGATTCATTGGGCTCTCCTTCAGTAAAACATCTTTACTTAATCTTTTAGAGGTCAATTGTTGTTCAATCTCCTTTAATAAGAAACCTTGTTCAATACTACATACATATACATGATATTATCATGATAAAAGCATCACATCGCTTAGAAATACCTTACATGTATACCCCTATCTTTTGATTTTCATAAAAAGCAATACTTTGAAATATTTTACCTAATATTATGAAACTTGTGTCAATTTCCTTGAGTCAAATCTCACACATATTTGAAAACAATCATCACTGATGCAAAGAATTGCTCTTTTTGGTAAATTGGATGATTTGTAGCATTTTTATTCACAAGTAGCCATGCCGTCCTGCATGTGATTTCTTGTTTCCATGAAAAAGGAAGCTAACAATCATATTTAGTGAATATCTTATCTACTCTAGTTTCTAGTTTACTTTTTAACCATGCTAAAACAGTAAGACGTACAAGTGTGATGCCTGCCTTAAATTAAAATAAAATTCAAACACACCCGGGTAGCTGGAGACGGATAACAATTTCATGAAAAATGTTCAAATTTTACATGTTTTTCTACATTTTTGATACATATATACAATAAAAAGGTAAAAATATGTTCTTTCTTGTTTATTTCAAAAGTAGTTATAATAGCATATGTTGTTTGAAGGTCAAATGTACATTTACATATCCTACATGTAATGTTAATGGAGACAATTGGAAAGGGGGGGGGGGGTGATTTTTGACGATCTCACGAATATGAAGATGTATATCCATGGGACAGTAACTTTTTTTTAAGCCTAAAGGCATGTGACACATATTTTTTTTTCAATGTGAAAGCCATGGGACATGTCAATTTTTGTAATAAATTATTTTTTTTGTACCGGACCCATCATTGTGATAAATTTTACCTGGTCTCTTATATTTGACTGCATTTACCTAGATTATAGGAAATAGACTATAACCATGAGGCAAGATTTTTACTGCGAAACTGAAAGGGTCAAATAAAACCACGTGGTTTAAATTTAGATGACAATAACATTCGCAGGGGTGATAGTGTCATTACTCCTAATCCTAGAAGTGTGCGCTTACGTAATTATGAACGGTCAATTCTGTTTGTTTACACTTCACAATTACACACTCAGGTAAACAGTATGGGTAATCGAGTAAGCTCTGCAAAAAACGGGAATTAATTAATACAATTTTATTGCTTATTATTATCTATCATTAGCACCTTCGAAATTGGGCTTCTCCCCGTGTCTTTTCCATTTAATGTCTCGAGGTAATCAAGCGCGTCGATCGTCCACGCTGACAATCCATGATTGATTAATTAATTTCTAGCTATCTGATCAGCAGATTTAAAAATAATTGGACGACACCTACATTTGTGTTATTTTTGCTAGCGCTCTCGAGCTACGTTAATTAGTCTTTTTTACTGGAATACGCATACTCGACTTCACGGTAGGGCATTCTGGGAATACTACTGTAGATAAACTGTACCATGTCAATTTCGTTTTATCATCTACATATGATCTGAAGTTTTTTGTTTTGTTGTCTAATATGTACATAAATGCAAAAAGTAACAGTAGCTTAGGTCTTATAATGCCAAGACGGTAGAGATCATTTATTTCTAAAATTATAATAAGTAGCTAGCTTTTCTTAACTACCTTCCTGGCAATCGCACTTTCTCGGGGCTTTCCGGCGGGCTCGGAAGTGTTTTTCCGAGCCTGCCGGAAAGGCCCGAGAAGTTACGATTGCCTTCCTGGATCTTTCCGTCAAGATCGGAAAACAACCTCAGATACGTTTTCTGAGCTTGCCGGAAAGGCCCGAGAAGATACGATTGCTACAAAACGGTACCTTTGATTCTACTGATCTATTACTTTTCACATCAGTATTGAAAGTACAGTAAATACAGAATGATTAAAGTACAGTTAATGAGTAATGCCATTGCCAATGTGAAGCTTACTCTAGATTAACCAAGCTGAATTGAGACCCCCACCCACATCACGTCCAGTGCACCAATGTGCCTTCCTATTGATAATTAATAGATTCAGAAAATGAAACCAATGGTTTAGAAATCTATATACTTCTGTGTTTTAAGCTCGCCTATCTTTTTAAGATAAGCTTGTAACGTAAACTACCGTGAAAAAGATTCGCTCATTGTGATTGAAACTTACTGGTAGCATTCGATTTCCCTCACTTTAGTTCGGAACTCATCTAGTGTTATCTCAGTCGCTACGTGCATGTCAGATAACTTAAACTTGTTTACCAGCAAAACTTACATCATCGGCAATAAATGAAGTTTTATATCTAACTACTGACGATTTGGACAAAACTAAGTGTATATTGTTCTCAACGACAGTTTACCGTTTATGCAAATTAGAAATCAAAATCGTTGTGTTTACGTGCTTGAGTTACACACAATTAAATTTCAGCGTAACCGTTCATCAAACAAGAACATATTTTATTTAACCTTTTTAAAATAGAAGGTGCGTGTGCTAAAATTTTATTGCGCCAATGTATTTGCACTTGCGTTTGCGCCAAAATACGCATGCGCCAAATTTTCTCGTTTTACAGTATTTCATTGGGAACTTCAAAAAACATGTCTACGTTTATGGCTATCGTCAACACGAATAACCTCATAGCGATTTAAGATATCTAGATCAAAATAATTCATTGGGACATCTGGTGATTGGAACGGAATGACATTGTAATCCTATGTCAAATCCCTTATCATTTTTGTTAATAGATTGTCCGTTGAAAAATCATATATGTTGACTAATATAGGAGTCAACTGAAGTTTATAAAAAAAATGTTGGAAAACGGTGTTGGGTGCTTATATGCATTTTCCATTTTCTTCGCTGTTCTCATTGGAGTAGAGCTAGCAAATGGTACCGGATCGTGTAGTAATATAGGCTATTGTAAATTCTTCTCATGGGAACAATGGAGTCCCTGGACTCGAACAGGGTATCCAAAAAGCCAGCTGAGGATACGTTTCTTCTGTTGTCCACCACAAGTCAACCCAGTTAACTCACTAAACTGCATTACAAACTGTAGCATCACCACACCGTGGAAAGAAACCAGACCTTGTCCATATTGTGCTAAAGGTAAATCAATTTCTTTCTTTTTCTACTACAGAGAACAAGAATAAAACGCCATTTAGGTTCACTGAAAGACAATGGATTATAGAATTACCTTAAAGTAAGAAGAAATGTTTTAACTGTTACATTACGGGACTCCAAGCTTATCAAACGCAGAATCTTTCAAAAATATTCTCATAATTACTTATTTTGCATTATCTAATTCAATTTTTATCGCGGACATTGAAACAAATATAAAAATATTTTTAAAAATATGTGTATTTTTTATATTAATGAAAATGTCCTTTAGAATTCAAAGTTAATGCAAAACTCTATTTTGCAATTAAAGTTTTATTTTTCAGTCTTTCGGGCTTATATAATTGGCGTTTTTGCTTTCAACGTAATATTGGCACTTACTAAGCTTTAAATTATATTACTTTTCCCCCCATATTTTACATTCGATATAAGTATATTTGTTAGCTTTTGATATAATAGTAAGTATGTCCCGCGACATCCATATAAGATTAAAAGATTTATATTCTATAGAGACACATTGTACAACATATTTGAAGTTTAAAATCTTGTGTATCTCTTTTTACATGATTGGACTACGCACATAAGAATCCAATTTAATTACTATTCATGGATTATTCAAATTCTCACTGTGAGAATCAACAATGTATTAGTGGAGAAAACATCGAGAAAAAAAGATATGGTATTTTTTTTAAAGAAAACATATCATTAGAAAAACAATTTCCATTATTGCTTCAATGTCTAAAAAAACCTGTGGTCTATCTGTCGATGTTGCTGCACATACATGTATATACATGTATACGCACCGATGTAATCCACAATGATAAAGAAATAATAAAAATTGCAGAAAAATTTAAATTGCTCTAAAAGCTAAGTGTTGATGTTTTAAAATAAATGGAAAACAATTAAATTTTCAAATACCATTCATTTTTAATGCATTAAAGATAATTCCAATGTAAGCATTTCATGATGAATTGAAGTGGCATTTGAATGATTTACCCATCTTCGCTAGATACGGGTTTTTGGTCCACTTCGCTCCCTTGGTTAGCAAAGGTGCGATTCACCTTGCCAATGCATATAACCTAGAAAAAATCAAGCTGCCAAGACTAAAATTATAAAACTTATAAAATTAAATGGAACATAAATGACAGCATGTCATCAACAGTCACGGAGAACAAAGTATGCGAATGCAGCTCACTAGAGTGATGGGCTGTCGAGCGAAGCTAAAGTATCTAATATCTAAAATATATACCACAGAAACAACATACAAGGCTGTCTAGCCGATACTTATATTAATAAGATTCGACTCTATTTTATATAAAATTCTAACATCCGGTAATGTTAATACATTCGAGGTGTTTTTCCGAGCTTGCCGGAAAGGCCCGAGAAGTTGCGATTGGATTACGTCTTAAGTTTGCAATATATATTAATAAGCTAAACGCACGAGTACCTTGCTGTTTCAGTTTAAATTGATTTAAATATCATTCTTTATTTGCACAAGACGTACATCTTATGGCATAGGTTGGAAATACACAAAATGCAATATTGCAATAATGGTATGGTACATGTACATAAATAAAGTACATTGACAATGTATATATAATATTTTTTTACTAACGGTGAAAACAAAACAGAATTCTTTTTAATTCTCATGAATTTTAAAAGCTAAGTGGAGATACTTCCCCAAATTACACAGTTCTTTTAAGTTTTGAACACTTTAAAATTGTAAAAATTTGTATACAAGAGGTTTTTTCCAATAATACTTCTTTATATATTTTACTCGGATTTCTCTATATTGTTGATATATCAAAACAAAATGGAATTCATCAAATTGTTACAATCCCTCAGCAACTACATAGTTATTGTAGTTCGCTAATGGTTCATATAAGGATCAAATGATGGACACGTTCAATACTATATTTCTATATCCAAGCGTATTTTAAAGGAATTTATCGTATATATAGGGTGGATTTACGAATCTTTTCAATTGTAATAGATGAATAGAAAGGTTAGAAAAGTTGAACGATTAAAATTTTACGTATAAATTGCATGGTCACAACTTAAATTGAGGTTGGGATGTCACACACCCAAAGGGCGGACACATGCATAAAACATACATTAAGCATATCAAAAAATCAAGATATTAAAAATTGACCTTTTGCATATAAAACAGCTGTCTTTGTGTTTATCAAAATGATCTGTTTCTTGTTTACATTAAAGAGAATGAGTTGACTTTGGAAAAGGTGGTACATGTAAAAGAATTGGAACAATTCGGAACAAAAGTTATAGTTGCTAACTCCAGGGTGGAAAGGGGGCTGGAGGACAATAGTGCAAGTTATTTGTAGTTCTTATCTCGCCTCAACAGTCACACCGTAAACATATGAATACTACTTACCCGTATCAAACTATATAATTATAGTCGAGCTTTACACCAACGATGTTTATCACTTGAAAGACTAATGGCATATTCCATCATTTTAAATTTAAATCAAATTAACCCTTTAAAATTTGATATAAATTGTCTACAACTTTTCAAGTGTCGCTTTTCCATTTCAACTATGTTGGCATTCCCACTCAGTGAGAATACATTGATAAATTGCTCAATATCTGCTCAGCGGGAGATCAATCAAAGAACAAAATGGTACCGTGTGCAGTTAAAGACATGTAAGCATAAGGTGCATGTAACTGCTTTTCAAAATGATTGGAATTATTTTTTTAGTTCGTGCACAATTTTGAAACATAATCAATCTGAATCGAGCTTCTCGCCCTCATGCGAAGGGATCAAGATTAATATGTTTAATTTATTGTGCAAGACACCTAAATTACAATTTTCAAAAGATCAAATAAGCTGATTAGACAACCATCTTTTGTTGCTAGGACACTGTATAAAATAGTTATAAAAAGCACTCATTAAACATTTAACAACGAGAGAGAGAGAGAGAGAGAGAGAGAGAGAGAGAGAGAGAGAGAGAGAGAGAGAGCAATGTAGATTTAAAATGATTTCTTTTGTGATAATACATGTAATTAAACAATTAATATAAGGTTACTTTGAGTTTGTGTAAAATGAAATCAAGTTAACAGGATTGTTACATTATGACTTTAATGGGTATTTAAGGGATATCTACTGGATGTCTGAATGTTAGTTACCAGCAGTCCCAGTGCCATTTTTTTAGGGGAATGGGTTGATATATTCACATGTAAATTTATCTTGGACAATTTTACCTTTTATCCAGGATAATAGCCAATGACAAAGACCTCTACTGTGATCAAAATAGGGTAGCTTTTTCGTTGGATAAAACATGATAAACAACGATAAAGATTTCCTTTTAGACATTCTGTATAAGTCATGAAAAAATCAAACGGCTTTAATTTTGGAACTCTGTGTTTTAGTTTGAAATTTTAAAGGTTCATATGTATATGCAAATAGTAAAATCATTAAACTTTAATAAAATGTCTCGGCTAATCCATGGATTCACATGTACCCCTTCTATTGGTTTTTAAAATTCAAATGTTGTCAATTAGGATGACAAATGATTATTTAGAACACATTCATATGAATTTTATATCTGATGAAATAAGTGAGAATTTAGACTTGTCTCAAGAATATGATAAATAAAAAGAAAAGTTTTGGTTTTGTCATTGCGAAGTTTATCATACGCTTGTAATGCATTCTTTTCGAATTTTCTCTCTATTTCTGTTGCTACTGATTATAAATGATCTGCATGTCGTTGCAATAACCGACTGCGTAAAATGTACGTATTTAAACTGGCATCACTGGGAAAGTTGTCATGCTCCAACTGAGTGCGGAAAGCAGTTAAGAAGACGAGTGCGTGAACTTTGTTGTCCAACGTCTATTACTAATATTGATAGATGTCTAAGTCTGTGTAATATTACTGACCCCTGGCAGGAGTTCTTCAATGATGACCCATCTAAGTGTCACTGCTACGCAAACAAAATAGAAACCTGTTGCCACGGTAAGTCATAATTCAAAAAGGAATACTTATATATTTATTGCATCACGCATGATTAATGTATTCCCTTTCTAATATGTTGAATACAATTGCAACAACAAATTTCAGTAATTCACCGATTCTGCTCTGTTTAAAACTTTAAGTTATCGAAAAAGAGGTTTTTCTCATTGTGCCAAAAAACTTTGGGAACACAGCTAATTATGAATTGCGAAAGATTTCCAGTTTTCGAAAATTCAATGTTATATCTAATGTTGAATTATTTTTTGGCATTTATTGAAATATTTATGATTGATATCATTTTAATAATTTAATCGATATATGTTGTTTCCGACCATTTTAAAGTTTTACATGGAGATCGTTCCCCGAATGTTGGTATTCTGCAGATAGCACGGACTGCAACACCTACTCTGCTCAGTAATATATTTTTGAATAAGAGAAATTAATAGAAACAATTCTGTATTTGAATTACCTGTCAGAGAAGAAAGAAACTGCCCCTCCATATCGAAGATATGTTCTGTTCTTTTTCAATGAACAGCGTGCTTTAATTATTTTTTCAGACAGAGACACGCTGAACAACATAGAAAAGCAAACACAATCATGTAGATCGTATTTCTTAAGACGAGAGGTCAATTTTTACGGAAAAAAACCCTCAAATATTTTCTAAAGTCCAGGCTTCAGGATCATGAATCATTTTAGTTTTAACAGTTTAAGTCCAAAGTTTAATCATTTATAAAATGAACATTTATCATAAAAATATGCTTGAAATGTTTAACTATCAACGAAATGCAGAGACACATTTTTAATGGCATTTCATTTTTTCAGAGTTTTAAATCACAAGACAGTAAGACAGTTTACAAGTTTTGACTGCTTCATGATCCTGAGGCCTGATATCACTGTACAATGTTTAGATAAGTACCACGTTGTATTATTTCGCATGCATATGCAATAATATACTAGTATGTAACACACTTTCCAACATTGTTTAAGGAGATTATACACGATAATTTCCATCTAAGTCAGTAACAAAGAGTAGTAATTTTAATATATTTTTTTCAATATTACCACAAAAAATGAATCCACTGTAAGTGATATAAATTTATATAATTTTCAACAATTTTACTGCTGTTGATGATTGTCTGCACTTTGAGGCTTAATAATGTACGTGTCGCATATAAATCAAATCTCTATAATTATATTATTATTCATAACATAACATTTTAACACAGCAACGGGATCGATGTTTTAAAAACTATAATAGTTGGATCTATCCTCTCTGGATTTTTTTTTTGCATTATTATTTGCTTGTCTGCTGCAGTTAGTGATATTAATTGTTCAGAGTTTAGAAGATACGGTGAGTATATATACTCCCCTCCCCCGAAAAAAATGTAGATATTGATAGATAACATTATCACATGCCTGTAGACGATTGGAAAACAATTTTTTAAATTAATCAAATTCCAGATGACACTTTAATAGTTTAAATGAGATGAAAAAGAAGGTAAATTGAATGCTTACTCAAAATAGTTTGGTAATGTCCTTGTATCCTCTTGGTTAAATTATCAAAGAATAAGTGTTAAATCTAACTATAGATTTATAACCCCTGTAAAGGCATTTCTGATGTACATGTAGATCTCTACCAGCCGAAGAAAGAGTTCCATGGGAAATATGATTTTACCGAAAAAAGTGTTCACTCTTTTGTACGTTTTCCACTGTTTTATTCCGCGGCTTACTGCTATTTGTGTGAATGGTACTGATTGTCAGTATTTTTCTTGGCAATCATGGACCGTTTGCTCGGGAGGGAACTCTTGTTCTCGTTTCATTTCAAAGCGCATCCGTTTGTTTTGCTGTCCTAATCTCGTAACTAACCATACCATTGACAATTGTCTTAACCATTGCAACGTTTCCGATCCATGGGAAGATTACAAAATTAACAACAGTAGTTGTCAGACACATTCCTTGAAATTGCAACGAGGACTTTGCCAAGGTATGAACCTAATACAAAATATGTATTTATGAAATAGTTTAATATAGAAGAGTCAACAGTGATGATTTTGTGTGACTTCTCTACTATTCAGATTAATTAAAGTTCTTTATATGTGTACTTAAAAACACTTAATTGGCTGTTTAGATTGTCATTGTGCTCACTGTGTAAATGGATCCTGAAATATGTTGAACTTTGCTCAGTTCTAAAACTTCGTTTAGTGGGTGAAGTTATTGTCTTAAATAAACCTTACCTTCTTTTGGAAAAATTTCGAAAAAAATTAAACAGAATATTTTAGAAATTCAAACATATACATAAAATTTATATAAATATTTATTGAATAAAAATTGTAAACTAAATAAATTGAATTGGTAATAAACCTTTATAAAACAAATAAAAACAAAAACCCCTAAACCCCAAGACCAAAAATCAAACAAAACATACCCCCCCCCCCCCAAAAAAAAAAAATAAAAAAATAAAAAATCACAAAACATAACATACAGAAACCTTAATGTATATAAAAATGAATACTTCATTTCTCTGTATTGTTTGATTATATTATCAACAACAACTTCTTTGATATATCTTTTCATTATCAAAATATGATGTTAAATTTTTCGATATTAAATCATTTTTTTTTAATACATAGCAACTGTTACAATAAATGTTTTTTGTATACAAAGTGATTTTGTTTCTAACATTCCCCCTATGAATTATATGAGATGAATAACAGTAAGTCAAAACCAACTTATTTATTAAGTAACACACTCTCTCACATACTCAGTGCGGTTTAATCTAAATCCCTTTAAAATGTCTTTTTTTCTCTTAGGATGTTTAAACTCATGATAAATACTTGATAACACTTAGTAAAAGGATTATTTATCATAAATATTAAAAGTGCAGTCTTAATCACCTATGAGGTCGAGAATATAATCCTTTTTATCTTTAAAACAACAAGATATTTGAAATTTCCAAATCTGTTCTTTTAAGGTGCGTCAAGTTTGGACAGGTAAAAATCCCCTAAGGCTCAGCAATATTGATTTTGAAATATAGCGCACGTAATAGTACACAAAAGGTATTGGATTAATTAATGTTTTCGATAAGCACGGAATATACAAAAATTAAACAATGAAAATCTATTAAAGTAATTTACAATATGATTAATACAATTTTGTCATAAAATTCAATTTTCTGTTTGTTTTTGCTTTTATATTTTTAATGTAAGAGGACATTTCAGTATAATATATCTTAATTCTTTGTGTAAAAAACATAGTTATCGTTTTTGTTAAACCAGATTTGGACAATGTATCCGGTTCTTAAAGATCCTTCTTTCAAATTAAATGCATGTTCATTGACAATTTTGTCAACTTTTATTGTCTGGCAAAATCTTACAATCATATCAAATGTCTTGAACAGGTACCATCCAAGTGCCATTTACACATGCATAGTAACTATTTTTATACACTTCCGCCAATGATATAAAAGTGTAATTTTGGTCAGAATCTTGATCAATTTGATTAATAAAATGTAAGCGGTTTTACCGTTGGACCGAGTGCAGATTGTTTGGTTTAAACAGAGAGAGAGAGAGAGAGAGAGAGAGAGAGAGAGAGAGAGAGAGAGTACAGTTTGATCTGTTTTAAACACGAGAACAAGATTCATTTGAAACGTACACAGTAAGATCCACCTGCCTATTCAAATCACAAGCCAAAGTTAAAATAAAAAACAAAATCGTCGGTACTCAGTCTACAATTATGACATAATAATTTATACGTAAAACAAGTCTTGTCTTCGAAAATATCCATGCCAAAGAAAAAAAAAACTAATCTGAGAATAATTTCTTTCTTCTTGAAATACTTATATGATTATAAGTTAAAATTTGCAACTTAATTCAGTGCCTTTTAAAAGTGGTTTTCTTATTTTTCTTTATTTGATAATTTGATAAGACATACGTAAAACAACTAAAGCACTATTGTGACTTATCTGGTTTGCATAGTCAATTATGTTCAATTAATTACCTAAGATTCAAACGTGGAAAAGTTTTTATTTAGTATAATCGAAAAATGTTTGAGTGTATTCGTTTGGTCAATTGGAGAGCTGCAAGAGTAATCCTAATTTGCTCGTTTGCAGTATGGAGATCTCCGGTTGATCTCCGTTGTCTACTTTCCAAATAGCAGGTAGACATTGGAGATCTGCTGAGATATTCAGGTCCAATTCTGGAGGTAGCAAACGAATACACCATATGTCATTAAATGATCGAGTTAACTTTGTCGAACAAAATGGCTGCCAATATGGCGGCGCCAAGGTGCTGGAAGAATTTTTTTTTAGCTGCTAGTATTCCTGATTCAATTCTCATTTTACACTCAGTCCGATTTTCTTAGATATACGTGTTATCATTAAAGGGACATGGTCACGATTTTGGTCAAAAATTATTTTTCCAGTTTTAATGTTTACAATGCTTCAGTAAGGTATTTCTGATCGTCAACCAAAATGTGAGTGTCATTCGTCGTGTTACAGGCGAGATACAGGGCTCACAATTCTTTGTCATGTAAAAAAAGCTTTGTTTCTGTTTTGACTGTGTATGTAAGAATCCCTTTTTTAGACCCAACATGAATGCGATTTAAACGCTTGGAACTATTTATTTCTGCTTAAAACGAATTAGAACAGAGATAAATTAGCTTGAAAAAGAACTTTTACAAGTACATTGAACCAATGTAAACAAAAACAGGGCACGAGCCTTGCTTACATGACAAAGAATTGTGAGCTCTTTACCTTGCTTATAACTCAAATTTTGGGTTATTGTTAGTCATGCATTTTTTAAGGCATTATAAACACTAGAAATATAAAAATGAAATTTGACGAAAATCGTAACCATGCCTTTAATCCACGTGTTGCAAGACGGGTTTTGCCCGCCTTTCGCTGCGCTCTGTATCATTAACAAACTATCTATCGATAAATATATGTATTGATATAATTCAACATTTTTATCATTAACAAAATTCACCTCCGCTAACTATGTAGAATAATTAACTATTAAATATCAAGTTGTCCACTATTGAAATAATTGTTGTCACTGCAACAATTGATTAATTATTTATGATATAATACAAAGAGCAGCTCAGCGGCGCAAATTTCTGGTAAGGGAAGTGAGCTCTAAGAATAAGTGCGGGAAAAGGAACGAGCTAAACCTATATTTTTTTTGTCAAAACATTTTTGGCATCATTCAAGCATTCATTCGAGCCCCCGTTTGCTATGTCAAAAATGGCTAACCTTTCACTCGGAATTTACGGTTCCTTGAGGTATGTTGACTCGTTTGAGTATTGCACACGCTTTGATGAGAACCAGTAGAGCTATTGTATGCATCCATTTCTTCGTATTTTGTCGAGAAACGTAAACAAAACAATAGAAAGAATATATATGTCGTCACTATGAACTCGCGCTACATTTCCCGAGATAAATTCTAAATTTGAATAAAGCGTAAGCTTATGTTCAAGTTTATGCTTGTTTCATTAGCATATAAACATAAGCAGCTTGTACGAAGAACATACTTGGATTATGAGAGTTTGAGAAGGTTTATGTATGACGTCACAGTGATCTCGCGTTATATGCAGAGATGAACAAGCATTTGTATTGTCTATTGTGTGTAATAAGTAATTGCTATTTCAGTTAAAATAGCGACTCCTCGACTGAAAAGTATTTGTTTTAATGCTTTTATTGCTTAGATAAGTGGCTGAAATACTTGCACGTTCCATACTTTTCCATCACATCGATTCAAGCGTGCAGTATATTTTGCGCTTTTAATCGTGATCTTGATCTCACTTTTCCGAAGGGAATATAGTGAATCCCACCTCTAAGCGGGGACCTAAAAATGTTTGCAGGTATACAATATTGTACGCAGCGGAACTATACATGTGGAACGAATAACTTTGTTATGTTCTTAGCCAAAATTAGTTTTACCCTCCAGTTTTCTCGGAAAATGAATCGCGAATGTTAGTGACGAAAAATATACAGTTGTTTAAGTCTTTGTTATCTCAGTGATGAGATTAACTCAACCACGGTTACCTATATTTAACGAGGCCGGGTCTAATTTGTTCTGCCCTAAAACTTTTAATGATTTTTTTTTACACGAATTTCTACTGATATGATTATTATTTTAAAACATAAAAATCAGACATTTACCACATCGTTTTAGGGGGTCCTCTCAAAGTTTGTTAATTTTAAACATAGGACCCTATGGGATTTAGCTTTAAATATATCAATTTTTCACATTTTTTTCATTTTTTAAACCTTCTGCCCTAGGGATTTTTTTTATGTTCTACGTATGAAAGTTATTGCTAAAGGGCATCAAATGATCAAATAAAAGAAACCTTTTACCTCCTGGTTTATTCCAGGAGTCTTATCAAATTTTTTTGTATGCCCAATTTTCCCAGATTTGTCGAATAATGGCTATTTTTTATTTGACAAAGGTGGAAATTGTGATCTTTATAGAATTATTAAAACATTCAGACATGTTTAAGTAATATAAAATATATATAACATAACATATTTTAACACTTACATGTATAAATATAAGTACATGGTTACTTCTTGAAGTACATGTATTTAGGCGGGTAAGGAAACGTGACAGAGGGCTCGGCTTGCTAAACCCTCTTCACGTTTTCTACTGAGCCCAAATATTGCTTATACTTCAAGACATTTATATTTATTCTACAATATTATATCAATTTTACGCCTCGATCGAATTATTTCGACAAATTTCGCTGAATATCTGCAGTTGAAACCATCACACCACGGCGTCAACCAAGAAAAAAGATGATGTCGCAATGCAAATGAAACTCTGCACGAAAGCATGCGTAGTCGAATTGTACTCGCCCTCGTTAAGTTGAATTTATCGATGTATGCATTTTGGTATTCCCAGATATTCGTGTGCTTAAACGGTTTAACTAAATAAAATGCTATTGTGGTATAGAAATAAATGTGGCTTTGTCATCGCTAATGTACGCATTCATATTTATTATGCTTGTTTCAATAACTTAAACCCATTGTGATGTAAGAATTAGAATAATGAGAGTCTGCGTGGTATTAGTTGAGTAGATCCGTTCTTGAAGTGTTTGTTAATGTCATTTACACTAAATTTAAATCTGAAAGGTAAATAATGAGGTGAGGGTATCAAAATTAATTTTTTGTTATGAAAAGGTAAAAATTATGATCGATCTTTTTGATAATCAATTAAACGTTGCAGACCATTTAAAATTTCGCAAGGTTTCCTGCACAAATAATATTTAATTTTAAGCAAGCAACGATAAAGGAATTTGACACGTGATGTTAATTGATAAAAACGCCTGAAGGATTTTATTAGCTCTAAAGGTATCAACCTTTGGAGTCTAACTTGTCATTAAAATGTTCGAGTTGGATAGATATCGCCGATATTCGTTTCGACTTATTCTTGATGAAAAAATAAAGCTTCATATTTATCTCTTGTCCAGAACTTTTTCATTCTTTGATATAAAAACAAGGACATGAAGGGTACATATTGATCTTCCTTTATCTGATTTGATGTCAAAAACGTATCGAAAGAATATATGTACTTGTAATATTAGAATTGGTAGTTCAGATTATCCTTGTAAGTATTTACATATATAAACCTACTGTGGTGCAACTTTGTTTGTATTCTATACATATAGTCTTAAGAAAATACAGAAACACTTAAATTAGAGGGAATGGTCAATTATTGGAAAAGAAAAAGCAAATTACGTGATACAAATATACAATTATAACACATAAAACTTGGCATTTCACATCACATGTGGTCCCTATAGTTTGTCGCATTGTAATTACAGGGCTTGAACAAGTGTCAAAAACGAAATTAATGGCAGACATTTTTGATAATCAATATGCGTATTAATCATTTAATGTATGCCTGTGCATTGTCATGTTTTCTACTATTAATAATTACCGTAACGACAAATTTCCTTCTCCTTTTTTCGTGGCATACTGTAATCCTTCTGCGCGCTTTTAACCATCTAAAAATTACTATTATCAACATATTGTCTGTCCGCTTGATTGGTCTGACGAAAAAAAAAATTCATCACTTTTTAATGCCGAAAATGTTATAAATGTGAGAATAATGAAAATTAAAATAAAAACGTATATATATATATATGATTGGTCGATTATTGTAACGTGACCCTCCTCGGTCGATATACTCTCATCAGCTCTATAGAACCATGTATTGACCTTAATAAAAGGCTATAACTGTATTAAACTATCTGTATTACTTTTGCTTTGAGCAAGGTAAAAAAAATCTTATTCTCGGGGTTTTCGGCTTCTTTCGGTTTTTTTCGTCATAGTCAATTTGCAATTGAGAATGAAATACAGTAATATAATGTTTTGACTATAGTCTGTTCCAAATTATTGCTTCCATCACTTTTTGATGATTTTTAATAAAAATACACATACCTGTGAAAGAAAAATTGTTGAAATCGATAAAAGAGAAAATATCCAAGATATCTTCATTGACACATTATCATTTTTCATTCATAAAAGTCCACATGAACGAAAACAAATTTCTAACGAAGATTTATAATGGGAAATGTTTACATCTTTTCTCCATTCGGAATTACTCGGAAGACCTCGCATAATTTTTTAACGTTATCATCCGGGCTATTTCATGGATGATGCAATGCAAAATCCCCGTAGACTTTCTATTTTGGGTTGTGTATTGAAACCTGAAGCGGTAGAGGGGGCGTTTCAAAACAGATAATCTGGACTATATTGCTTCACTTTTATCAAATAAATAGATCCATAAAGAATAAAGGACCAGGAAAGTTATCCTCTTTAATATTTGGGGATTATTTTCTTTGGTTCTTTGGTTCAATATATGCATTTTATATCGCTGATATTACTAGTATATGATTATATGTAATCGAAGATAGGGCAAATTATACTGCCGTGTTTGATATAGTCATTCCTCCATACGTATCAAAATAAAAATGTTCGGTTATTTTTGGTTCACGGTTTTCTCTCCATTTCTTTTCCAATTGAATGCTGTGTTGGGTGACTGTGAATTGAAACAGGACTGTGTAATTCATTCTTGGATGCCATGGCAATCTTGCATTGGTCAGTGTGGTAATCAAAAACAATTAAGACAGCGAGAGTTCTGTTGCCCCAGATATGTGATTTCCAAAACTGAAGAAAACTGTCTGTCAGCTTGTTCACTTTCTAAAGATGGTAACGAATTTGATGAATACAAGCCCTGTTGGCTCTGTTACCATGGTTCTTTGTTACCAAACAATACATGCAGATGTAATGATGGATATACGGGATCATGTTGTCAAGGTTTGTCCGTTTTTTCATTCGACCTTACATGAAACGTACGCACTATACATATACTGATTACTTCACAAAACTATGCGCAAAAGCATAATTAGATCTAATACTTGATTCAGACAGTCATATAAAATGATACTGTTATATGTTACCACATTTAATTTTAATTATGTGATTAATTATTTTATTGTCGGATAATTTGCGCTTTTTCAAGTTGATTAAGGGATACGAGAATATGAGTATATATTTTCGAATTTTTCGAAGAAATAATAATAAACAGAAACATATTTATTTATTTACTTATAGAAAATATAAATAATTTTCGTAATCATAATTTGATAAGCGATCCAACTAATTCATTTAATCAAGATGCCCAGGGGCACATCGCTTACATAAGTTGGCTGTGATTTCAGAATTCCACATACACGAATAAAATTAATCAATCACGAAATACTTCATGCCCACTAGACCAAAACATGATACCGGTATTCAGTGAGAACCCGATCGATTTTTCTAAGAAATGTTAAAGGAAATACTCGGTATATGAAAAAACTTGACTTTTTAATATTATCAGAATTGTTATGATTTCAGCGTTCTGTTGTACATATTCATGTATGTATGCTCGGTGTTAATAGTTTTTTAAAGATTGAATTAAATGTTTGATATTCGGTACCGCATGGCCAAATTTGAACAAAACATATCTTAATTTACTAAGAACCATATGCGTATCGTTTCAAATGCAACACGTTTGATATAAATTTTAAATTGACTCAAAAGCGAAAAAAGGGATCGAAACTTAATTGACCATTCGATTTTATCTTAACCCATTGATTGCAAATGATTACATTGTAAAATGTGTGCTACCTACGCAGCAACCCTATGGACAAGGGTAATTTTTACTTTAACACTGTGCCGGATAATTATGCCAGTGCCAAGGTGGCATTTTTGCACCCGTCTAAGCTGCATATATCGAAAAATACATACATGCCATATGAAAGACCATTGCTTAAAGAGTTTACAACCACCTTTGTTATCATTGCATCTCAACTGTCAGGTGAGATTTTACCTTTCAAAAATAAATTCCTACAGGAAAACCTTTTTTCCCATAGGAAAAACAACATTCCTAAAGGAAATTTGAAATTTCCTATCGGATTACAAGAACCTCCCATAAGAATTTCAATTCCGATAGGATTTGATAAAATCCGATAGGAAATCTTAATTTCCTATGGGAAATCTACCTGTCTGAATCGAATTCCTACAGGAAATACTTTTCTTCTTTAGGAAATATAATTCCTATAGGATTTTAGCAAATCCTATAGGATTGTCAATATTCCCTGTAGGAGAATCATTTCTCCTATCGGAATCATCATTTTCCTATGGGATATTAATTTTCAAAGGTAAATATCTCACCATTCAGGTGAAACACACTAAAAACAAAATTGGTTATGTACTCTCTAGACAATGGTCTATCATTTGGTATATATGGATTTTTCCGAAACTGCATCTTTAGCGGGTGCAAAAATGCCACCTTGGCACTGGCATAATTATCCGGCACAGTTTTCTTACTTTTAAGTTCTTTACATGTGTTCAAACCGTGAAAACGTCCAAGGCGACAATAGGCGGGTTTGGAACGATAGTTATCAAATAAGGAACGTTTTCACGAAATGCAAACGACAATGACAGTAACTTAAAGAATATATAATAAATTGTTCAACAACTTTATAAAGGAATCAACACACCGCAGATAAATACTGTTACAAGAATTGTTTTGTATAAATATACATGAATATAAATAATATAAATAATCAAAGGCTTTGACTATTATATAATGTATCTAAATTTGTTTTATGTTTTACATAAAATATTTAAAACATAATCAACTTTTTTATTTGACAAATCTTAATAGCAGTTATTTCAAACAAATAATTTTCTAGAAGTTTATTAATACTTTGTCATAATGATGATATTGAACAAATACAATTTTGAAAGTTATTACCTTGATTATTTATATAGTGAACGGCCAACGGCATCTGTCACCTTGTATTGCTTTTTATCCATAACTCACAGTTTTTGTACATTTGGTACATTTATTTTTGAGACCATCCTGTAACTATATTTCGTAATTTCGTAATCATAACTATAGTAAAATATTGCAGTTGAATGATTATGCATCAAAAAGTGCACAAAGGTGTGCCTAAACAAAATGATCGACTATGGATCGATTTTTGGAAACCAATGTAAGTTGCAACCATACTTGGTTCAAAACATTTGCATGGCGAGAGTTTTTGCTTCGTAATCTTGTTTGTTTCAAGCTACTTGTCATTAATACAAGTATAATTATGGCTATACTTAAGGTTCTGATTTTATTTATATAAATGTCATGTATGAGATGTGCCGAGCAAGACGTACTATAAATAATAGAAACAAATGCAAAACTTAGAAGCAAACTGTGAACGAGGACCATATATAATAGTAACTGTTTTGTCTTGTTTTACATTGAATTCAATAAATATTGAACATCAACGATGAGTTATTTGTGTACATCATGTTTATCCCTCTCTGGATGGAGAAGTTTTGACTAGTCAAAACATATGGCGCAAAATTGAGAAAAGAGAAGCATCTTGCCCATTTCAAAAATAGTGATATTTAAATAAAAAGAGTTATGTTTCTTTATCTATAAGAGGAATGCAAAGTGTGTTATTAAAATAATGTGAATGAATTATCTTTTTGAAGTATCTTTTATCAACCAAGATTTTTAAAACAGTGGCAATATTGATCAATTCTTAGCAAATAATCACACTTGGGCTTTTCTGTTTATTTCTGGCATTGGACAGGCATGACATTATATCACTTTCTCTCATGGAAAACGTGTACATTTTGAAAAGTTTAACGCTCTTTCATAGACTAATGCTTTGACTCTTTAAAAAATAACTTTTCCTGTAAAATCAAATTGTACAAACACTCCACTCTGTAAGTGCCCTAAAGTGATCAGCCGTCTGGTTGGCTGTCTGCCTGCCTGTTAGCTATTACTTGTCCGGAGCATAATTTCTTTCCCTACAGCCCAGTATAGCACTTGGTTTCTTTATGAAGGTCCAAACATACTTTTATATCTAATTCATCGCCCAGATCCCATTTTCCTTATCTTCCTACTGTCTGCGTTATACAATATTCATAACGTGTTTGTTTAATATATGATGTGCATATATCACAGTCAAAAACTAGAGTCAAATAGTAGTTCTTTCTCAATTTTCCCCCCTCTTTTATGTCCTTTACTAAAGTAGGCTCTTTGTGATAGTCATAATCTGAAGGATGTCTAGTTAATAATTCATCCTATTTGTGTTTTTGTTGACTATTGTGAACACTCTTTTGGTAAATTGTCATTATCTGGCTTATTTCAAGTGAACTCTTAATCAAACAATCAAGCACATCACGTTCTCTATATCACGATAATAATTTCAATACACATACATTTGTAGCATGACATGCATCATTATGATATACATGTATAACATACATCATTAGATGCCGTAAAATTATAAGGTCACTTTCATAAGGTCGATACAAAGACCTTGTCAGCAAATACAATCTTTTACTGGGTCGCATGCTGAATGACATTTTTCATACTTATTGTTAGACCATAATTAATCACCTAATTGTCTATGGATTTTTCCATTTTCCCGATTACGACAAAGAGCACACGGCGGGTGTGACCGGTCAGCAGAGGATGCTCACTCCTCCATGGCACCTGATCCTACCTCTAATGTTTTTAGAGGTCCGTGTTTGCTCTGCTCCTGTTTTGTATTTTTCCTTTAGACTTTTGATTTTGAACACTATTCATTGTCATAACATGCCATTTTCAATCAAAATTGACTTGATGTTGTTGTTGTTGTCTTTCTTCAAGAGGAATACCCCACTAAAAGGTGCCTTGTGCTCTATGTTTAGGAACTGCATTTCCTTTTTCTTTCTTTAGACCAAACAAAACATTTAGTGAAGAATTTAAACGTTAAAAATATACAACGTAGAACTAGATTGTATATGAGTTATCATCATATTATACTATTTTTCAACAAAGAAAATGAAAACAAAATATATATAGACGATCATGTTCTAGATAGATGACAATTGATAGTAAAATCAGTAATTTATTATTGTATTTTTCGATAAGAAATTGTGCAGAATGAAAAGAAATTGAAGACGAGAAATCAGAAGTTTATTATAGTATTTTTCGATAAGAAATTGAGCAGAATGAAAAGAAATCGAAGACGAGAAATCTAAGTTAGTTGAAGTTTATCATTTAAAAATATTAATATAAAAACGATATCTGTCCAAACTGCATTGGTTCAGAAGGAAAGCGGAATTATTGGACGGGCTGCTTGCTTCTTGCTAGCTACCACACAACAGTAATTTGCATGTGTGACCTTGAAGCGGAAAGGCAAATTCAATAATAGTCTTATTTATTTAAAGAGGGCATTATACATGCACATGTATTCACAAGTCATCATTGTATTTCTCGTGTGATGAAGTAAATGTCTTTGTTTGAAAAAAGCTTAGGTTACCTTGGTAGAGTTTAAGCATTAAAGATAAAACAGGAGGGTTTTAACATTAACCGAAAAAACAATATTAAAATTCCGGTTATGATGTTTTCAATTTCGAATCGTCTAGCTAATGGTTATTTTGGATTTTACTTGTAATCCTTGAAGAATTCAAAGTTTGAAAAATGACAAAGAAAGGCATATTCATTCAATACTTATAGAAGGTTTAAGAATCATCACACATTGGAATTTGAAGTGTTCACCGTTGTATCATTAGTAATCAGATTGAGGGTATTTCATACTATGAAGAATATAAGTTATTTTACTTATACGATAACAATTACATGTAACCAAGGACTGAATACTTCTCTTTTTTCATAGATTAATATTTCATTTTTATCATAGTCATCTGGATTTTCGAGGTTTCAAGGATTGATTGGCAATGCTTTACTATGTGATTCGGCTGAAAAATAGTTTAAAAGGGCACTCTGGACTTGACGTTTGCTTCACGCATAGAACATTCTTGGATCTTGGCTGATTTGTATTTCATATCAGAATTACATCAGAAAGTTTCTATTATTAGATACCAGGAAGGAATAAGAAATACTGTAAGTTCAGCGGATTAAATCTCCTGAGACATATTTGTCCTTTTCCAGAAAGTAACATTTTTACTCGAGAATCATGTTTGTAAAAATACCAAATTGAATAAATATCCATTGCCGAAAAGTTGTTATCTGCAGAGTTCACCTTTTGGTATCTTTTTAAATCATTTTATAAAGGTCCAATCAATCCTTGAATAAAATAAACCATAAAGGAATATCTTTGATTCAGACAGCATCTAATGCCATTCACGCATAGGTAATCGGGAACACTCGTAGAAAGAAATCTTCAATTGCATAACGTTCTGAAGGACGGACAGTCAATATCCTATCATCCACGGAGGGATCTGATAATTTTGTCCTATAAGTTTTGCAGATTTTGGGAAAATCTTAGTTTAAATAACGTAATTGCTATAATTTTACTATAAATTTTCCGTTTAGATTAACTCATTATAATCATTCTTAAATGTCACAGCGTGTAAGTCTAACACAAATAAATAAAAGCATTTTTGTTCACCGTATGAATCCGAATTCATGATTCTGTCTTGAAATTCTTGAGAAGAAGCCTTTTTGACTCTGCTGCAAAGTTACTTGTGTCAAAATAATACCATATCATTCAATCCTTCCTTGCAAAGAAAAGAGAACAAACACCCCCCCCCCCCCCCGCAAAAAATTAAATAAATAAATAATGAACATACTTCAACCGATGACTATAAAGACATATAACAACTGTTTTTAGTAAATTACACATCTGCATTATAGAATTTCTAATTGAATCTAACAAAATGGGACATATGGATGTTTATTGATAATGGTCCTATGGGTCTTTCGCAATACCTTGTGTCACAATAGTATGTATTATCAGCCTGATTGCTCTTTCTTCATTCATTTTATATAATTCTAATACTGTGATTAAAAGCTGCAATTTGGCGAAAGATTGTGAGCATCACTCTTGTCTGCCATGCCAGTCGTGCGTCGGTAACTGTGGCCATCAAACGCAACGATATGTAATACCCAAAGCAATAAACAAATGCTGTGCAGCTTGTTCTCTTCCAGTGGTCGAACTTAATGAATACAAAGCACATCCCCTCTGTTACAATGTTTCACTGTCGACAAACGATACCTATATATGCAATTATGGATATAAGGGGCCATGCTGTAAAGTTTAGTCCTTTATTTTTTTTCTTAATCAAATATGTAACTTCAACAAAGTACTTCGGATACTAGTTTTGAATTATATTCCCATCTTGGTTTGATGAGCATAACTATGATTGAAGAATGAAATGTGAAACTAAAAAACCCACAAACCAAATGATGTTATAAATTTCTGGCAGATTCTGATCAGGCATGGGGTAATCGTAATTGATTGTAATGATTACTTTTTATCAAGTAATCGACAGTAATCTGTAATCGAAGAGATTTTCGATTACTTGTAATCGTAATTTAATCGATTGCAGCTAAAAATATCAGTGTAATTATAATTACTTTTTCGATTGCTTTCGACTACTCTTCACATAAATATTTTGTGATGCACATTTTGTATGAAAATACTCTACAAGTGTTGTTTATAATATAATTCATAGAATAAAATTGTTCATATTTATTTATTATGATTTTTCACTTTCCCTTAAAGTATGCATACATGTATGAGTACATAATCACTCTGTATTTCACACTTCCTTGCAGATTTTTTAATTATTTCACCCAATATGTCTTTGAAAAATCATTTGAGCTACATAATGATTGACCATTATTGATAAAGAGAGAAAGAGAGGAGAAAGAAGAGAGAGAGGGAGTTTATACACGTATTTTGTGTCTATTTTGCCAGAGAAGAGACAGACAAAAGGGTGTGTAAGAGTTTCTTAGTGTGTTTGTCCTGGTCATTTAAGGAATCCACAATGCAGTTAATGAGGTGTGACCACTCTAATGTTTAGATAACAATTAAAATAGCCCGAACAAAGATCTATTAAATTAGAACAATTACAAGCTCTAAACACAATTCATTCAAATCATGAAGCAAGGTTGCCTCATAGTTCTCTCCATATTGCCGAACATATTTTAATTATCATATTTTAATTACTTTTAATTCTCAAAAAATCGATAACAACAGAATGTTTTTGATGCTAAAGGTGCAAGCTCAAGATTTCATCCAAACTCATAATCTTCCAAAAAATACGTCGTTTACATAATTTAAAGACCGAGCCCTCTATATTGCTTTTTTGACATTTGAATTTGTATAAGCAGTAGAAATTATAAAATGTTTATTTATGAAGATTTAAATATGAAGTTCATAATGAAAATCCCTATTTAACTCTAAATCAAAATCAAAGAGTTTATACAATATGTTCAGAAGAAGAATCAATAACATTCTAATGGTAAAAAATTGAAGAAATCGACAAGTAATGGATTACATGTTATAAAGTTATTGATTACAATCGATTATAGGACAAAAATGAGTGTAATCGATTAATTACACAAAATTCTCGTATGTAATCGTTTATAAATCGATTACAGTTTAAAGTAATCATGCCCATGGCTGATGCTGATATGGCGGATTGAAACCCATTCGACAAAATATTTGAGAAATCAAAGTTTTACGATGTGAAAAAAATCATACAATATGTAACAAACAAATGACGTGTTGCAATTTGAACCGAATCTAAATACTTTTCTTCCATATTGCATCGTTAGTGAATTGCGATGAGTAGTCATAGTGTTTACTTTTTGCGCATACTTTCATCCTAGTATTATATTTTTTTTGCTGACCACTAATGCAGCTTTATGACATTACAATAAACTATATTATTAGCTGTTACTATGAAGCCATGTTGACTCTGTTGCAAAGGTGCATTTTGTAAAAAATGAAAATCTTATCCTATTATCATGCGTTGCTAAAAACGTGCATACATGTACTTCTACCGATGACAATGAAGATATTTCATCTAACTGTATTTAGTAACTTAAACATTTGCATTATAGAATTTCTAATGCATTGAACCAATCTCAACATTGTATGTGGATATTTATTGATAAAAGTCATTTAGGTCAGTATAAATATCTGGTGCCACAATGTTCGGTCATGTTTGCCTGACTGCTATTTCTTCATTCATTTTATATCTTAATTCTGTGACCGGAGACTGTAATATAACGGAAGATTGTGCCTTTCACTCTTGGCTGCCATGGCAGGCTTGCATCGGGCATTGTGGCAGTCAAACGCAATTGAGACAGCGAGAGTTTTGCTGCCCGCATAGTGTATCACCCAAAACAATAGACACCTGCTTTAGAGCTTGTTCTCTTCCTGTGGTCGGTAACGAACTTAATGAATACAAACCATGTCACTTCTGTTACAATGGTACACTGTCGAGGAACAATACCTGTACATGCGATTATGGATATAAGGGATCATGCTGTAAAGGTTTGTTCTTAATGTTTTAGATCAAATATGAAATTTGAAAGATCTTCAGAAACTAGTTTTGAATGTACTTCATTTCTTGTTTTGATAACAATAACTATGACTGATGATTAAAAGGTGAAAAAAAAACTAATTAATATATATAGTATTTGACGGATCTATTGGACAAAATATTTGAGAAATGGAGGCTTTACGATATGAAATAGAAGAATCTTACATTATATGTAGCAAACAAATGACGTGTTGCAATTTGAACAGAATCCAATTACATTTCTACGATATTGTATTTTTATTGAATTCCTTTGAGTATTTATAGTTTAAAACAATTGTGCTAATTTCACCGTTGTTGTATTTTTTTTTTTACCCTTTTAGTGTTTTTTTGTAAAGTTGTTTTCAAAACGGAGAATATTACATATCGTAATTAGTTATTTGTTTTATATCAGTGTTGATACGAATTTAAACTATCCAAACTTTTTTACACGTGAAAATACATGAAGATAATCGTGATCACAAAAAAATCTCGTTATTATAATGATCGTTGCAGTAAGATAAGAAATTGTGTAAAGATATTCAATGTATAATGAAGGGATATTGAAAAATTTTGAAGCATTATGAATTTGTAAAAATATATTGCTAAAAACAATAGAAGTGAAACGACTCAAATTTACATGACTGGCTACATATAAGAAGTCGGCAATTTCACACCTTAAACTTGTTTGAAAAGTTATCTTCCCTAGATGCAAAATCGAACATTTTAATTTTGTCAAAATATCGGCGATAAATGATTTATTTTATTACATATTTTAATAAAGACAGAGTTCATGCATATATTCACAAAGAGATAAAATAAGTATCTTAATATCTTAAATACCTTAATGTAAAATTTTGAAAATTCCTTTAGTGGAGTTTTTTTTTGTCAACACCTTCAAAATGATTTCATTATTAAGAATATCGGATCATTTATAGATTAGATACAATTGAACACCTTAAGTGGCTGTACATAAATTGAAAATTCGATGTTCAAACATCCCCCCCCCCCCGAAAAAAAACCCAGACCAACAATGACAATGCAATTAACTTTATTCTCATAACTGAAGTTACTGTGAAGAGAAAATACTTATGAACAGTATGTACAAACTATAAGCGATGAAAATTAGTGGTACAAGCAAGCATGATGAAGGAATAACAGATAATTGTTAATAATTTCTTTATTAATTATAGAAATTTATTACAACTGAATATTTTAAATTTTTGACATTTTTAAATTTTTGCTCTTAATATTTTAACCTGAATTAGAAACGTTTATATATATATACTAGAGATTTAAAATATTGTCGCTGTGTTAACGTTTACTGTATCTATACGTAAAAAAATATTTTTAATGTATCAAATGTAGATTGATAAGAAAATAGATGACATATAAAAACTATAATTCAAATTTATATGTTGCCATAAAATTTTCTAAAAATTTTACCTTGTAATTCTTAGTCAAATCATCGATTGACATGCTTATCGATGATTTATAAAGACAGCTACTATTACTAAAATATTATTCTAAAAATAAATCCTGTTTTATTCAAGATAATGAAAAGAAAACCAATTTTTATTTCAATTCTTAATTTCATAAAATACTCTATGATTAAATAAATCTCTGCCATCCTTTTTCACAAAAGATATGATGCAAGCAAATTCATATTTTGGACATACACTGTTACCTGCAAACTATGTATATATTGACAACACAATTTTTTGCCCCCTACAAGTCAAAATTAAACACACGAATATAAAATATTGACTGTGTTCACTTCGAATTAAGAAAAGTGTCATGTTTGCGAGAAGTAAAAGGGGATTTTTGCTAAGAGTTGCTGTTGTCATTGTTGATACAAAAAAATGCTGCAAAGGTGAATAGCTCTCACAATATTTGTTGTGTAGATATAAAAAGCTGCATTTCAATGCATCAATTCATCACTTAAAAAGATATAGATTTTCTGTCGTTACTGGATAAGTCGAGGAGAGAGAAAATATGAAAACCATCAACCGGTTTGACATTGAATAAGTGACCTGTTAGTTTAGATTAGTAAAGAATACGCACATATAATCTTATCTATGATTAAAATTCCTATTAATATATATGCCATTTATTTGGGTTTACCAGTTGAAGCGTTGTTAAAAACATGCATAGTCCGTATCCGGTAGGAATGTTTAGGTTTTCCTTCATTTTTATTTTTTTTATTGATTAACAACAAATCATTAATTACTATTTTGTTTTAGATTGTTATTCCTCGAATAAACACTATTGTCCATAATTTTGTTTTTAATTGAAGTCCAATTTAAACTAGAAATCATTTTATGAGCGTTTATTTAAAGATAATAAATAGCAATTTGTTTTATTTAAATTTTTTCATATCAACTTATTTTATTTGCTTTGATGACACACGTAGGGGTAACAAATACTGGTAAGCTAGAACCTTTTGGTTTTTTAACAATATACTCCATTCTGCGCCATGTTTACCACACGCAGAGATTAGTTTCGATGACATAGAGATTAAAATGTTTGTATTCTCGTACCGAAGTTTATTCAAACTAAGCAGATGATTGAGAGCTTTGGCAATGGTCAAATTTTACTCCATTTAACGTTATCGCAAGGTTATGAAATATTAATATTTTAATGCTGTATAAAAGTCTTATATAAACCATTTCAAACGGCAGAATATTTCACAAGAACTCTTGGAATACTTGAAATAATAATTTAAATCTATTTTAATGTCTTTTTTTATATGGAAAAGATGGGAGATAAGAATATCCTAATATAGTATGCATATCGCGTTCATGTATTAGCATTGCATAGTGGAAAAATACTAACAGCGAATGACACATAATAAGATTTTAGTGATTATGGGCGTATATTGCACAGGTTGATCGAGTTGATGGACAGAATTGGAAAAAGAAGAAAATAAAAGTTTTGCCACAACCATGCCCTTTCTTCCACCCTCTCTCAATAAGAGATTTTATCGTGGAAGAGAGTGCCTCTCCCCTAGTTTAAAGGGCTTCACATTCCCATCGCATCCCCACTATTTCTTTTCACATGTTTAAAAGTAGTAAATATATTTGTCCGTATATTGTATATTTTCTCCTGTTTCGCCTATTTCGAACGCTTTTCATCACAGTTCAAGACATAATTTTTCAAACTAAAGTTTGATCCAAACTTTTTTCTTGGGTATGACTACCCCACTGCAAATAGTATTTAAGAAAAAGAATTGGGTGTGAAGAGATTGATTCTATGTTTTGAATGTTTAATATTGTTTTGAATTTAATTAAATAAAAAAAATTGTTCCATCTTATGACTATATAAACAAAACCCACTTGACCCACCCGCGCATCCAAAGGCTATGGGTATATTTAAGAATATGCTGTTGCGTTATAATATTATATTTATATACCTGTTCCTCAAACGTTCTATGAAAATTCTTTTTATTCTTAATACATTGATGGTCATCAAGATTATTTGAAGAACTTGTTACTTCTTTTAAAGCGAAAAACGCTTCATTTACTAAACTAGATTTGAAGCGGCAGCTCAAATCTTGGCTATTACAAAATTTAAATTTATTCCGGTTCAAATCCCGGTTTTTTATACTTATTTTTGCTGATAATTAATTGATAAACGCTAATAGAAAAACAAAGTCCCGATTAGCAAAATTGAGTGTGGAACAATGGTCATAATATCTTAAACAAGTTACATGATTGTAGCAATATAAACATTCGTCTAAAATAAGAAATTAAGCAAGTGTGTGTGACATTTTGAAGATATAATTAACCACATTCCTGTAATTAAATGATAACGAATGTGTTCATTTTTAAAATGATGACAATGCTAATAATCAACTGTTTAAAAACCACAAATAGTGTATATATTAGTCTCTTTATATAATTCTTTCCGCAATGCAGAAAACGAATCAATTTTTGATGATGCAACAAATATAGACTCGCTATCTGAATACCGGGTCGGAAAACAAGCTCTTCAATTTTATAATTAAAATTTCTGAATTTGAATGAGTAGTAAAATCAAGTAAAATCTTAAATAAGTAGAATTTCATTTAGAAATCACCAATCCAGAACCTTAATGTGAAAGCCATAATCTTCTCCTTTTTCGGAGTAATCTTTCTTAGAATACAAACCCGTAGCTGTGGATGGAGGATAAAACCGCTGCTTGGGTGACTTTGTGTGTGTGTGTGGGGGGGGGGGGGGGGGGTATTTGTGACTGCAAATGGTGATCAGTTGTAGCGTGTAATTATTAACGTTTAACTAACAACATAAAATTGACTCGACAATTCCATATTAATTCATTATGAAAAGAAAATTAAAAGATCTTCTAAGATCTTCTAAGACCTATACGTCAAAAACTAAATAAATCATTGGGCTATATATCACTGTAATTTCTATTCGTACTGTAATATTTGACAGTCTTGATACATTTTTTACAGGAAGTGTGACTTTCATGACTTGATAACACATCTGAAACACTAAACAAAATTTAGTTTACGTCTAAAACATCTTTGTTATCATTGTACTGATTGTATTGATTGTTAATTAATACGTTTGAAATAATATAATTATTTAATTACGTCTTTAATTACATGTATGTGTGTGGGGTTTTTTTTTATTGTTTTTTTTTATCCTGAGATTACTTTTAACGAACCGTTTTTGCAGTTAATTGCGTATCATAATTTAATCCTTAATACTATGCAATTTAAACTTCCTCATTCCAAACCATCAAATTTTGTCATAGCATATACCTTTTCAAAAGTCTACTTCATGACAAAGATAAAACTGTGTGAAATGCCTTGTTATAACGAGTGTATGATCAAGCTTTAATGAGATGATAATGTGGTATATCGAGAAGGCATACCGTTATAGTGGAGGATTTCTTGTAATAACGAAATAAAATTGCATTTTATTACATAAAATTTGATAAAAGGGTAAGTCAATAACCCTTACACCTCAAACACCTCAAAGGCATCACTTTCAATTATGAACATCAGTTTGGGCATAACGAAACCATGAATCCCGAAAAAGGGTTACGTGTATTATTATACGACGCTAACATATGACTTAAAGTATTTGTAAAGTATATTTTCAAAACAAATATTTTCCTTTTTAAATTGTTACTGTTTTATCATAAAAAAGATCAATTAAGAAGTAATTAAGTATTTCTTGGTGATTATTTACTAAGGGTGACTGTTTGCGGATAATTTAGCTCTTTCAAACAGTGGGTCTTGTTCGATTATTCCTAAAAATAAAAAAGGATAATGGCACCGGTTTCGATATTACTGTTTTAGGTGAATACTATCTTAATCTTAGATTACCATTAAGATGACATGTTATCCAAGAAAGAAAGATACGTGCTATACCTAAATCAAAGTGTGACATTTAATGCTCGTTTGAAACTTCCTTCGCCATGACACTTTTACTAGTGATTCTTATCATCGGTGAATTTGCCAAATATGCACTTACCGATGTAGTTTGTACCAATATCACCGATTGCAAAGTATTTGACTGGGAACCTTGGTCTGTGTGCTCAGGAAACTGTGGTTTCCAGTCACAGAATCGAGAACGTTACATGTGTTGCGATGTTGAGCTTAAACCCCATACTAAGGAAAGTTGCTTACTACATTGTAACCTGGAGGCAGATTTTCTATTTCATATGTCTAGGCCATGTCGTATATGTGAAAATGGGGGACGATTTAATTTGTCATCGCTGTCATGTCAATGTGAAGTATATCACAGAGGTGGATGCTGTCAAGGTAAGAAATCGGGAATTTACTCGATGGTGTTTATGCGCTTAAGTATAAGTACATTGTAAATACTGATTCAGGATTTGATGTACGCCCATTCTGCAGTTCTGTCGTCATCACATACACACGCTGACATTTAATATCCGAAAAAAATAAGGTAGTTTACGGGTTAGCAATTTTTGTGTGCTGTTCCTGTATAAGCCAATTCAGTTGGAAAAATGAAGATTAACTCTCATTGAAATTCAAAGTTAACCCTGTTGTTGACCAAGTACGTTTGGAAAAAAAAAAACCAGGAATATTACAATGATAAAAAGGGATTATTTGTATCGAAAGAATATATTGAGAATTTAAAAAATGTTTTTTTTTATTCTTAATTTCTATTTTCGTTGATAAGTGTTATTATTAATCCATCAAATTCAAGTGTGTACTTTTATATAAATACAAAAAAGAATCTGTACGAGATGTAGTCATAAGGAAGTAGTTTAAAAGATACCGATATAATTGTTTTGAAATGTTTTGAAAGTAAATAAAAAATCCCAAATTTTCTTACGTCAAGCAGATATTGTCATAGAGGTGAAAAAAAAACCCACCCAGACACAACACAAGGATATTTCTGATTTAATTACGCAACTTTGTATTAATTGCTTAGGTCACATAAACATATTTCATCTATAACTTCATCAATTAAGAAATGCAAAAATAACATACCATATGACAAACAAAACTAAATATTTTAACCCCGTAAAAAAACTCCGTTAATATTAAGATATTTTTTGCAGCTTAAGTTACATGCCAAAAATAAAGACCCTGCTGTGAAAGCCTACTTTAAATCAACGTGCATGGAAACCTTCATTGATTTTTCTTAGAAGAATCCCTAGCTCATATCGACGTCATCATTAAGATTACTTGGCAAAAAAACCTTGCTACTTTACATTAAAGATAAAAAAAAATTAGATAAGATAATACTTGCTGAGTGCGTGCTTACTAAAAGTGGGATTTTGTTTATTTGTTATACATGTATCTATGGTGTTATCGATTCTTTAATTTTTTTATTTTGTGGATCATTATTACATAAGTGTGAGATCTGTTTAAAAGTAAGCCTTTTAACGAATTGAGATGTTTGCTTATCATAAAATGTCTATTCATTAAGGGTATTTGACATCCGTGACTTTTTTTAACATCAGAACATGGCGATATCAGCCCATTGTGAAACTGTTTAATTCGCCAATTTTGGATGTCTATCTTTTTTAGCGCAATGAGTATAGCTTCGGTCTACTGGCCCGAATGTCTTGAGTTAGAATAGAGCAGGGATTTTGAATTTTATCTTTATGAAGAGCGAAAGTTCATCTCCTCAGAATTGAACTTTTTCTGTCGATTTTAAGTTGCACATGTGCTAGAATTCCACATCTTTGAGGAATATAGAATGTTGGGGTTGTATGAGAAACTTTTACCAAAGGTGTAGAAGACCATTAAATGTGAGTTTTCTCTGTGTAATAAAATTATCTTTTAGTACCTGAACTTGCCTAAACAAACTTTAATTTTACGTGGAAATCAATATGCTTTGCCCTATCAATATACATAGACGATTTGATTGACATCCAATCCTTGGATTCATTCACGAAGATCTCTACGATCCAAGATCCAATGATATGATTTTAATTAACTGAGATTGAAAAAGGACCAAATAAATTCAGTTGAAAAGATTACAGTTATACTTTTAAAACATTTATCGCTGTTTTAAGATTTTTCTGTCATAAATTGATAAAAATATGTTCGAAAATAAAATGTTTGTTTGTTTAGCTTGGAACCTTTTTCATGCGTAAAATTGTTGATATTTCGTAGTAAATGTGTTAGTGCGGCTGACAATTATGATGTTTAGATAAAAGATTGTAGTTTAACTAAATACTTGAAAACATGTGATAAAAAAGGTTCTTTTCAGAATCTTATTCATATTGATACGGGCATTTTACCCAGCTTATTTGCCCATATTCTTAATGGTCAGCAAAGGTAAATACTCTCGTTAAGCTCTATCTCAGTAACTCGCAACGCTATTAGTTGTGATGTGTACAATCGCCAATGCTCTGGGATAAAAACACCCAACGCCTTAGGTGGCACGGGACAGTTTTATTGATACAATTCACTGTAGCCAGTGGATGTGTCTTCGGAAATCTGTATCTAGAATTTTTATCAGTTCCCATTCAGCACAAATACCTTTGATTAACTCCTCATAAGGCCAATCACCAATTTCTAAGCAAAATTACCTGTCAGAACATGTAAAATTTTCTACATACTGGTTTTTCGGAGATTTCGACCCTTTCATATTTCGCCCATTTTCCATGATTTTTTTTTTAGCTTTTTAGACCTCCCTGGCCAATTCCTTGCAAAGGGTTAACATTCCGTACCGTATGCATGTTATACCATCACATGTCAGAAACTTACCAGTGTATAGTTTACTATGTCCAATCCACCTTCTTTTCGTGTTATTTAACCTCTCGTCTGTAACTTGCAATTTCACTGTGTAAAGTCAACACAGCAGTCATAGCCGCAAGTTTCGCATTTTACTTCTGATTCTCATGCACTTAACATTAGGGACCTACATATTGCATACCAATTTCAACAAGAGACATCTCTATTTAATGATTATCATTTAAATCGTTTCAATAATTTTAGCAACACTCATAAGTCTTCCAGTACAGCAACTCACATTTACAAGAATATTGAGGGTACTTTATCCGAAACTGTCCCTTGTTTATCATTGAAAATCATGAGAGATCGTGTATAACTTGCACCTACCATTGACTTTTTCCAGATGCTAAATTCCACACTTTTGAAATTTTGAACTAGTGTATGCGTACCAGAATCTTCAAAAGTGTCATTTTTAAAAACGCCAGTGTCTTTTTTTATTGGGTGTGTTTATTCTCCATATTTAGTAATAGTCTTAGGAAGGTCCGATGGAAAACAAACCAATTTTAATCAACAAAAACTTGGTGCGATGACCAACTGTTTAGAAATATTTTTCTAAACTATTGAACTTGTGCATTCAGTTTGAATACTATTCTGTTGCGACTTAAATGGCTTAGTGAATTGACCACTAGACCATTATTGATAACCGATAAGAACATGGATTTTAAGGTCGAGGATTCTTCAACACCAAATCTTGAGGCTATTTATTTGTTCTTCTTCTTGTTTAAATATTTTAATATGAATATAGTTGCAAAGTTGGTGTGCTTTTGCTCGGTGTGCAAAGACAATAGTATTAAAATGATATATTACCGCTGATATAGCTAATTCAGCAGGTATTATTTTCAAAGACGGCAAGACTAAGCTTTAAATCTTTGCTACACCCTTGTTCAGTTTCAATATTTTGTTGCTTTTTGATATTGACGTCTCTTTTCTCTGCAGAGGTTTGAAAGAATCTCAACACTGCCATTTTAATCTGCTACAGATGCAACAAAAACACGCCATTTTAAACTAATAAACTAATTTAATGTTTAATCTAAAAGTCATTTCAAAGAGCATTTACTTAAAAAAGTCATTTCAAAAGGCAACTACTCCATATAAAAGGAACTCATACTAAAGGGGGCTTCTGTAGTAAATAATATGAAAAGTCGAGATAAGTATACGAACCCATGCCCTATGTTATATTGCCAAAAATAAGTTCTCACCAGCCGGACGTAGGAGTTTGTTTGGCCTCGGACTAGTGACGCGTCACGTGAATTCCATATCAATTGTTTTAATGTGCAAGAGTCAAAAGTTAGACGGAACAATGGCGGACGCACCGTCTTCTGAAATGAATGTTTACACAAACGTTTCACCATATTTAAGCCCTAAAATATTTTGAATGACCCCCTTTGCCTGTGACGTAATATCGTTTCCATTGAAAGACAGCAATGGCCACTGGACTGATTGAGAGCGCAAACAAAAGATAACTAGGCTGAGTTCTGACAAAACTTCAAAATCAAACAAAGGAGCAGAGAAGGTGTTTAAATAATATTTACAGCAGAAGGTGGAATTACTGGAATTTGAAACCTCAGGAAAGTTGATGGTAGTTACCGAGGTAAACTTATTTGAGGGCTTTCGGAATGGAATAAAACGACACCAAAAAAGTTCTTCCTTTAACAAGAATTATGATATAATCAAGGACCCTGCTCTCACGGACATATACTTGTTTAAAAGCTGTTGTTGCTGAGACAAAACGTGTCAGAAAAGGAGATGTTCAGCACTACCCCATCATTTCAGTGCATGATACAAGTATTCAGAAACCGTACACAAACATGCACCTCTCCATGAATACTCCATAAGGACTGTTCAACAAAGCTCAGTGTGATGTACGGATGTTTCCACGTCAGAGAGGCAATGAGCACATGCATGGAATGACAAAAACACATTCCAATTTTTACTGATGACAAAAGAGGCCTAAATTACATAAAGAAGGTAGCGGACGAGCTAACAAACGTAAAGTTTACAAAGAATCGTTTTCAGGGATAAGGCTAGAAGTGCAAGGTAGGTGAACTGTACATCTTGTTAAAAAAATAGAAAATAAAGGAGGTATATTAAGACTATTACATTAATTTACAGCTTAATGTTATTGTAAATGTGTACATTTTACATGGACATCGAAATTGTATTTTTAGGGTCCATATATATGGCCCAGTACTTTCATATCAGATGTATATTTCAAAGTTGTATTTAGATTGTGACAAGTTAATTTCAAAACAATGAATGAAAAAGAGAAAAATCATACTAGATTTCTTTATCAGTTTATCACATTGGATACTAGTATATTAACTGAATAACAAATTTCAAAATTTCAAATATTAGTATAGGCTGTCAAATACAGATTAACCTTTTTTATTTTTTTCAGATATGGCGACGTCCTCTAGAATCTTTTGAGTCTGACAGTGTCTGGTATTGCAATGCCTGGGATGGTAAAAAATAAAGCTCAGAACATTCCTCAGCTGTCTCTGTAAAGCAACAGGTCTTTCAAAAATATATAACAACCATTTTATCAGAGCTACCGGTGATCTATTTTTATCAAAATCCATCTTTGGTCCGTCGCAAATCGGGGCAGTTACATGTACAGGACATCTTTGCAATGCAAAAATTATGCCATAGTGTCAGTGATGAGGAAAATATAATGATGGGTGACTCATTAACCGAGAACATTCATACCCACAATGCCAGCTTTTCTGAACTGCAATAAGCCTGCTTTTATACCGGGACATGCATAATTAACTTGTGTTGTCCACCACCAAAATAACGCTCTCCATGAAATTCAAAATGTCGATCTAAGGTTGGCAGACGTTAATATGAAATGATTGGAATTGATCAACACCACTTCATTATTTAAGTATTGTTTGATTCCAATTTCGATTTGAGAAAAACTTTAAATTTCATAAAGGTTACTGATCTTTTCCAGGGGTATACAAGGGAAGCTTTCAGTTAAACCATTGTTCCCAATTACCTATTTTGTTTGACAAGGTCATTTCTTGCTAAATCTTCTAACATCAAGAGTATAGAATCCAATACTAATCCCTTAAAAAGAACTAAATGGATCCTCGTCTGTTCTTTCGGAATTGAATCAAGAGTCATAACAATGATGGTTAGAATATTGTACGTTTGTCTAATGTCGTCTGGGATGCTTGCTACAGCTTCTCTAATTCAGGAACAATGTGATGGGAGTGGATCTGACGATTGTCATATAATTTCACAAAGATCCTGGGGTAGTTGAAACGGTGTTTGTTGCCATCAAATACGACACAGAGAACGTGTATTCGGTTGCAATGAATGTGTACAACCTCGCACTATTAAGAATTGTATTAAACATTGCAATTTTTCCAGTGATTTTGATACTCTTCAAAACCAAATATGTATCGTTTTTAAGCATGGGGACACGTTGTCCTCCATGCATCTACATGTAAATGTAGCTCGCACTACAAAGGTGGTGATATCATGGCAGGAATCATTTATTAGAAAGTTTCTTTGAAATACTCAGTAATTATTTTGTATGTATATTTTGACCTCTTAAAAACATGTATTTATAAATTATTTTAGAATTCACATAATTTCAGTTGTTTACAAAACATCATTTTTAAATAAAACCTCTTTGTTTGCCTCTAATCTTATTTAATAGTTATTAGACACTCACTGTGGATGTCATATTCTTCAGTGATTTAAGGGTAATCTCTCTTTGATAACAAGTCGGCAGCTGACGCAAAGGCAATTTTGCGAGAGATATTGATTGCCCGCAACAGAAATAGTTGCAAAAGTAGAGTGTTACCGGTGTTGCTAGCATGACGCACAAAAAGGTAATCGACTTATATGTAACCATTTTTATATATTTTCATTGTCAATTAAATTTTATGATTGATTATTATGGAAAAAATCACAAAGATCTAGGAGTTGAATCCCCCTTCCCTCATTTGGCTTTACGGTATTGCAATTCTTACTGCTTTATGTCAGACTGTCATATTTAAATTTTTTAACATAAATGAATTAATTTTAAGTCACTAAATGTATTATATTGTGTTTGAAACGTGTGACACGTAATTATCATTGTATCGATGCTGTCAACGAAAGGAACTCAAAAAAGAAAGTTTTTCTTTGCATTTTTCATTTTGCGTTTTACAGGGAATTGGTTGTATGGGTTATTGATCTAAACGACAAAGCTTTAGCAAATCATTGCAGAGTTTTGCATAGCATTTTCAGTTTTTTAACACTTAACACTGTTAGACGTCTCTGATACACCTGCGTATACACATTAATTCTTGTTAAAACGAGTTAGTATATCACTGTAACAAGATGCGTTTTATTATAAAAAGGAATAATTTCGTTAAATATTTTTTTTCTTTGTTATAATAAAATGAAAATATCCTTAAAAATGAGCTATATTCTATTTTTGTGTTTACTTTTTTATTTCAATAAAATCTATATTTGCCGTATTAAACGCTAATTATGCCATATCGAAAACAAAACCAATGTTTGTTTGTTTGTGCATATAATGAGCTGCATTAAAGACCTTGCAACAAATGCGACTGATTATTCATTGATTAATTTGAACATATTTTATTGTTTGCTGGTATGAACAAAAGGATTGGGCACAAGTTCTTAAAACTTAGAACGCCCTTTCCTACATAATTATTTCTAACACAAAGTGATGTTCAATATAAAACACATGTGTCAAAGGTCAACAGATACATATACACATTATAATGGTTGAAATTTTAACAGTAGATATACAGGCAAAAAAAAATAATAAATAAAAGTCAAAGTGTAGCTTCATATAGTTAATAGATCTATTAATAAGTCAAAACCGCCCGGATCTCTTTAAGAATAACTGTACACAGCTAAAAAGATTTTCATTTTCTGCAATGCTAATGGAGTTATTTCCCCAGAACAGAACAGTGTGTATCAACAATATGTAAATTATCTATTCTAAAAATAGCATTAAACAATTAATTTCTTGGAGTACTATATTTCGGACAAGAAAATAAGAAATGGTAGCTATCTTCTACTTTTCTACAAGAGCATAGGATTATCGATAATATTACATCTGAATAGATCAATATTTAAAACGCAATTATGTCTTAGTCTTGCATGAATTACATTCCAATAGCGTTCACCAAAAGAAAATAAGATGGCCGTGAATTTCTAGTATGGGGAAAACTTTTCTTTAACGAGCTTACAGATAGGGAATTTCTAATTTCTTTGGGTATTGTGTTCCATGTTTCAATGGCGGTTGGTAGGATAGATGATTTGTAAATATTTTAATTTAAAGTATGCACTTAGGAATGTTATTAATAATTAAGAGATTGTTTGGTAACATAATTAGATTCAAGCCAGCGATTATTAGGAAATATGTCTGTAAGATAGCTAGGTGCCATATTGTGATATATTTTATACATGTGTTCTTAATTTTTCATTTCTTCTATCAGCAAGTGTTTCCCACTCAGTTTCATAATATAAAAGAGTCTTGAGATGCTAGCATAGTAAAACCTGTGACTATTCTCGCTGGTTATTATTGAGTTCTATGGTTATTTGATGTAAGGAAAAAAGGATATTTTCTGATGTTTATTCAGATACGAGTCACATTTATGTGGATTCGCGTATGTGCACTGTGTAAGTAATCGAAAGAAACAGAATGGAGTTATTGGCGTGACAGCAAATCTATTAAATATATAAATCAAAATAAAGTAGGAATACGAATGGACTGTTTTTATTAGAGAACACCTTATGAATGAATATATTTTAACAATATCAATAATCATATAGACTGCCCTTATCTTCCACTTATATAATAAAAAATAAGCCTTAGATTAACCTTACAATGACATTTCTCGCAGAAGCGATGGCTACGAGATAAAACTTAAGACTAAATTTTTTACAAAAAAAAAAAAAAAAAAAAAAAATACGTGTTAAGTGTGCAAAACCACTTACGCCATGAAACCTTTACAAGTAATCCTTGTCATCGGTCAAATTTTTGAATATGGTTTTGCAGCCTTTTATTGTACCAGTGAATCCGATTGCCATATATTGACATGGGAACCTTGGTCTGTATGCTCAGGAATCTGTGGGTCGCAGTCACAGAAAAGAGGACGTTACATGTGTTGTGATAATAATGTTCTACCACATACTCTGGAAAACTGCATAATGCATTGCAACTTGTCCGAAAGTTTTCTACTTACTATGACTAGGCCATGTCTTATTTGTAAAAATGGTGGACGTCTTAGTTCGTCTTCGATGTTATGTCAGTGTAATATTTATCATAAAGGTAGTTGCTGTCAAGGTAAGAAATGTTAATTCGGCTTCTGATGTACATGTGTCTTAATGTTAAAGATTACAATGTCAATAGTAAATACGTAACAAGAACAATTGAACATCAGATCTTTTAGCTTGAAATTAGATAATCATCTGTAGATTTCTATTCTATTGTAAAATATTTGTTAAAAAAAGAAAAAAAGAGCAGCACAATTTAGAATTTTACTCGGAGAAAGTTGAGAAAATGTTTGCAAGAAAACTTTTAAGAAGCCAATATGTGGAATGTGTATTTGTCTTATCTAGATGTAAGTTGATGAACAAAAAATAGTGTAAAATAAACCGTTCCTAGCGATCGTGACATTCATTTTAGATCTTAATCTGGAATTTTGTTATTAACATTTAAAATGTAAACAAAAACAAGACCTGGTCTTTGTTTACATAATAAATAGTTCTGATCGAGCTCTTTATCTCGCTTATAACTCGACGACAAAAACTCAAATTTTGATTAAATATTAGAAATGTCTTTCTAAAACAATGTAAATATTAAAAACGGAAAAATAAAATTTGACCAAAATCGTGACCTTGCCCCTTTAATAAAAGATTGTATCTGACACTTAATCATGAGAGAAATATGGTGAGATTTTTGCCTATAATGGCAATACACTGATGCAATTTAGATTCCTTATCAGCAAACTGCAGAGAAATTAGTAATTTCAAGTTCAATGCATTTTACAGAACAAATCCTAAGTTTTTTTTAATGAAATTATTCTAGGGAAAACCCTCTGGGTTTTATATAACAAAAACTGTTTGGCTACCAAAAATACTGACAGTTATGTTAACTCGTACCTGAAACAGTTGTTTACGGCGTACCTCTATTCATTCAGATTTTTTAAGCTGGTCATTTTATTGTTTGGTGTATTTGCAACGTCGTATCAGGGGCAATTTTGATTTTCATTTAGTCGTTACAGGAATAATTAATTTTCACAAAAGTATTTCATGACTTTTCTTTTATAATGATGAATGCCTTCTCAGTAACATTCGGGTTGTTGCCGTGTTTTATCTCAAAATGATGTCAATTTTTTGTTTTTGTTATTTTTTGCTTTTTGTAATTTTTTTTTCAAAATCATGTCACTAAATTCAGAATTCTCTTTCTATCTTAAAGATTAGTGTTAACGGAAGAGTCATTTGTTTCTTTGCAAATAGATTTGTTGTCGTTTTATTGTTTTTGTTTGTTCATTGCTTTTGTTTTGTTATTTTAATTGTATTTTGTTTAAAGCTTTTTAAAGTAAAATATTACCTTATTATACTACCCCAATGTTTTTAGAGGTCCGTGTTTGCTCTGCTGTTGTTTTGTAATTTTTCTTTAGACTTTTGAATTTGAACACTGTTCGTTATCACCACATGTCATTTTCTAGCCAGCAATCTTATGTTTTTATCAAAGTCTTAGCATTGTGAATTTTGTATCTCGTAAGAAACAAGAAAAAACATTAAATGTTTGCCTGACTGTTGTTGAAAATAATTACGCATTTTAACAATTTAAAAGTTTAATAGTATGTCTTTTTAAAATAAAAATAAACCCAAATGATTTACATGTAAAACTGAACAGCATCAAAAAATACAAACAGTAATATCAAAACTCAAAATAAGAGTCGGATATCTAACTTAAAATAAGCATCTGATTTTATCACAAATAAAACTGCTATGTAAATACGTTTTCCTGTAACGTTGAATGTACGATCCAAAAGTACGTCAAGCAAAGCGACTTCATTTATAATTCCTAAATTCCAACTTCGATGTGATAGAAAAAAATGTTGATAAAAGCTTACTGCTCTCTTCTGGGGGAACATAAGGGAAGCTTGATTTATTGTCAATTTTATGATGTAAAAATTTGTTTGACAAGATCGTTTCTTGTTTAATCCTCTACTATCAAGAGAGACTAATTCAATATAATTCCCTTTAAAAAGAAATAAATGAACCCTTCTTTGTTCTTATGGAGTTGATCATGAGATCATGACAATGATGATTAGAATATTGTCAGCTCTTCTTTTGTTAAGTGGGATGCTTGTTACAGCTTCAATTTCAAGAACACTGTGATAAGAATGGATCTGACTCGTGTCATATTTTCCTATGGAGATCATGGGGTAGTTGTAACGGTGTTTGTGGACATCAAACACGAAACAGAGAACGTGTATTCTGTTGCAGTACAACTGTACAACCACGCACTATTGAGAATTGTATATCAGATTGTAATTTTACCAGTATGCTCGCTCCTCCAAGGTTCCTGACCCTGCCTCTAATATTTGCAAAAGTCCATGTTTGCTCTGCTCCTGATGATTGTTGTATTTCTCCTTGGACTTTTTATTTATAATTAGAACACTGTTCGTTATCGCCATTTTTCATTGTATAGGAAACGTATATATTTAAACACATTTCTATTATCATTTTATTTATTTCTACGATTAGTCTTTAAGTTAAATACTATACATTGTGTTCTAGATGAAGTTTATTGAGAATTTTTGCGTTGATTTTAGATTTTCATGCAGGGAATGAAATACTCAATTATAAATTAAATATTTAAGATTCTGGTGTGATACAGAATAGATATAAGATTCGTTTTTGTTTTGTCTATGGCAATTTTAAAGTAATAAAATAATGGGATGTGATTATCTGATCGTTCTCCTTAATTTATTCTCACAAAATCTTTAAAACTAGAAAAGAAAGACCTTGTCGAGTAACAAATAATCCGGTTGTTAGTGGACTACCTCTGACGTACAGTAAACAGACCAGATAAAGTCTTTAAGAACACAGATTTAATCAATTGAATGTTTCTACCTTGGGTTATTGTCGATCACAGGATGACCGCTATCGAGTCAAATTAGTAGTTTTTGAAAGTTGATTGAAAACTATTGCTTGTATTTTGTTTGTAATTTGGTCTTTGTTATTGGGAGAAGACTATTTCACTGTTTTCTGTCCTTTTGCAATCATTGCTTGGAAGATAAAGAATATGATACGGGTACTATTTATACTGTTGATTCCTGTCACAAATTGTGCTAAAGAACAATGTCAGCCAGATGGATCTGACGACTGCCATATTTTCCCATGGAGATCCTGGGGAAGTTGTAATGGTGCATGTGGACATCAAAATCGAAGACGAGAACAAGTGTTCTGTTGTAGTTCTAATGTGACACCACACAATATTGACAATTGTTTAAAGCATTGCAATTTTTTAAACAATTTTGAAAGATTTCAAAACAAAACATGTCGTGTTTGTGAGCATGGAGGTACGCTGATATCCGTGTCATCTCCATGTAAATGCAGTTCACGATACAAAGGTGATTGCTGTCAAGGTAGGTTAATTGTACAGTTTCGTTTATATCGATAATTATTTTATGTTTTAGTCAAATAAGGACTATACTGTATTTTTTCTTTGCTTGTTTCTTGAATTTATTCAACAATTAGACTGTTTACCATCTACCATACCGTAACACAAGTTGTCACCAGACTTTGTCTTAGATCTCAAAATAAATAACGCTCGAAGAAGAATTAGATCTGAATTTTACGACAACTTATCCTCTGGTTTTCTGCAATGGCACAAGTTGTTTAGAAATGGAAATAAACTATCATGCTTCTCGAAGAAATTAATTAAGTTGGATTTTAGTGTTTATTTAACAAACAAGTCATTTTGTTGATGTTGTCGTTATAGATAATGTCTATTGATATACATTTTACTTACTCAGTAGTCTCTTACATGAGTTAAATTAAAGGAAAATTGCTATTTTAAATTGAAATATCTGTTGCATAATAATTATGTACATGAAAATAAAATGAATTTTTAAATATATTATGTCTATTTAAGTACGTCGGCTGATTTTGACCAGAATATTCATGTGATTTAGGTTTGTGATCACAATTTGATCACATTTGTTCACATTTTGGATGAGAAATGTTATTGAATATTTACTTATTTCTTAAAAAGGTAAGACTGTCGACATATTTCAAAAGAGTGTTTTATAGTGTTTTATTATTTCCTAAAAATATATACAAATATCAAAATTAGTCTTCAACTTATTGGTATCTAGTTTATATTGTATTTGTATCTAATTATTTTTTTAAATGTGTTTAATTCATTATATTTACTTTCATGTGAAAAAAATATTATATTTAAATATTTAAATATACAAGTCTGTTCATGTGAAAAACGGCTTGATATCTGTTAGTAAAATAATTTAAGTAACATTTTTTCTGCAAAAGGGTAATCTAACCTTTATTGAATGAAACAATATTTTTTTTCTTCTGATAGGTTTCGAGAAATTTAGGTTTGTCAATCGAATTATTTTGATCTTTCTGGGTATATTTTATCTTATGTGGGAGCATTTATCAGGCATACTGATGAAGTTATGTCTTACACTGTGCCTTTGTCATGTTTGCTGCCATTCAAGTTTATTTAAATTATAGGAAACGATTATTTCTTATGTGTGCGTTCAGTTTAGAATATTCATTCGAAAATGCACGTGACGACATATATTACTTCTTTTCACTTTTTGAGTGTTACAAAATACCAAATCTTGGAAATGTAATAGTAAAAATGTATACCTTTACATTTACACAATCTTATTCCCATAAGATTAGCGTATTTTTATTTAATATTTTTAGAAATTAGATGGTTGTGTCATTTTTTCTAGTTTTACATACAATGTATATACAATACATCGCATGTATTGCAGGTATTAAAGTTCATCAATATATTGATGTAAATGTATACATTGCACTTTCTAATACGGTAACATACATTTTCTGTCAATTGTGTGTGATGATATAAATGAAAAGTGAACCATGGAATGGTTATTCCTGATCAACGCATACATAAAGTAATTATTCTTAAGATATCACATACATATTGATAAGTTTGATAATCTGCAGATAAGGACCTATTAAACCACCTGGACAAAATACCATAATCTCTATGGAACACCCTTTAAATTAAACGAAAAAGCCGATCTCGCCAATAAAGTTGAAAGTCTTTTGTAAATATTCAGATTTAATCTAACTCCTCCACGCAAACGATAATATATGGACGTTGAAGAACAGTTTGCATGTTCATTTCAAATTCTATATCCCTAACAAATTTCTATCGTCCTTGGTATGTACAAATGTGTTCCATCTATTTTTTTTTTTAGAACTACACTTAAGTGAAACATTAAAAACCAAATATACAGCTTATTGGATAAAACTGAAATTTTAGAATACCTTCATATGCATACACTTGCGCACTTTGAAGGATCAACAAAATCATCGGATATACAGTGTTAATTCTTATCCCACTAAGTTGAAAAATAAAATAGATCGCCTTTCATTTTACATAACGATCAATTTCTTTATCTTGTACGTTTAAAATATATTTTAATTACATTTACGTCCTTCTTGATATATAATCAAAACACTCCACAACAGCCTTTCACATTAGATTTAAAATACAGAAAAATGTTATACATTTGATATAAAAAAAATTGTGTATTAATGTTGACGTTCTGTTTCTCTTCATGTTGAATGATATTCAGTTGTACATACTGTATATAAGACTTACATTTATTTTGACTACTGAACTTTCTAGTATATGATTACCTTGCTGGTTTTCCCTTTCGTTAAATTTCTCAAAACATATCTGACGATTCTGAAATAAACAATATGGAGGAAGACACCAAATATAACGTAATATAAAAATTATAGTAATTCATGCCAAATGTTATTGAATTTTCAAACTAAAGTGAATTAGGAATTCCATTTTGGTTCAGTTGCTTCGTTTATAGAACTATGTAACTATTAAAGTGATGAGTGTGATGTGAACTTTTGACTTCTATTATTGACCGGTACAATAACAATTTATGTTGCAATTCATCTTATCTTATAAACTGTGCTTTGTTGGCCTTTTTTTACCTCTTTATCATTTCTTATGAAAAAAAAATCATGTTTAATGAACATGTTGTAACGTAAGTATAATCTATTTCCTAACGGAGTCGTTTTGTCTTTTCTGAAAAATAACAAATATCGATTAGGAGTCTATCTTTTAGAATTGTGTAAAGTGAAATCCTTCTGTTTTAAAGAGCAGAATTTGATTGTAATAAAAAATTATTTATAAATTGTTTCCGAAAAAGAAACAATACAATACGAAAGTTACAGGTATATGCATATTCAGGTTTGGTTAAAATAAGAAATTTGTTCAGGTAGGTAGATGCAGATTACTTCGCGTTTATCTTATTGCAAAGGGGTTCTAATTAGAGTGCCGTTTGTTTTGAAAAACGATCAATTAGCATATTTTTTTTTTCATGACATGCATATAAAATAAAATAATTACATTTTCCTTATATTTTAAATTTGAAAATATATCTTTGAAGTTGCTTTATCTTTCATTTTGAATCAGTTTGGTTTATGAGTAAATACTGTATAGCTATATTTAAATTCTAAAAAGCTAATTTTAAAAATGGGATAATTATCAACATTATAGTTAAATTAACACACTATGATCACTTTTCTATTGTGCTAAATTTAAAAATAAATTAATAAGCAAAAACAGCAGCACGCTAATCCCTTCAAGAGCCTTCAAGAAACACATACCATAGTTTCTGGCTGGTTGCTCTTTAGCGTAAACCTTTTTTCTAAAGAAAGTGTTAAGACCTGTGAACATTTAAATCATGGTGAGAGGTATCAATCGTGTGATCTATGGACAAGTGGCATTATCTTGATTAAGGAGGATGAAAATATCGATACCATTACAATGTATCCCTGTAGATCCCAAATAAGTTGTTCCAGTTTACGACACATCACAAAATGTAAACAAAATACGTTGGAAATATCATACGTTTACACTATTAATCAAACTATTTTTGAATAAGGTATTTTTATGCAAAAGTTCACTTGACCTTGGATAGCCAATTAGACCGTTCAGATGAATTAGGAATGATGTTATATATGTATATTTATTTAAATATTCAAACAAAATATTTTTGTTTTATTTTATTAAGTTTTTATATTTTGTTATATTTTACATTGGCTCTCGATCTATATTTAATGCGGTAACTGTTTGTATTTTATGTAAAGTTGGTCTTGAAATGTGAACTCAAATTCTTCGTATTAGATATGCAATTTCTGCATGGATAATGATATTAACAACGTTGTACTAACCATTCGAATAAAAGAACACCAAGTTAAAAAAGAAAGATAATTAAAGCAATTTTTCAGAGATAACTAGTTGCAGACTAGAATGTATGCAAAAACCCCCCACCAAAAACTGCACAAATCTGGATTGATTGCAGAAAGACTACAAAGAGCAACGAAGACCTGCAATTTTGACTTAAACCGGTTTTAAAAGCATGTTAATGTGATGTAAATAAATATTCAATAATTGATTTGCATTTGGTTTTGTTTTAGATAAGGTGAAATGCAGCGATAACCCATGTAAACATGGTACGTGCTCTGACCATTCCTCATCCTTCGTCTGCACGTGCGACCCTGGATACAAAGGTGTAGACTGTGACACTCGTAAGTATAATTGGTTTTTTTGGGGGGGGGAAAATAATTTGTAATTCTTCTTGGCTAATCATGAACAAGGTTTTCATTGCATGTCGTCTAAAGCACTGAAACACACGTCAAAGGTGCATGACATATGAAATACAATTATTGAATAAATAACCACATCTATTGTTATTTTATCTCACCTGACAGTTGGATATTTTCCTTTTAATATCAAGGACCTTAAAAAAACTATTCATACATATGGAATTTCTTTTTGAAATTAAATTCTAATAGGATTTAAGTAAAAGTAAACAAATTTTATAAAAAATTAAAATCCAGTGGAAAAATGAATTTCCTATTGGAAAATTGCCAGTTCAATTAAATTTCTGTAGAAATACTATTATCCCAAAGGACATCAACTTTCTTTAGTAATTCTTTGGGAAAACAATTTATCCCTTGGGAATGTTTATTTTTCTAAGATATTTTAATATTAAAAGGTTTTTAAAAATAGAATGTTTAAATGCATTATTGGAAAAGAGCAATCATATTACATGTAAAATATGTTTTATTTCTATGAATTAGCACCTGAGAGGGGTGCAAAACTAACACCTTGGCACTGGTATTATTACCTTGCACAGACTTAATAATCAAATACTCATCCTATGTTTATTGGCATCAAAAAATAATTTCAAATCATATCATTGTAATATAATAATTTAATTACGCGAATTTTTAAAAGATAAAGCATTGATGATACCTACTTATTAGATATATAATTGTCTTAATTCTCAAAACCAGGTAAGACTTGCAGCGAAGGAATCACTTGTCGAAACGGGGGTACTTGTAAAGACGGATCAAATGGGTTCCAGTGCCAGTGCTCGAATAAGTTTTTGGGAGAGTTCTGTGAAAAGGGTAAGCTGAAGAATACTATCTATTGGATTCACTTTAAAAAACATAAATGGTAATCCAATTTTTTAACGTTAAACTTTTGTCTGACCAAGAGTATGTTTTGATTTTGAAGCTATAACATGCAGCGACTCCCCATGTCAAAATGGAGGATCCTGTACCAATACAGGAAGTTCTTTTCGGTGCAAGTGCCCTCCAACTCATACAGGAGATTTCTGTGAAAAAGGTATTAGAAATAAATTGTAAAACCTTTTAAGTAGCCGTTAGTTTAAAACACTGCAAAAACTGTTTAATCTAGTTTAGATTAGTAATTATTTGTATCAGATAAGTGATTACATCTGTCACTCTTTTATTCAACTTAAAACAAAAAGATGTCATGCAAATATTTGTTGATTAGTTTAAGTTCATTATTAAGTTGTCAGTCACTCGTGTTGACAAAGTAATTGATAATTTCCAAGTCATCGATATCATTGGTGATAAATAATTGGTTATAGCCAGTTGTTCTGGTTGACTGCCACCTTTCCAACGTTATAAGAGCCATGACAGTTTTAATGCGCATATGCTATCACCTCATAAAACGTTAACAAAAAACGTAAAACAAATTTCACGTGTAAATGAAAGTTATATACTAGCAGGAATACAGAAAATGTATTATTACAAATTGCCGTTTCATAATTTCTGCACCAGAAACAATAGGTGTGTTACAATGCAACTAGTATGACCAGTGAACACTTGTGTATGGTGGCATACTACTGTCCCTTGTGTGCAAGTTATTTTTCCATCACGTATATCGACATGTAAGATAAAATATATTGACATGCAAAATAAATATGCCAACTTGCAACATAACTATGTCGACATGCAGGAAAATTGCATTCATATATGTATTATAAAAATAAATCCCAAAAACATCAAATTTCGCCCACACATTCTAGATGCCACTTATTTATGTCAATATGCAACTTATTTAGGTCAACAAGATGCACATGCACATACTGTTCTCGCATGTCACCATCAATTCAACATGACTAAGTTCCGTGTTGACATAAATAAGTTGCATGTCAACATAAATAAGTTACATGTCAACATTAATAAGCTGTAAGGGCCTTCCTTTTTTCTTTTGCCCGGTACTAACGGGTACATCTAGTTTCTAAAAGTAAACTTTTAACAAAGATTTTTTTTATCAATTAAAGATGAATTATGAAATTAAATTACATAACAAAAGAATGCTTAGTAAAAAGATGTGTAATTTCATTTGCATTTCTCTTCATCGGGGTTTTCCTAAAAGACATGAAAAGATGAGTATTATCCTAAACGCAAATTGCCACCTTTCTGAAGGATTAATTCTGTTAGCAGTGTGCGGCAAGCGCACTAACAACCTACTAGTAACCATCTCAAATGAGTTTCATGGCAAGCAACAATTTGTTCCGAAAGGTTTTCTTGAAGAGTACACGTACATATGTATAATAAAAACCGTACAATTTTTTAATAACACTCACTATGCATTTGATTTGATCTTTTTTATGCAAGCAACTTTTTACACATTATACATTCGGAACATATTTTGTTGGTTCTGTTTCACATGTATAACTAAAATCAGCAAGTTTGATCGGTTTTCAGTATAAACAGGCAATTTTTTTTTTTAAAAATTTGGAAACTGTTCGACCAGTTCTTACAGTTTTTCATTTAAAGTCTTCTTTCTATAAGAACAGATATGACATATCACTTCCCTATGTTTAAGAAATGTTTATTGCATTGTGAATGCATATCATGGCAAAAGGCATTTGATTGTCACCATCTTTTGCTTCCATCTGTTATTTGTAATATATTGGTAAAATGAAAATGATAAAGGTCACAACAATTATGCAGCTTTATCATTTTATCTACCAATTCTGGTCATTGTACAAGAATTTTAGAATTGATGTCATACTGTTTTGCTTAAAATATTTAAGCCAATCTTTAAGTATGACTCGAGCGTTGCTGTGATTGATGTTATACTACAAATATAATACGCTACAACTGACTTACAGGGTTTAAGTTGAAACAGTTGTTTGTTTGAAATGACAGGCCCAAAAATTTGTGATAATTTATAAATTATTTAGGTATAAAAATTCAAACATTTCTGTTTAAAATAATTACATCAAAAGTGGAGAAAGGTAAATTTGCTTATAATACTCGTGCGTATATTGTATAATTTAAATAAGGGCTAGTCACAAACCTAACACTGGTGAAAAGGATCTTCTTCAGAAAACAATAAAAATATAGATATTTAACGTTTTTATATTACCTGATTTCAGTTATTCTGTGTTCGTCTCTGCCTTGTCTTCATGGAACCTGTACAGACACTCCGTCCGGATTCAGTTGTTCGTGTGATGTAAAGTATACCGGTGTTAAATGTGATCAACGTACGTATACATTATATCCGTCAGAAACCTGAAACATCTTTAGTTTATGAACTTGATACCCACATTTGACTTTCGGTAGTTAAGGATTTGCTTAAATCAGAAGGCGGTTCAAATACTATATATATATATATATATATATATATATATATATATATATATATATATATATATATATATATATATATAGTTATATAGTTATATATTTTGTATTGTGTTTAAATTAAATAAATATAATCCATCGCTAATATATATATATATATATATATTTATGCAGCACATTTTTTAAAAATTATTCGGTAATTATGAATACCTTATGATTCAAATGATTTTCATTAAATCCATGAAAAAATCCCAAGCTCAAGATTTCTCCATTGAAACGCCTCCTCTAGCTTGTCAGGTTTGAAACACGACTAAATATAAAATGTCACTGAGGATTGAAAGTACCCGGATGAAAGTACTCGGATGAGTGCGCTGAAAAAATGTGCGGGGTATTTCGAATGACTTCCGAATAAAGAAAAAATGCCAACATTTCCCCTTATAAATCTCGAAAGTCATGGTTTTCATTTCTGTGAATTTTTTCGAGTGAAAAAGGATAATATGTCAATGAGGATGTCTTAGATATTTTTCCTTTAATTGATTTCAATTGCATTTCTTTCACAGGTATGTGTGTTTTAATTTACAATTGTTCAAATCCGCTGCATAAATATCTTGGGACAGACTATATATTAGTAACCGATTCTTTTCAAAATTAACATCAACTTTTAAAGATTTAATGCTGTTTCCATGTGCGTTATATCGATTCCTAGTTTACTGTATAGAATGATATTCCATTTTCTATTTAAGTTCTATTTTGAGAAAAGCTGTTATTTTAAACACTCAGTGTAAATTATACGTGAGTTCGTATGGATCCAGCTATTAGGTTTACGTCATGAAATAAAGTTTTAATCTTCTAATGTGTATTTTGCAGTGGTGATGTGTACATCAACCCCCTGTGTCCACGGGACTTGTTCTGACGCAGCGTCAGGATTCCAATGCTTATGTGATACACGTTACATGGGTATCAAATGCAATACAGGTATGTAAGCCTTTCAGACAAAGTCACGTTTCCCGTCTTTACGAAACGTGAAAAAAATGAATACTTGTTTGCTTAGGCATCAACAGAAGTTGTGATATTGTTTGCTTCTATATTTTTCACGATTTCTCTTATTTTAGGTTTGCAAAAATGTAAAACATTATGTACTAATTCTATCTCCTTAGTTCCAAGTATCATGACTGAAGTTTTCAAACAAAAAAAAAGATGACATTAAATGTTTGAAAAGCCAGTTGTTTTAAGCTCGCACGAACAATTATTTTATTCACAATATGAAACAAATTTCTTATGTAAATATTGCCTTTTGTACATATAACGTATTAACAAGTTTCCTTATATATCTGTTTTTGTTCAATTTAGTTATTAAGTGTGTAAACAGCCCGTGTGTACATGGCTCTTGTCAGGACACGAGTACAGGATTTACTTGTAACTGCGACCCAAAATTTTCCGGAATCACTTGTAACACTCGTAAGATTAAAAGTAGTTTACTGATGAAAATTAATCTTATATTTTCCTAATGATTATTTGACCTTGTACAGATTTCACCTTAAAATGCATGCCAACATTGTTCCGCCTTATTTGTGACACTCATATTATCTCATTTATTTTAATTACTTTAACTTTTTTTGTTGTAATTTTTTTCCTGCGAAAATTTGATTTGACCTCTATTAGATTTTAAACTTCAATGATTTGTATTTTTATTAATTCAAACAAATGATTCAACACAATCAATAATACATTTTAATTAGTGAAGAAAAAAGTGTTTAAGTAACTATTAAAATATTAGATAAAATTTAAGTTATATCCTTTAAGCCATCAAATGCACATCTAATCCATGTACCCATGGTACCTGCTCCGATACCTCGTTGGGATACAACTGTCACTGTGAAGAAAAATACACAGGGACCAAATGTGACAGACGTATGTATACATGTTCTTTGAAATAATAGTGACAGAAGTCAGAAGTTATTTATTTCAGTTTTGTTAAAATGTATCATCCTGTCCCTATGTTTCTTAAAAATTCCTATAAAGATCTTGATTAAAATTGAAAAGAAAAAAAAGATCTAACAGGAAGTGTTTTAACAACGTTGTGAGTATTAAATTTCGTTATATGATATGTTGAAAATTGAAAAACATATTTTAAGAAGGGTAATTGAGGTAGTAAATTGCTTGATTTCAGTGATATTGTGTTCGTCTAATCCTTGCCTGCATGGAACCTGTACAGACACTGCGTCTGGATTCAGTTGTTCGTGTGATGAAAGGCATATAGGTGCTAAATGTGATCAACGTACGTATACTTCACTCTTTTTTTTTTTTTTTTTTTACAATATTTTCGTTTGTGTTCATGAGATCGTCTTTTCAATGTTAGCATTTAATAAATGAATAATGAAGTATATTGTATCGTATTGTATTATACCAGAACGTATCGAATCGGATCTTTAAAGAATTCCACTCCATTTAATTCCGTTATATTTCATTAAAATGCAAACAATGTATCTAAACTCAAACTGTCAAATTATAAAGCGGTAATTAAGTTTTCATGCTTCATACAATAAGAAAGCATAGTTAACACATTTGATTTGCTATGAATATATTCTCTATCCAATCAAGAAGCGCTTAAACTTACAATCCAAATTTGTTTTAAACTATCATGTTCCCTATTGTCACTACAGGAAAAAATATCGTTAATACCAAACAAATAACAATTTTTTGGGGTTTATTTTATGGTTTTGTTTCTTTTTTAAAAGCTATATTACATCACGACAGTAAATTTGAAATACTTTTACATTGAGTAATAGTTACGTGGGATCTTAAAATGTTGGAATGTAGATAAAACATTTTGTTATGAATTTGCCAATAAGATTAGTTAAGCACTACAAGTATATGTGTATCATTTAATATGCTGAAAATAAATGCCAGGAATTTGAGCTAAGATGATAATTTACCAGTGTATAGACGCATTTCCATCTTCCCATGATTCTTTGCAATATCTAATTTGTATTTTTACAGTGGTAAAATGTCACTCAAACCCCTGTGTCCATGGAACTTGTACCGATACACCGACAGGATTTCAGTGTTCGTGTGATACATTCCACATAGGAATCAAATGTGATAAAAGTATGCGTTAAAAAATTTGTTAATCTTTATCTCTTGAAAATTAAAATCAACGGATCATCTTCGCAAGTTTTTTAAGTCGGTTAAATTATAGCCCTAGCACTAAAAATACGATTGATATAATATCCGGGTGGGTTTACTTAAACAAAAATGGAGGAATTTTCCTTGTTGATTCAAGATAAAACTTAGTTTCTAATCATATATATATATATTTGGTTACTGTAATAGAATAATTATTTTTGTAGTTATAGGATAAGTCATTAGCATATATAGGTATTTAAATAAATGGTATTATTTACTGATTTTTTTTTTTCGCTTTTATAGGCAAAACATGCTCTTCGAATCCTTGCATTCATGGAACATGCATTAATACAGCCTCTGGATTTAAATGCAACTGTGACGCTGCTTATACAAGTGTACTTTGTGATACATGTAAGTCAATTAACGTTTTGATTAAAATCGCGAAAGTAATATTTTGGCCAAATGTACTTTTGGGTCCAAATCATGTACATTTCCCATTGTAATCGTTGAGATTGGTCCCCAAATATCGTTGAATCAATATAGTAAAGAGTTTAATACCTACCCTCCCCAGCACATGCTGTAAACGGGACAGTCTTTCTACCAATGCATTCCTAACTGGAAATATTTTGAGTGTTGAGGGAAAAAGGCTATTTTCATTACAAGCACATGTTGTAAACGAAAGAAAACCACAAACAAATTAAACAAAATGGGAATCTCTTCATAAACATCACTGAAGCAGCTTATTTTGAGCATTTTCTTATAATGCAAAGCCAGAAATGATATTTGAATAGATACAACAAAATTGGGCCAAGACGGGTATAATAATTGTCCAAAGCTGAATTTCAAACGAAATCTGCTATGTTCCTAGGTCACACACTATACTACAAGGCACTCTTGAGTCAAACGGCGATAAAATATGTTACAAAAATAATGTATGACGGACAAACGGACCGACAGACTGAACACTATAGGACTCCAAGAGAGTTATGCCTTCCTGAAAGACAAAATCTTGCCTTATTATATTCATTATTTTTCAATTCTATTTACAGACATCTACTGTATGTATGTGTGCATTTTCTGTTATATTGCCTTTTTCACAGTGATAAAGTGTTCCTTAACTTTAACATAACGTGTTTAAATTAAATAATTATAATCCATCGCTAATATTTCATTTTTAATTTCACACATCTAATGTTATACTCCGTCCCAAGATATTAATGCAGCATATTTTCTTTAACTATTCGATATTTATCAATACCTTATGATTGAAATGATTTTCAATCGATAGAATGAAAAAATTCCAAGATTTCTCCTTTGAAACCCCCCCTCTAGCTTGTCAGGTTTGAATGCAGGGCTAATAATAAAACGTCAATAGGGATTAAAGGTACCCAGACGAAAGTATCCGGATGAGTAGACTGAAAAAATGTGCAAGGTATTTCAAATGAATTTCGAATGGAAAATAAATGTCAACATTTCCCCTTGTAAATCTTCGTTCAAAATATGTTAACTTCTGTGATTTTTTTCGAACGAAAAACGATAATGTGTCAATGAAGATGTCTTATAGATATTTTTCCTTTCATTGATATCAATTGCACTTCTTCACAGGAATGTGTGTTTTTAATAAAAATCGTTCAAATCTGCTGCATAAATGTCTTGGGACAGACTATATAATCAATTCCTTTCAAAATCAACATCAAAAAAGATTTAATGCTATTTCCATGTGCGTTATATCAATACCTAGTTTACTGTATAGAATGATATTCTATTTTGTATTTAAGTTCTATTTTAAGAAAAGCTGTACAAAATATAAAAGCTTGTTGTTGTTTCAAACACTCTGTGAAAATTATACGTTAGTTTGTATGGACCCACCTGTTAGGTTTACGTCATGAAATAAAGTTTTAATCTTCCAATGTGTATTTTGCAGTGGTGAAGTGTACATCAACCCCATGTGTCCACGGGACTTGTTCTGACACACTGTCAGGGTTCCAATGCCTATGTGATACACACTACACGGGTGTCAAATGCGATACATGTATGTAGGCCTTTTAGTCAAAGTCACGTTTCCCGTCTTTACGAAACGTGGAAATAATGAATAATTATTTGTTTAGGCATCAACAGAAGTTGTGATATTGTTTGCTTAAATATCTTTCAAGATTTAACTTATTTTAGTTTTGCGAAAATGTGAAACATTATGTAACTATTCCATCTTTTTAGTTTTAAGTATCATGACTAGGAGTTTTCAAAAACAAAAAGATGATATTAACTTTTTGAAAAGCCAGCTTGCACGAAGAGTATTTGTATAACATGGAACAAATTCTTTATGTAAATATTGCCTTTTGTACGGATGATATATAAACTACTTTCATTTTATATCTTATCTGTTGTTCATTTTAGTAATTAAGTGTGTAAACAGCCCGTGTGTACATGGTTCTTGTCAGGACACGAGTACAGGATTTACTTGTAACTGCGACCCAATATTTTCCGGAATCACTTGTAACAATCGTAAGATTTAATGTAGTTTACTGATGAAAATTATCATTATACTTTCCCAATGATTATTTGACCTTGTACAAAGTTTACCTTAAAATACATATCAATTTTTTAAAGCCTTATTTGTGACACTCATGTAATCTCATTTGTTTTGATTACTTTAGTTGTAATTTTGTTGTTGTAATTTTTTCCTGCGAAAATTTGATTTGATTTCCATTTGATTTTTAACTTAAATGATTTGTATTTTTATTAATTTAAATAAATGATTCATCACAATCAATAATACATTTTAATCAGTGAAGAAAAAAGTGTTTAAGTAACTATTAAAATATTTGATAAAATTTAAGTTATATCCTTTAAGCCATCAAATGCACATCTAATCCATGTACACATGGTACCTGCTCCGATACCTCGTTGGGATACAATTGTCACTGTGGGGAAAAATACACAGGGACCAAATGTGACAGACGTATGTATACATGATCATTCAAATGATAGTGACAATAGTCAATTCAGTTTACTTATTTATCTCAGTTTCTTTGAAATGTATCATCTTGTCCGTATGCTTTTAAAAAAAATCCTGTAAAGATTTTGATTAAAATTGAAAAAAAATCTAACAAGAAGTGATTTAACAACATGGTAAGTATAGAATTTCGTTATATGATTTGTTGAAAAACATATTTAAAGAAGAATAATTGAGGTAATGAGTTGCTTGATTTCAGTGATATTGTGTTCGTCTCATCCTTGCCTGCTTGGAACCTGTACAGACACTGCGTCTGGATACAGTTGTTCATGTGATGAAAGGCATACAGGTGCTAAATGTGATCAATGTACGTATATTTCACTCTTTTTATTAATTTTTTTTTTTTACAATATTTTCGTTTCTGTTCGTGAGACCTTCTTTTCAATGTTAAAATCTAATAAATGAATAATGAGTTATGTTGCATCGTATTGTATTATACCATAACGTATCGTATCGCATTGTAAAAGAAACCTAATCCATTTAATTCCATTTTATTTCATTAAAATGCAAACAATGTATCTAAACTCAAACTGTCAAATTATAAAGCGTTCATTAAGTTTTCACGCTTCATACAATAAAAAAGCATAGTTAACACATGTGATTTGCTATTATCATTTCATCTAACCAATCAAGAAGCGCTTAAACTTACAATCCAAATTTGTTTTAAACTATCGTGTTCCTTATTATCATTTTAGGAAAAAATATCGTCAATACAAAACAAAAAAGATTTTTGTTTGTTTAATTGTCCTTTTTTTCTTTTTTTTCAAGCTATATTACATCACGACGGTACATTTTAAAATATTTTTACCGAGTATAATACTTTCGTGTTATCTTAAAATGTTTGGATGTAATTGACATATTTTGTTATTATGAATTTGCCAATAAGATTAGTTAAGCACTACAAGTACATATGTATCATTTAATAGGCTGAAAAAATGCCATGCATTTGAGCTAAGATTATTATCTTTCGAATTTACCAGTGTATAGAAACATTTCCGCCTTCCCATGATTCTTTGATATAATTATATGATTTGTATTTTTACAGTGGTAAAATGTCACTCAAACCCCTGTGTCCATGGAACTTGTACCGATTCACCGACAGGATTTCAATGTTCATGTGATACACTCCACATAGGAATCAAATGCGATAAAAGTATGCGTTACAAAATTTGTTAATTTTGTACACCAGGTGTTTTTAAATCGACAAGGTGTACGTAAAAAATTAAAATCAACGGATGATCTTCGCAAGTTTTTTAAGTCGGTTAAATAATAGGGCTAACACTAAAAATACGGATGTTATAATATCCGAGCGGTTTTTTTTAAAACAAATGTAGAGGAAGTTTCCTTGTTGATTAAAGATAGAACTTAGTTTCTAATCATATTTATATAGTTGGTTACTGTAATGAAATAATTACTTTTGTGATTAAGGGATAAGTCATTAGCACTTATAAGTATTTAAATATAGGGTATTATTTACCTTTTTTTCGCTTTTATAGGCAAAACATGCTCTTCAAAACCTTGCATTCATGGGACATGCATTGATACAGCCTCTGGATTTAAGTGCAACTGTGACGTTGCTTATACAAGTGCACTTTGTGACACATGTAAGTCAAATAACGTTTTGATTAAAAAGATTAAAAAGATGTAATATTTTGGCCAAATGTACTTTTGGGTCAAACTCATGTACATTTTCCATTGTTATCTTTGAGATATCTTTGAATCCATATAGTATTTTAGTAGTATACTGTGATTAATTAAAGCAGGACTGCACTACAAGTACACATTAATTATCATCTAATCAATATGAGACGTTGCAATTGCATGTTAAGTAAACATTTTGGTAATTAATGCATGCCTAAGTCGAAAGAGCACTGCAATGAACTCTATTTTAATTTTGATCAAAAGGTTGGGGTGTTTTTTTTTGGTTTAAGAAAAATAAAAAATAAATACATGTATATCGTTAAATTAGCCATCATTTTCATCTACTACAGCTGACTCGGTATTATGGCCCATCGTACATTAATGATTAAGTAAGCATGTAAGTTATGATTAAGTATATGTAAGCATGTAGGTAATGATAAAGTAACTATGGTAAAATCTTTAACGGTATATTGTTTTAACTTTACGACAAGACATATAAAATTAAATAGTCAGTAAAAAGTATACATTTTGCATGATAATTATTGTGGTATTCTCAGCATTTTCTTACGGTTGTCTTAAATATCTATTGAAAATGGGTATCACATAGAAATGAAATCGTACATCAATTCGCTTATTAACATTAAACTATAGTTACATGATTACAATTATTTTAAATAACTTGATGAAATTGTATCATTTTAAAATGTTTCCATTGTTGCCTCTACAGTGATTACTTGTGCATCCACTCCTTGTGAGCATGGAACATGCACTGATTCTCCTACAGGGTTTGTGTGTACCTGCGATAGTTCCTACACAGGTATCAGGTGTGAAACAGGTAAATATCTCTAAGCGTAAGAAACCCAAGTATGCATTAAAAAACAATGTACCTCATGTGCAATAGTTCTCACTTACATGTACGTAAATTATTATGATACATACATGAAAAATAGGCATGATTTGGAACGGATTGAGTGAAAGTTCATTTATCATTCAACACGAAAGGTTTAAAAGTATGAATTAGTAAAGAAAATTGATTAAGAATTTCTTTAAATGTTTTGTTCTAAAATTATAATTCATTTTTTTTCTTTTCGTTTTTAAGCTTTAGCCATAGAGGAGTCCCAAGAACTTCTTTTGCCTACTTGGTTTCCTTATTTAGAATATGCCTTGTTAAGCCTGGCGTCACTAACTGGCGTAATGGCTATGGGTTGTATCTGTATGAAATGCTGTCGAGCATATGGTATCATCAGAGATGACGATGATGACGATGATGAAGAGCGGGATGAAGATGACTTCAGAAGATATAAAAGGGATTCTATATATCCACTTGACACCCCAAAGCCACCATCGTATAATAAACGCAATGGGCTAGATTTTTGAAGAGATGTGAGAATAAAGAATCGGACTGTACTGTTCAGATTAATTTTTGGAATTTTAACGTGTTAAATACGTTTGCCTTTCATTGATTGATAAAGTTTTGGAATTGTTTTCCTTATAGTAGAATAGAGGTAAAAATCAAATGTGTGTATCGAAATTAATAAGGGTCTTTTAGATTCTCCTGATCCTTTTCTTTTGAAAAGTTTGATTTTTTTTATATCACGATAAGAGACTAGAACTCTATTCTGATGTACTTACCTTTGATTGTCAACTTTTCTGGGTACTAATTGTTCTTATTAATAATTCATAGAATCCACTTTAAATGTTCCACAACGCTTAAATGTTCCGGCCTTTTCAATACATGCAAGATAAAAAAACTCGTTTTTGTGATTTGATCTTTTTGCACAATGTATTTGATAATTTATTTCAGATATTTACATTTTTATTTCTGTGACAAGATTTACATACTGCTGATCATTAGTAACGTGTTCATGATTAATGGGATTTTCAGTTATATTCTGTGGACTTTTATTGCAACTGCGTGTGAATATATTTCCTTGTTGGCTTTATAAAAATATTGATTCACCAAATATTCAGTTTTCTCTTATTTATTTTATTCATCTAAGAAATCTAAAAGAAACACTAAACAATAATCATTTTCAGAGTGTGCATCTGTAAAATAAATACAAATAAATGAATATTATTTCTTACCATTATTTCCTGTTTTTAATAATCTCTTACAATGACATTTAATCAATAATAAGTCATAAATGTTAACATTTTTTTTAATATCAACTCTACACCAAAATGTCTACAGATACGTTAACGGTATTATATTTTCTTAATCCTGTGTCAATTTAAGTAGCTATCCTCATATGCAAATAACACTCTGCTGAATAATTACTCTAGTTAAAGGTGGCATTTTACATCTGTCTAAGGTGCAATTTCCATATGATTTGTTAATGCCATATGAAGTTTTTTTGAATATTGACTATATCATTATTTTTTGCTTAAGTGTATTTTACCTTAAGTGTGAAATGTTTACCTTTTAAAGATGAACATCATACGCGAAATGATACTAGTACATACAATTTCTACATAGAAAAAATACAAATTAAAGTAAAAATTATTTGACCATAAAAGAATTATCTCCTAATGTAAAAACAAATCGAAAGAGTTCGATATAGTGTGGAATAGGATTTTTGAATCTAATCGAAAAATGATATTTTTTTATTGAAAAACTGTCTGTCCTTATCTATTCCTGTAAGAGTTACTATTTATCCTTTAGGAAATTAAATTCCAATCGGAGTTTTCAAATTTCTTGCCAAATTTTCAATTCATCTTTTAAAAATTACATTTTCATCATATTTATATGCATTTTTCAGGGAGATTTGAATTTTTGAAGGTAAATATTTCAACTGTCGATGGGATACACTCAAAATAAAAAATAGCAAAGTACTCTTTATTCAATTGTTTATCACAATAATACTATAATTTTATAGATTATGTATTTTATATATCATAATTTTGCATAATTTTATAAATTACTGTGGATTTGTTAATTGAGTAATAATTGAGTAATAATTAATGTCGGTCCTCCTAATTCGTAAATTTGCATTTCATTAACGTGTTTTGAATCTTCTTAAGTAATGTATATTCCGCTTCAATTTATTTTCTGTCTTAAGACAAATGTCTTTTAACCAAGATTGACGAACATGCTATTCACAAACCAACTTACAACTGTACATGATTGCATTATTTCGGTTTTATTTCGTTTTCAAATGTTTTAAAGATTTTTTGCTTTACCATGGTTTCAAAATGGGGGCTTTTTTTATAGAAAGTGTTCATAAACGTCTCATTGCCTGATATTGGATGTGATCGGGGTTTTGTTTTGGACCATAACTCTGGGTGGGATGTTTCCTGATGGGTCGTCAGAATGCGATAAGTCGTGTTTTACACCTAAGAATTCATAAGTTATTAAGATGTTTGGAGTTGACAGAATGGCAATAACCGCTATTGTGTTCATTGGAGGAGGGTAAAGGGTCTTATTGCACCACGCACCTTTTTGCACAAAGGTCGAACATTGCATGAGTGACAGATTTCAATGATTTACGATTTACAAAAAGAATATGTCGGTCTTTGTCATAGTTCGGGAAAAACCACTTGATCTTTGCCTCCCATAGATAAATCCCGCTCAACACTTATCTGTTGACTCGCTTGTCAATCAAACGTTAAACCCAAGAAATGGTGCTTCTTTTTTAAATCAGAAATATCTCTTTCTCCATATACAAAGTTTATGGATTTTGAAATTGTCTTTAAGTAAATTTTTCGTTCTTTTTAAGCTTATCTGTAAATAAGAAAATTTAAGGAAGTTAGAGCATTGGCTGTAAATAATCACAGAAAAAAAAGTTCATAAAGAATTATTTTTATATCCCTGACTAATTCTCGTTTTTGTTTTTCTGTACAAAACTGTACACTATAGGTTTGAAATTGAAAATATATCAAAAAATTAAATTATGATATCAGTTTTACCGGAAGTATGTTTTAAAATTCTGAGAGAGCTTAAAAGGTACATGGTCCCGATTTTGATCAAAATTTATTATTCTATTTTTTTTTCATGAATTTACTTTGCTTCAATAAGGCATTTCTTATAGTCAACCAAACTTTGAGTGTCAGTCGACGAGTAATGAGCGAGATACAGGGCTTACAATTACTTGTTATGTTAACAAAGCTCTGCTAATGTTCTTGTTAACATTGTGAATGTTGACAAGAATAGTTTAGGTTTAAACCTAAAAATGAATGTGACAAACGCTAGGAATTTTTTTATTTCTGATCAGAACGAAATAGCAGATAGAAATCTGAGCTTGAAAAAGAATTTTTATTGGTTTTTTGAACCAATGTTAACAAATTATGACACTTAAATTCTGGTTGGTCATGATAAATGCATTACTAAAGCATTGTAAACAATAAAACTATAGAGAAAAAATGACCAAAAATCGGGACCATACCCCTTAAAATAGTTCAGAATATCAATCTATCATACACAACGAAATCATGTTTTGGGATAGATAAAGTTTCATAAAATAAGCAGAACTCGTAAATTTCCTCATAAAACTGACTAAGTAGACTTTGGTATCAATGAAAAATTTCCAATAAAATAATGCCAAAAAAATGGGTAATGTACCTCGACCGACAATTGTGCTTCAGACTGAAACAACAGTTGACCACTCCTGTACTTTCAAGTGATTACATTCTTCTAAGTGGTAGTAAATGTAAAATGTAAAACTTTTATCTGAACTATTACTGCTTTGCATAAACAAAAACTATTAAACAAACAATATTCATTACACGTGTGTGGTACATGTAAACCCTGATTTATTCAGGTGCAGTCTTTGTGTACATTTGACGCGATATACCCAAGCATAAAAGGAGTTGAAAATGCAACAATAAGGTCTACAATTGATAAGCTTTGTGATTTTTGTTTTACAATTCTTGACATGAAAAATGACAATAACAAACTGTCAACCATCTCAAAAATCCATAAAACGAAATAAAAGCTTATAAATCTCCAATTTCTCAAAATAACATTATACACTTTGTCCATTTTTTTCGATTATTAGAGTTACAACATATCTAAAATGAGAAATATCGAACAGTATTTCACTATGCAAGTTTTCTACATTGAGGTGGGCGAGTAAATTTATTAAATAAAATGATTTTTTAATATATAATGATATTTCCTTTTTAAATTTTGTAGTTTAATGTTGATTTACGGTAGTTTCACGTTTTGTTTGTACATTGCTAAGCGACACTTCAAACTTCCATCAACACAAAACGAGAGGTGATACCCCAAATGACTGTATATATTAATGTAAAAAGATAACACAAATCTTTATTCGTCACGAGTAGGATAAGTGAGAATTTTTACGTTTCAATTGTTTTTACAATGACAATTATTGTTTGCCTGAGTTAAAAACTGAATCAATGTAGGTTGTTTTGTACATTTTATAGGTCAAAGTAAAATGAGTTGTTTAAGAGACAATGGTTATAAAAACGCTGGTTTTGAAAGATAAATCTAACATTACCTATTTTTCAATGGTATTATTGAAATATTGAATGATTTACCTTTGGAACTCCGTAAGCTTGAAACACACGGGGCATTCCTCAAGACCCTCAAAACACTACTGTTCAAGCGTGAATATGAAACATAGACCAGTACTATATCAAGACTACTAATGTATTTATCCTGCTCATCCTTTAATCATGTTTAGATAAGCTTATATTGTTTTATCGTAACTCTAATAATAATTTTATAGTATCTCTAACATAGCGTTTATAAGCACACCACTTTTATTAACACGGTGTACAGTGCATAGAAACTATATGTATATTTTGCGCTCTACAAGTCAATACAATAATAATAATAACTAGATACGATCTCGTTACGAGTAACGAGTAGGTCTTCCGTTCAATTTTTTAAAAAGATTAAGGACTTTGGCTCCTATAAATCCTTAATTGAGTAATAAATGGTTTTGGCAAAGAGTTTTTCAAACAGACTTTGTTACGATCAACAACTTGTCTTCTATAATGCATTACACAATCTTGATCGTTTTTAAGTTATTTGTAAGAGTGTTTACTAGTATCTTGGCCCCTAATTTTAAGGGCCAGCCCCTTTTTCTTGAGTTCATTGAAAAGGTCTTAAGAATACTATCATTTTTTGTTCGTAAACCTATCAAAAATTGTTGTTAATTTTTGAGATATAAACGATTGAATATTTTAGGGGCCAGTCCTATAGATCCTTAATGGGGACAGACATTGGTGTTTGATAAGTGGAATCGATTAGAACCATCCATGCAGACATTTTCTCTTCTATAATACTTAACAAAATATGTCTCCTTCTCTAGATATATTGCGTCAAAGTTTAAGGACTTTGGCCCCTAAAAATCCCTAGTTACGTAATAACTGCGCTGGCAATGATTTTTTCTGATAGATATTGTTATCATCAACAACTTTGCTTCTATAATGCATTACAAAATCTTTATCGTTTTTAACTTATTTGTAATAGAGTTTACGAGTGTGTTGGCCCCTAATGAAAGGGGCCAATCCCTTTTTCTTGATTTTGTTGGAAAGATCTTAAGTATAGTAATATTTTTTGTTCTTACACCTATCTTAAATTGTTGTTCACTTTTGAGATATAAATGATTGAATCTTTTAGGGGTCAACCCTGCAAATCCTTTATGGGAACATACATTGGTGTTTTGATAAGTGGCATCGATTGAAATCATCAATGCAGACATTTTCTCTTCTACAATGCTTAACAAAATATGTCTCCTTCTCTAGATATATTGCGTCAAAATTTAAGGTTTTTGGCCCCTAAAAATCCCTAGTTACGTTATAAATGGGCGTGGCAATGATTTTTTCTGACAGATATTGTTATGAACAACAACTTTGCTTCTATAATGCATTACAAAATCTTTATCATTTTTCAGTTATTTGTTATAAAGTTTACGAGTCTCTTAGCCCCTAATTAAAGGGGCTAGCCCCTTTTCCGTGATATCGGTGAAAAGAACTTTTCATACTCTACCACTTTTGTTATATATGTCTCAACAAAATATCAACTGATAAAAAGATACAGATCAAAACGTGTGAAAATTTTGATTCAAAATCTGTACCCAATTTTCGAGCCATAGCGAGCTCCAAGAAATGGCGCCACAGGAGTAAAACAAAATCAATGGGCACAACTTCAAACTATGGTCTAACTATCCTGAAAATTTCATATTCATATCTCTGATAGTTTTTGAGTTTTTGTGTGCACAAAATAGGTCGTAAAAATGAACAAAATGGCCGATAAATCGGTACCGGAAGTGACGACAGGAAAATTATCAAAAATGTTTGAAGATCATATGAAGTCCAATCACCTGTGAAAAAATTGTGGAAATCGGTCGAATAATTTTCGAGAAATCGCGTGCACAAAATTTGTGGAAAAGAAAAATAATAATAACTAGATACGATCTCGTTACGAGTAACGAGCAGGTCTTCCGTTCATTTTCTTAAACCATATGATTAAAATATCAATGAAATTTCAGAATTCCCCCCTCAACTCCTCACTTTCAGATAATGTATACGATTGTCAATATCCTTTACAATACTTAACAAAGTGTTTTGCTTTTTCACATACAGCACATCAAAGATTTAAGATTTTAGTCCCCTAAAGTCCCTAATTACGTCCTCAATGGGTGTGGCAATAAGTTTTACAGACTCATAATGTTACGATTAACAACTTGCTTCTATAATGCATTACAAAATCTTGATCGTTTTTAAGTTATGTGTAAGAGACTTTACGAGTGCCTTGGACCCTAAATTAAGGGGCAGCACCTTTTTCTTCAGTTCATTCGAAAGGTATTATGAATATATTACTTTTTTTCTCTCCTTCTCTAGATATATATACTCGTCAAAGTTTAAGTACTTTGGCCCCTAAAAGTCCTTTATTACGTAGAAAATAGGCGTAGCAATGATTTAAAAGTCCTTAATTACGTAAAAAATGGGCGTGGCAATGATTTTTTCTGATAGATATTGTTAGGATCAACAAATTTGCTTCTATAATTCATTACAAAATCTTGATCGTTTTTAAGTTATTTGTAATAGGTTTTACAAGTGTCTTGGGCCCTAATTCAAGGGGCCAGCCCCTATTGCTGGAATTTCTTGAAAAGGTCTTAAGAATACTAACATTTGATGTTCTTACATCCATCTAAAATTGTTGTTTATTTTTGAGATACATATGATTGAATATTTTAGGGGCCAGTCCTGTAGATCCTTAATGGGGACAGACATTGGTGTTTTGATTAGATGAATCGATTATAATCATTAATGCAAACATTTTCTCTTCTACAATGCTTAACAAAAAATATCTCTTTTTCTAGATATATTGAACCAATGTTTAAGGACTTTAGCCCCTAAAAATCCCTCATTACGTAATAAATGGGCGTGGCAATGATTTTTTCTGATAGATATTGTTATGATCAACAACTTTGCTTCTATAATGCATTACAAAATCTTGATCGTTTTAATGTTATTTGTAATAGAGTTTACGAGTGTTTTGGCCCCTAACTAAAGGGGCCAGCCCCTTTTTCTTGATTTCTTTGAAAAGGTCTTAAGAATACTAACAATTTTTGTTCTTACGCCTATCTAAAATTATTGTTCATTTTTGAGATATGAATGATTGAATCTTTTAGGGGTCAGCCCTGTAGATCCTTAATGGGGACAGACATTGGTGTTTTGATTAGTGTAATCGATTAGAATCATCAATGCAGACATTTTCTTTTCTACAACGCTTAACAAAATATGTCTCCTTCTCTAGATATATTGCATCAAAGTTTAAGGACTTTGGCCCCTAAAAATCCCTAATTACGTAATAAATGGGCGTGGCAATGATTTTTTCTGATAGATGTTGTTATGATCAACAACTTTGTTTCTATAATGCATTACAAAATCTTGATCATTTTTCAGTTATTTGTAATACAGTTTACGAGTGTATTGGCCCCTAATTAAAGGGGCCAGCCCCTTTTTCTTGATTTTGTTGGAAAGAACTTTTGATTTTCTACCACTTTTGTTATATACGTCTTAACAAAATATCAACTGATAAAAAGATGCAGACCAAAACGTCTGAAAATTTTAATTAAAAATTCGTATCCAATTTTCGTGCCTAGGCGAGCTCCAAGAAATGGTGCCACTGGCGTAATACAACTACATGCTGCACAACTTCAAACTATAGTCTACCTATCCTGAAAATTTCATAGTCATATCTCTGATAGTTTCTGAGTTTATAGCTGCACAAAATGAGTCGTCAAAAAATACAAAATGGCCGATAATTCGGTACCGGAAGTGACGACACAAAAAATGAAAAAAATGTATGAAGTTTAGATAACGTCCAATCATCTGTGAAAAAATGACCGAGATCAGTCGAATAGTTTTCGAGAAATCGCGTGCACAAAATTTGGAAAAAAAAAAAATAATAATAGTAAGAAACAGTACGAAAACAATAAGGTCTTCCGTTGGAAACGGAAGACCTTAATAATAATAATAATAATAAGAAACAGTACGAAAACAATAAGGTCTTCCGTTGGAAACGGAAGACCTTAATGATATGCAAACATGTTTTTTAATAGAGATCAATAATTAATCATGTGCTCTAACAACAGCGGTACATGTATTTAGTGCATATTCGTGATTGGTCTCTTCTTTTAAGGAACAACTATCTTGCAATCTAAATTCAGTAAAGTTAGTATTTCAACTTTTCTAAGAATAGCTGAATAGGCCTTCGTGACGCATTTCCTATGGTCAGGGTGACATCAAATATTTTCATTGAAAAAGGAGAGAAAACCTTGTTTTGATTTGCATCAACTATTGAAAAACGATGTTATGTCTAAAGATAGCTAGAGATTTATCGATTTACATCTTTTGCTCCATTTAAATCGCTTAAAAAATAATTCAAAATATTCATACTTTTACAAAACGTGTTAATGTTTAATCGGTAAATTTATTTAACCGTCAATTTAACAGGTGAAAGATTTATCTAAAAAAAATGCAAACATTATCTTCTCCCTCTATACAGAAAAAGGTGAATAATTGGTAAAGAAGCATGGGATTTGTGACAGTTTTTTTTTTTTTTTTGCTTTTGTGCTACTTATCCCTAAGGACACAATCAAAGAAGACTGTGATGTAGAACCTGAGTGTCACGTTTTTGAATGGCATTCATGGTCAAATTGTTTGGGTAATTGTGGATGACAGTCACAGAAAAGAGTACGCCATATGTGTTGTCACATGAACGTTATTCCTCATACTGCAGAACATTGTTTACAGTACTGTAATAAAAGCTCAGATTTTAAGCTGGAAGTTTCGCAATCTTGCCGTATATGTGAAAATAGCGGAACGCTAAACACTTCTCTCTTGTGTGCATGTGGTATTCATCACAAAGGTAATTGATGTCAAGGTGAGATAATTTGCATTTCATGTACAAAACGACATTATAATTCATTGCATTATAGTTTGAATATAAATCATTTGTAATATATACAATATTTGATAAATTTACATATTCCATCTGTTTGGTTGAAAAAAAAACCCCGATCGTTTTCAACTTATACTTCGATGTCAAAAAAGAAACATTTGACATTCAAATCTAGAATGGTTTTTATCATAGTAAACAAATAGTATCATTGTATCGATGATGTCAACGAAAGGAATGCAAAATAAGATCTTGTTTGAAATTTTCATTTTTCGTTTCTACCAGGAATTGGTTGTATGGGTTATTAATCTTAAAGTCAAAGTATTACCAAATCATCACAGAGCATTGCATAACGTTGTTAATTATTTAAAACTTTGCAATATTAATTTCTGATTTTTTATAACATAACATTGAAATATAAAAGCCTATTACATGAATAATTCTATGACAAAATTAGACTATGTTAGACGTCTCTGATATACCTGTTATTGGACATAATTCTTTTAAAAACAAGTTAGTATATCAATATAACAAGATGGGTTTTGCTATTGAAAGGAATCATTTCGTTGAATGAGTTTTTTCTTTGTCATATTAAAATGAATATATCCTTAAAAATGAGATATATTCTGTTTTTGTCGTATTTAATGCTAATTTGCGATGTCAAAAAGAAAACCCAATGTTTGTCAGTACTCTAGTGCGTGTGATGAGCAGTATAAAAGAAGACCTTGTAACAAATGCGACCGATTATTCATTGATTTTTATTGAGTTGTATTGTTATTTAATTTAAGGAGAAAATGATATTTTCTGATGTGTATTTTAAAAAGTCACGTTTTTGTGGATTTGAGTATGTGCGCAGTGTAAGTAATCGAAAGTAACAGCACGTAGTAAATGGCTTGACATCAAATGTATTTACAAAATGAAGTGGGGTTACGAATGGATTTATTTTATCAGATAACTTTCCTTACGAATAAGTAGATTTTAACAATATCAATGAACATAAAGACCGTCCTTTTCACTCCTGGACAGATAAAATAGGTCAATATTACCCCTTTTTTCCAGCTTATCAACTAAAAAACTCTTTTGTCATAGTATGTCTTTCTTCCTTTTGTCTCCGAATGCGTTAGTTCACAACCAACACGCCGACCATGATTTTGCTCAACATCTTGTTTACATACTTAATTTTCAACATCATATGACTATGAATATTTGAATAATTATAAATTAGGGCGTTTACTCTCCGTATCGAATCGCTCCTTCGATAATTTTAAATGCGTTTGAATTAATTTGTAAAATTTCATAACGTTTATTACTTATGTAGTCTGAAGAAAAAAACCACAACAAATAATCTTGTTTTTAAATATGTTAATTCAATATGGCATATAAAGGTCAGATATTATGTAAAGGATGACCTAAAGTTTCATTGATAATTAAGCATTCACCCATTACATAACCTTTAATAAATATAAAGTTTGCCAGGATAGTATTATTTTTTTGTAGAAGAATCCTATTTTAAGGGTTGTCACTTTTCTTTTATGCATAAAGGTCATTTTTCATGGTAAAAAATGACACAAGGTCATTATCCTTTGGTGGTAACTGATCGTCGATAAACCAATGCTTCCCACCGACATTAAATACAGTAATTTGATACATGTTTCGATATCATTCCTCTAAGATAATAACAATTAAGCCTTAGATTAACCTTACAATGACTTTTCTCTCAGGAGCGATATATACGTGATAAAATTTAAACCTAAAAGTTTGACAAAAAATATAACGCGTTTAGTGTTTGAAACCACTTACGCCATGAAACTTTTACAAGTAGTCCTTGTCATCAGTCAAATTTTTGAATATGGTTTTGCGGCCTTTTATTGTACCAGTGAATCTGATTGCCATATATTGACCTGGGAACCTTGGTCTGTTTGCTCAGGTATCTGTGGGTCGCAGTCACAGAAAAGAGAACGTTACATGTGTTGTGATAATGATGTTATACCACATACTCTGGAAAACTGCATAATACATTGCAACTTGACCGACAGTTTTCCACTTACTATGTCTAGGCCATGTCGTATTTGTGAAAATGGTGGAAGTCTTAGTTCGTCGTCGATGTTATGTCAATGTAATATTTATCATAAAGGTAGTTGTTGTCAAGGTAAGAAATGTTAATTTAGCTTCTGATGTAGATGTGTCTTAGTGTAAATGATTACACAATGATGTTAGCCGAAAAAAATGAGGATCTATAATACTGTTGTCCAAACATGTTCACTTTGTCTTTACAATACCAAAATGACGGATTTCTTGTAAGACAACGAAAACTTTAGTTGAAAAAAATAATAAATAACGTTTTATTTAAGATAAAGTTTATCCTGTTGTTGATGACTAATTGAAGGGAATAGTGTCCTGATAAAATACCGTAGTTAATTATTTAGTATAGTAAAATTCTAAAAGTATAAATTATTTTGGTTTAATTTTGCATTAGTTTTCTGTTTAAATAGAATAATATTAAATCCTTTGAATCAAATATGTACTGTGATACTTATACAAACAAAGAATCTATATAACATGTTTATGATTATATCTAATTTCTTAATCACGACTATTTTAAATATCTATACTTATAAATTAAGACATTTTGCCAATCAACTACAAAATGCCTGTACCAGAGTAACTGTTTACACCTTTTGTATTTCAGCAGGTTTGAGTTGATGTCCGTAAGCTATAACTGAATTTTACCTGATAAGCAATTACTGTAAAATAAATCAAAAACCTATTTTCATTTTCGATTAAACAGCCCCAAATAGCAAAAATGAGAGTAAAGTGGTGAACACGCTTTGGAGGATCCAAGTCAGTGGGAGTTTGCATCAAAATATATACTTGCAATGAAATAATATTGAATGATTACGTACAAAGTGAATATATTTACTGGGGACTTATTCAGGGAATACATAGAAATTAAAATTTGACCAATGTTGAATAAATAAAATAAGCCAATTCGTTTCTTGAATGGACGATTTTAGTTTTCATGGATAGAACTTTCCAGAACAGGGTAACCAAGAATGCGGGTTGGTTTAAAGGAGTTTACTTTACAGAACGAGGTGCTTAAAAAACGCGGGTTGACTAATTGACCTCATGGTGGAAAGTGTAAGGCAGATAACTTGGATCAGACAACTTTAGTTTAAGATATGCAAATAAATATGCATACCCTTTTTTAATTATGAATTACATTATTTTTTTTTATACCACGACAGATAAACCTTAAACATTTTATGAACTATGACCAAACTGTGTTAACAACTCTAAGTCTATATGAATAAACGATGTATGCATAAAATGGGGAAGTTTAATTTCAAGGCGGGGGGGGGGGGGGGGGATTGACAGTCTTTTGTCTGAAATTCTTGTTTGGGTCAGTGATAACAATTACAGTACCCGCAACGTTATTTTTTACAATCCTATCCTATCGTATCGTGTATCAATCCTATTGTATCGTGAGTGTATACTGTTCTATCGTGCGTTAATCCTATCCTATCGTGCGTTAATCCCATCAGGTTTATCGTTCAATTTTAACAGTTTTTCCGTTTATCCTATCGTGTTAATTTCGTGCCTTTTCATAAGCAATTAAATGTATTTTTTTAAGTTACAAGTCGTTCAGTGCGCCGTATACGAAATTTTATCGAACAAGAGATATAAAATCCTATCCAGTATTCTATAAGGATACTAATTTCTTGGTTCTTTAGATCAAAATTTACCAATATTACAATCATGTTAATCATATCTGTAAGCAGTGGAAATGAAAAATTAATGTAAACTATCGAAGTTCTTAGGAACAAGGTAACACATTTACATGTATATCGAATATATTAAATCGTACTCGGAGTGTATACCTGCGTAAACATTAACTTGTATGTAATATAATTCGTTTTTTATGCATCATTTTCACAGAAACAAAAGTATTTATGATATAATTTATATTTACTTAAAACAAGAGTTGTATTTTAATTGAACCCGCTTTTTCCGTGTGATATTTGATCTTGGGCTGAAATGTTCTCGGCGATCGGCTAGGGTGTGCGGTAATGAAAACAACGTTAACAAATCGTATACGGAATGTGTATCTTCGTAAATATTTATTTAACTTGTACGTAATTTAATTCGTTTTTAATGCACCATTTTCTTAAACAGAAAGAAATGTATTTTTGATAGATTTTATATTTATTTAGAACAAGAGTTGTATTTTAATTGAACCCACCCGCTATTTTCCGTGTGATTTGAATCTTCGCGGCGATCGGCTAGGGTGTGCGGTAATAAAAACAATGTTAACAATACAGATAATGTATTGGTCATTTAAGCTCATAATGTTTGCTAAAAAAAATTAAACTGGTCGTTTTTATACATTCTTTAAAGGATGCAGTGATGATTAACAACTCGGCAATTGTTAATAACAAGAAATTCCACGTAAATCCTGATTTGTACGTGTTCTTTCTCAAGTTCTGCCATTATCAGGTTAATCGTAAAGATCGTTTAACGCGATCATACGTTTATCATGAACATTGTTTATCCTTTCCTATGGTGTATCAATCCTATCCTATCGTGCGTGTATACTGTTCTATCGATATCGTGCGTTAATCCTATCCTATCGTGCGTGAATTCTTTCCTATCGTTTATCTTGTAAAAAATAACGTTGCGGGTACTGTAAATGGAAATTACACCTAAAGAAAATGTTTGTAATATTTTAAAGTCAGCTGGAAAAAAAAAATAAAGACCATACACGTATATGTATATACAATCAATTTCAGTCGAGATTTTCATCCCTGCTCGCTCATCTAAATAATACCCAGCTTTTTAATTTCAATTTTATAGAATATGTTAAGAAAGCAATTAAGAAAAATATCGGACACAGTGCAAATAAAAATGAACAAAAAAATCTGCTTCAACATATTAAACACTGTATGATATCAATGCGAATAAGAGTTAATTCCCGCGCTTCCGCGGGATATCATCTAGTACGTTTTAAACTAATGAATAATACATGAATTTTGATGTAAAACAGTCTTTGTTTAAAGTTACAAAATAGAACCAACAACAAATTTTTTTATACAAATTTGCAGAATCATACAAAATGCAAATTTATTTGCAAGACTTGTGTTTATATTTCCAACTTCTTCAATTAAGAACAAAATATAAATGTTCTTTATGAGGGAACAAAATGCAAAACGCAAATACTAGGTATATAGTAGTGAAAAAATATTTTTAATTTTTAAAACTCATAATTATCTTACATGTTGCCTGCATACTTCATAAAGTAGATGAGAAATGAAAATAAATATGTTCATAATATTATCAAATATAAGTAAAATATCGATATACAATATAAAATGAAATATGGCGATAACGAACAGTGTTCTAAATCAAAAGTCCAAATGAAAAATGTAAAATTCAGGAGCAGAGCAAACACGGACCTGTACAAAAATTAGAGGCAGGAACAAGTCATGGAGGAGTGAGCATCAGCTGCTGACCGGTCACACCCACCGTGTGCTTTTTGTCGTAATCGGGAAATGTTGTATTCATTGCAGCGTGTGTTGTTCTTTGATGACGGCAATGCTTTCTTTTCTATACACGTCAGAAATCCGTGCTCTTACAAAATATGATACAGCATGGTTTTATTAGAATCAGGATGATGTAATCATCCGACCAAGAATGACCACTCTGAACAATTATCTAAAAAGTGCTGATAAAAATAATTAGGAATATAAAAGAAAAATATATTGAATCCAATTTTAAGTTTAAATCAACGAACCATTCTCATTGAATTCGCAATAAATCACGAAGTTTCATAATGCACATTCATGCGTTTAACTTGATATAAATCTTTTCCTAAATATTGATTAATCATGTTGTTCATTTTCGCCATATTTCAGTATAAACGAAATACAAATTTTGTTCCTAATATGTCGACAATCATGAACTGATGTGCACAAAGATCAAACCTGTCCAAATATAAGCATCGTTTTTTAATTCCAACGATCATAGGTTAAAAGTAGAAAAACCTGTTGGAATTATACCAATGATGCAACATTTTTAGAGTAGCCCTTGAAATCGTGCATCTTCTAATACCATTCTCAAAGGCTCTGCCCTATTGACCAGTGTCATGTACTTCACTCGTTTTATGGTTCTTTAAGTATTATGCAATGCATTGAGGCCGAATTTTAAAATTCTGCTCAGAGAGCCTTTAACTAGAAACATGTATGCAACACTGCATTGGTCTTTTTCGTATTAGTTGGAAGCTGTTTTGACGTCATTATAAAGATTATCAAGCAAAGGATCTTGCTGGGTCATTTTAAAGATAAAAGACATAGGCAAATAATTTTGCTAACTGCCTACTGACTTAAAGTAGGATAAAGTTTTCGTTACAGCGATATTTTTTTATTTCTTTGATGATTTGAGCATTATTAACAAAAGTGGTGATCTACTCAGAAGAAGAAAAAAATATCACCGACTTGACAAATATACATATCATTATATGTCTATTTTTTAAATTAAAGTCTTCTCTGTTTGATAAACTTATTTTTTAGAACTTGATTTTGCCAATGCAGCCTTAATTTGAAACGGAAATAAACATTAATTGTTTAAATTCAGTTTATTTTGCCTTTTTTACGCGTAATCTGATGAAAATCTAATCCTTGGATCCGATTACGAATACAACTAGTACGATCTACATGAGCAGATTTTAATAACATTGATACACGACATCTAAAGAGATCAAACCGTTTGAGCTTAAATCTTTTTTTTTAAGCAAACAAATACACGGATGTAGGCAAGGTGATGTAGACATTTGTCATATTATCACCAGTTTGCATATATTCAGAGAATAATTAATAGGTTAATTTTGTAAAGATCAACGTGCAGTTAATGTGAGATTTTAAAGATAAGATGCATTTTAAAAATTAGCTCGATGTAGAGCGTAAGAAATGTTTAATTCTAATACACAAACTATTTTATTCAAAGAATAAGGAATCATTCTTTTAGTGTTATTATGAGGTAATTAGATACGGTCGAAGTCATCAAATCAATTAAAATAGATTTGATCATGCCTGATCACCTTTAACATTCAAAGAATGATTCCTTTTTACTTATTTTTATAAAATTTCAGCAATTGTTCAATTAGATATTGAATTTTTGACTCATTTTATTATTTAACATTTTTTTAAAATTTGTAAACCCCACTTGCGCTCAACATAACGTCATTTGCATCATTGATTAAATGTATTGGACCAAACATTACAAATTTGATTGGCAGTACAGACAAAACAATTGATATTACAAATGTATTTATGTATGAAAAATGACAATAACAAACTGTCAACCATCTCAAAAATCCATAAAACGAAATACAAATTCAAAGCAGAGCAACACGGACCTCTAAAAAGATAAAGGTAGGATCAGGTGCCTAGGAGGAGTGAGCATCCTCTGCTAACCGGTCACACCCGCCGTGTGCTCTTTGTCGTAATCTGAAAAAACCCGGAAAAGTCCGTAAGCAATTTGGTGATTAATTATGGTCTAACAATTAGTATGAAAAACGTCAGTCAGCATGCGACCCAGTGGAAGATTGTATTTGCTGACAAGGTCATTGTATAGACCATAGAACTTACGAAAAGATGACTTCAAACGAGACTGTTTATAGTCCAGTTTTATCAACTTGTTTGTCAGCAGCTTGCCTCGCCTTATAAACTGTTCATAAGAAGAGCATGTCCTTGCGTATCGAATTAACTGAGAGACAAAAACACCATATGCAGGTGATGAAGGTATATTGCTACATAATTAAGGAAAGTTGACTAAAGAAAAATTGAAGTCTGCATGTTTATCATAAAGTTTTGTTGTTAAGTTACCATCAATGTCCATTTCTATTAAAATATCCAAATATGAAGCAGATGACGCAGACTCTGTAGTATCTTTTATTTCAAGTTCACTGGGATATATCGAGTCGATGTAAGTATGGAAAAAACAATTGTTAATTGATAATACGTCGTCGATATACCTAAATGTTGAGTTGAAGGCCACAGCGAGTGATTTATTTTTTTCACGTACAAGTTTTTGAATAAATTCTGCTTCATATGAATTCAAAAATAGGTCTGCTAACAATGGGGCACAATTGGTACCCATGGAAATTCCAACAGATTGTTGGAAGACTTGATCTCTAAAAATTACATAGATGTTGTCTATCAGAAACTGAAGCATCTTTTTAATGTCAACTTCAGAGTACGTGTGTGTGCAATCAGAATGGTTTTTCAAAATAATTATTTAGATTTCCAATGACAAGGTAAGCATTTTTACGAGTTCCATTTTTATTGAAGAAACAATAGTCGATGTTATCAAAAAGCCTAGATTTTCATTTGTCATGGGGAATGGTTGTATAAAGCATTGAAAAATCGTTAGTTTTGATGTTATTGATTTTGGTAAGATTTTGTGACCTCAAAGTTTCAAATAATTCTTTAGAGGTTTTTAGTATCCATATCTGATTCACACCGCTTCTGGAGTATATTGTTGTACAGTACTCTTGAAGTTTCATCTTCACTACTGTAAGAATTTTAGTAAGCAGTAAAGAAAGAGGTTTGGTAGAACATTAACTGGAACCTGCTATATACCTCTGTTTGTAAGGACTTTTGCGAATCACTTTTTTAAAATACTTTTGAAACATATGGTTTAATTTAAATTTTACGACCACAGAGCATTAAAACATTACTATGATATTCAAAGTTCATTTAATGTTCATTTTTTATGAAAGAAATGTTAAAAGTTAGTTAAACCTGTACAGAGATAAACTTAGAAAGTCAGCTTTTAATCAAGCGGTATATTCTATAACTTTGTTCATTAGATAATTCGGATGATTTGTTCAGTCGTGCTTTTTATCATAAGGATTTTTATAAAACCGGACTAAGAAAAGTTCTGATTTTAACTTTTTAACTTAAATCTTCAAATAACTTGATTTATATATTAGATACGCCTTAAAATCTAAATTTGTATAAACATTTTGTTTGAATTTGTTATCTCGAATCAATTAATATTTTGATTTTGTTATATGTTTAAATAAGAGTTGTTTGATTTAGAATTCTCTTTCTAAATAGAAATTCCGACAGAAACAAAAATAACTCATTTATTATGCACTGAACTTATTTGATCTAGCTATTTTATGTACCGTGTCTCGATAGCAGTCAGTCAATTCTAATAAACTTCCAAAGGTCTCGTTATGTCATTTCAATGATGGAATTTTCGTTTTTAGTAAATGAGGAATTTAAAAAATAGATAACTATGTCCAGGACGGTTTTATTAATTGATTTACGATAGACACTCCGGAAATGGAAGTGCTTTAAATTTTGACAAAAGTTCAGTTTCTTAAAAACAAATTTCAAACATATGTGAATTTAAAAACTACACTAGCTTGAAATTCGTTTTAGAATCGGACGGAGCAGTGCAAAAATACCAGGTCTAGAAATCGATCTATATTTTGAATCATTGATGTTTAGAAATATCGTCATGAAAAATGACAATAACAAACTGTCAACATCTCAAAAATCCATAAAACGAAATACAAATGCAAAGCAGAGCAACACGGACCTCTAAAAAGATAGAGGTAGGAGCAGGTGCCTTGGAGAAGTGAGCATCCTCTGACCTGTCACACCCGCCGTGTGCTCTTTGTCGTAATCGGGAAAAAGCGGAAATGTCCGTAGACAATCAGGTGATAAATTATGTCCTTCCAGGAATAGTAGGAATTTTGAAATCCTTTTTGAAAAATTATTTTTGTCCAATTATAATTAATGTCTTCTCATTAAGTAACGTTTGGAATGCTGTCGTGCTTTGCCTTAAAAATAATGTCAGTTTGTTTTAGTTTTTTAAAAGTATTTTCAAAGCATGTCTTTCATTTCATAATTCAGTATTCTCCCATAATAGGAGATTTGCGTTAAAAGACCCTTTCATTTGCTTGCAACGAGCTTTGTTATAGTTTTGTTTATTGTTTTTTGTTAAGTTTATACATAACACATTTTGATGATACAAAATACAAATATTTTTTGAACAATTTATATTAATTTGATCTTAATTTTTTTTTTTAAAGAAATAACTTGTCAAAAATTGTCAACATTGGTACTAATGTTTAATGGATAACAAAATTGAATGACAATTTTAAACTACAAGTGAGTTACAATGCTTACAAATCTTATGTAAACAACATTGATTTGGTTTTTTTTTATGGATTGTATTTTTTTTTAAGAAACAGGTAATTTTGAACAGAGTTAGATATTTGCCAGTGTTTATCATATCATTAGAAAAAAGAACACTGACGTTCAAATTTTGCTGAATGTTGAAAAAGTTAAGCATTTTCATAATTTAAATGTGTGAAAAACCCAACATCACCCCTCCCCCCCCCCCCCCCAAAAAAAAATTTAAAACTAAAGCAACCACAAACACAAACATTTATATGAAAACCCGAAATAAGAGTCACCTATCGAACTTCGATAATAATTTTATTCTATCACAAAAACGTTTGTGTAAATATATTTTCTTATATCACTGAATGTACAGTCCATAAGTACATGCTAAGCAACGCAACTTCATTTACAAGTCATTTAATTCCAACTTCGATGTGGGTAAAACATTTTTGATTAAAGGTTACTGCTCTCGTCTTTGTTTTACAAGAGAAGCTTAATTTATTATCCATTCCATGATGTAAAGTCAATAATATACTTTATTTGTTTGACAAGGCCATTTCTTGTTTAATCCTCTACTATCAAGAGAAATGAATCCCATATAATTCCCTTTAAAAGGAATTAATGTTTCACCGTTTGTTCTTTCGGAATTGAATTAAGAAGTCGAGACAATGACGGTTAGAATATCGCTAGTTCTTGTAATGTCATGCGGGATGTTAGTTGCAGGTTCTCAAATTAAGGAAAACTGCGGTATAAATGGATATGAGGATTGTCATATTTTCCCATGGAGATCATGGGGTAGTTGTAACGGTGTTTGTGGATGTCAAACACGAAGCAGAGAACGTATGTTATGTTGTAGTAAATATGTACATCCACACAATCTTGAGAATTGTTTAGAACATTGCAATTTTACCAATAATTTTGAATGGCACCAAAACAGAACATGTATTCTTTGTGAACATGGAGGCACGTTGACCTCCCTTGCAGCTACATGTAAATGCAGCTCGTACTACAAAGGTGACTGTTGTCAAGGTAGGAAACACTTTTGAATGATTTTTTTAAAATAACTTATTTTTGAAATATTGATCTTTAATATTTGCAGAAAAATCTTCTTAAATACTATTATACATGTAATACATCATTATTTTATTCAGCAAAGTAGATTCTGATCCGGTAGTTTCTTTATGATTTGCGATCTTAATCATAAAGTCTTATTATACTGGCAAATACCATTTCATTTTGCGACGTTTACAGCATGTACATGTAAGTTACAGTGCACCTTACACACAACAAGGTAGTTACATGTAAGCTTTAACAAGACAGAGAGAAAAAAATATGATTGATTTATAATTATGATTGATTTATAGTTGAAAATAAATATCATGAATGCCCTAATAACAAATATGTTAAAGACATCAAGGAAACATAATAAAAAGCTTTCGTGATATTGAGAAAAAACCTTTTAACTACATTATGAGTCGGATTTGTTTAATACTTTTAAAATAATAGATTTATTAAATTCTTCCTTAGATACAAAAGTTAATAGAATGACAAATAGTTCTGTTTATAGCTATTAAAACAATGTGCATCTTTGCTAGCCAATAGTTTTCGATACACGCCGTTTCCCCGAGAACGGAGGGTATTGAAAACTCTTGAATTAGCCTAGCTAAGGTCTCAAACAAACAACAATGTTGAGTAACTGTGACTATATAATGATGTAGGAAATCGCTATTGAGCCAACCAATGCCAGTTGGTGTGTATTGTAAAGAAAAGTATTCTAAGGATTTGATAAAAAGAACCTATACACCAGGGTAGAGTTTTGTTGTTTATCAACATATACAGACATCAAAATTACTTTTAAACCTACTTAACTTCATGAATTAAACATAAAATTACTTTCATTAAATATACACTTTTCAATTGAAATGGATAGTGTATGTTTATCATCAAATCTGAGACAAGATATTTCCATTCAGAGCGCGATAAAAAAGCAAAGTTAGTCACAACATGTAAATAAAGTATTTCATAATACCGATGCGTGTGTTTTACTCTTTCATAATGTCTGAAAAACATTAACAAACAGTTTTGTAAAATACTTGATTGATTAACCAAAATCAGCAATTCATTTATATGTAGATATTCTAAAATTCATTTTAGCTCTGCATTTAGCATTGTTTTTACCTCTTTAAAGGTAGGGAATATTGCGTTAAGGTTCGAATTACTCTTTGCTATACATGCACAAATTCGAATTTAAGAAATAGTAAATCGATCATTTAGACTCAAAATAATGATATATTTAAAAAGGTATGGCAATACAAGACGGCACTATGCATATTTTGTGTTCTTTTACTTCATCAAAATACTGCTTTGTACATTGTATATTTTTACATATAGTCTATTTAAAAATAATTTTAATATCAGAAAACAGCCAGGTCGTTTATTTTCTTTAGATTAGTAAAGTATACTTTAAATTCAATTAAATGTATATTTTTAATTTACCTAGAAATGATTTAATCGATGTTATAAAGGTTATAAATGGTTTAACAATGTTTTCAACACAGACAAACTTTATTAATCAATAATTTGTAGCACGTATGATATTTGGAAGCTCTAAACGATACATGTATATATGACAAACTCATAGCAACCGAAAAAACATTTTCCCACTTTCAATAAATCTTCTTAAATATGTACGATACAATGCATTATAGATGTAGTTCATTGAGATATTGCAAAAGGAATCATTGAGAAAAACGATGTCGAATGTTTTTGCTTCACTGACTATAGAATAGTACAATAAACTGAAGGAATATTGTACCAGACTAAACAGCGTATTGATATTAAGGATATCTTATCTAGAACATAAATTTATAGAAAGTTTTCTACACAATATCTTACAGTACCTAACCCATTAACATATTTTTTTTAGATTATACTATAAGTGTCGATTGAATATGGTATTGGACTTCTGTCGATATTAATGTGAATAAAAGTACATTATAATGAAAATACTTTCACCTGTTTAAAAATTTCAAATTTTACAATATTTGACCCTTACATATATTTTAAAATTTTTTTGCTCTTTGAAAAAGTGAAAATTATTAAGAGCCTCAGCGGGATTCGAACTCGTTACTTACAGATTCGTAGTTAACGCTCCAACCCAAATGCGCCACACTGTAGGGTGCCAAATTTTGGAAAGAAAGAAATATATGAAATAATACTTGTTGATATGGAGTACATCACTATACGGAGGTGTCCCATACCACCTTAGGTTTTACATGTAATACGAGGTGAATAAAAATCAACCAGCAATGATTATGCTGTGATATGGAATAGATAAAGGGTTTTGTTTTTCAATATACATTAAAATCTAAAGAAATTAAGGTAAAATGTAATGAGAAGAAAATATATTCTGTGATGATATGATCCTTATCCTATTCTCAAAAGAGCTCCAAACAGATATTTGATATTATAAGAACTGTTATATTTTCTTCATGAAATAGCCTCCCCTTGATATGTGGTACAAATAGATAAGATAAAGTTCATTTGAACACAGCGATAATCAATTAAATGTTTCCACCGTATGTTATTGAACATCAACTTCGGAAATCACAAGGTGATCCGTATAAAGTGATTATAATTTTTGAAAGTTGACAGACAGTTCTTCTTTGTCGGTTTTCGGTCTTTGTGAGAACACTACTTTGACTATTAACTGTCACTTTGCAATCATTGCTTGGAAGAAAAAAGATTATGATCCGAGTACTATCAATACTGTTGATTCCTATGACAAATTGTTTGCTTGTCACAGCAGAACAATGCAAGTCAGATGGATCTGACGACTGCCATATTTTTACATGGAGATCCTGGGGAAGTTGTAATGGCGTTTGTGGGCACCAAAAACTTACCCGAGAGCGCAGATTCTGTTGTAGTGCTAATGTGATACCACACAATGTTGGCAATTGTTTAAACCATTGCAATTTTTCACACAATTTTGAAATATTTCAAAACAAAACATGTCGTGTTTGTGAGCATGGAGGTACGCTGATATCAGTATCATCTCCCTGTAAATGCAGTTTACTTTACAAAGGTGATTGCTGTCAAGGTAGGAACAATTTTGCAGTTTCTTTCATATCGGTATTTGTATAATGTTTTATATCAAACCAGAATACTTTCTTTTTTCGCCCAGGATTATTCAACAGTTGGACTTTTAACGTCAATCGCTCTGAGAAGAACGTATTCCCAATTTGGGACAATACAACCTCTGGGCTTGTGGGTTCAAAAATAATTAAATTTAGTAGTTTTTATCCGAAGATGAAAAAATGAAATCGAGTTCCTTTTTTCTAGAGAAAGGAAGTAATGAGCAAGTTATCACATTCATTTTGAGATTAAAAATAATGTCATTTGATATGCTAAGATTCTTGTAAATTGTTTATATTAGGTATTCGTCGTCTGTTTATGGGTTACTTTCATAATATAAAGAGAATATGTCAGTTAAACTATCAAGTACTGAATTGATATAATTATGCATTTTTGATCAAATACGATGTTTAACTTTAATTTTGATAGGTACATGTCTTATTTATTTTGACATTATAAGAATGAGAATGTGATCTTGTGTTTGTGTTCGTTTCACCATTTGATAACATTTGATCTGAATGTAGAGTTTATTGAATATTGACTAATGCTTAAGAAGCATATACACATCAAAACTAATCTTTAATTCGTAATTTATTGATGTAAAATGTGTTATTATATGTTTACATAGCCTTAAAGAGGCTGGGTGGTCAACAAAACTAACCATCAGACCTACATTAAATTTTTAAAAGATTTATTAAGATATAAACTTTTATTTAATGAAAAAAAACCCATAAATTTTAACTTAAAAGTTTGAATTTTCCCTATATCTTAAGAGCTCTTCTTTTAAGGAGATTTATATGTTCTAAAATGTCCATCCAATCCTCATAATATTTAAAAAAGATATGTTTGATTTTAAATCTAATTATAAGTTTGATTCTGTGAAAAATGGTTTGTCCTTATTTTCAGAACGAGATACTGAATGATACGAATAGCCTATATATCATACTATAAATATTTTTTATATTGTTTATTATTTTATTAATAAATAATATTATTTATTATATTCCACGTGTATTCCTGTGGAATATAATTGAAACTTCAAGAGAATTTGCTATGTTCTTAAAGAAAAAATTGTTACATGTATCACTTTTTAAGAGCTTTTAACATAGGGGTACATCAAATATAAAAATTAATGTACTTTGGTAACAGATGTCTTATTAAACCTGTATTTTTGAAGAAAAACAATATTGCAATTTTTTATCTGTGTGTGGTCGATCATATTATAAGAAAGCGAGCCATTAAGTGTTTTACCTGATCAACCCATACATAAAGTAATAATTCTTTAGTGTTATCACATACATATTGATATATTTGGTAGTCTGCAGATAAGCACCTATTAAACCACCTGGTCGAAATACCCTAATATCTATGGAACACCCTTTTAAATTAAACGAGAAAGCCGATCTCCCCGATAAAGTTGAAAGTCTTCTGTAAATATTCAGATTTAATCTAATTCCTCTAATTCCTCCACGTTAACGATAATATATGGTCGTTGAAGAACAGTTTGCATGTTCATGTAAGATTTTATCTCCCCAACAGATTACTATCGTACTTGGTATGTATAAATATGTTTTAACTATTTTCTAGAACTGTTCTTAAACAGGACAAACCAAATATATTAGACCCCCTTCAAATACACACACTTGCGCACTTTGAAGGATCAACTAAATGATAGGATAGACAGTGTTTATTCTTACCCCACTAAAGGAACAAAACAAAGAAAAGAAAATCGCCTTTCATGTCACAAAATGATCTATATCATTACCTTTAACGTTTTGAATTCATTTTTATTACATTAAACACCTTCTTAATATTTTATCAAATAACTCTACAACAACCTCTTACATTCATTTTTTTAATGTTAAGAAGAAAAAAATAACATGAAAGTAAAGAATATAATTCAACTTTAATTTGGATTTTAAAAAAAAAATAATATATTAAAAAAATCAATGTTGCACATTTGATGTAAATAGTTTGTTTTATAGCTTTAAACTCCTGTCTCTCTTCATATTTAATAATATTGAGCTGTGCATTCTCTAAATAAGACAATTATTTTGACGACTGAACGTTCTAGTACAAGCTTACCTTGTTGGTTTTCCCCTTCCTATAATCTTGCAAAACATATCTGACGATTCTGAGATAAACAATATGGAGGAAGACACCCAAAAAGATATCAGAAAATAAACATGATATAAATTCATGCCAAAATGTTATTCAATTTTCAAACTAAAGTGAACTTGGAATTTCATGTCGATTCATTTATTTTGTTTCTAAAATCATGTACTAGTAACTGTTAAAGTAATGGGTTTCATGTAAACTTTTGACATCTATTATCGACAGGTACATTATTAATGCCTGTTGCAATTCATCATATATCTTATAAATCGTGCCTTGTTTGCCTTATTTACCTTTTTATCATTTCTTATCAAAAGAGTCACGTAAGTATTATCAATTTCCTAACGGAGTCGTTATCTCTTTTGAGGTCGACTGAAATGTCTTTGCAATTTCATGTGGAAAATGACAGATATCAATTACGAGCCTAATTTGTTTCGATCTTTTAGAGTTGTGTAATGTAAAACCCTTCTGATTTCAAAAGTAGTATTTGATTGAAATGAAAATTTATTTATAAAATTAATTCCGAAATAGAGAGAATACAGTAAAAAAGTTATAGGTATTTGAATATACAGTTATGATTTAATTACATAATTTGTTCACGAGGTGTTTATCTTATCGCAAAGGCTTTAATTAAATTGACGTTTGTTTTTAAATAAAGATTGATTATTAAATTCTGATATATGTAAGTTGAAAATAAGTTAGCATATTTACGTGTATTTTAAATTTGAATATATTTTTTCATATTTGCTTTATCTTTCATTTTGAATCAGTTTTGTTTCTAAGTAAATACTTTATAGATAAATATGAATTCTCTCTCTCTCTCTCTCTCTCTCTCTCTCTCTCTCTCTCTCCAACACGCTTAAAAAATGAAAAACACCTGAATTTCAAATCAAAAGAAGATTTGATTTTAAATTTTGAGAGTGATACAATATTATTAATAGATGAAATAATTTCTACTGTGAGACCAATAGATAACTTACTCCAACAAAGATTGTTGAAATGTTTTAGTTTATTGCGCATGAGAAAATCGAGGGAAAAACTCATGAAAATAATGGGATAATGTCCAACATCTTCGTCAAATTAAAACACTATGAATATTTTTCCATTGTGGTAAATTAAAAAAAATGATATGCAAGAACAGCAGCACGATGATCCCTCCAAGAGCCTTCAAGAAACGCATTCCATAGTATCTGGCTTGTTGCTCTTCAGAGTTAACTTTTTTCTTGAGGAAAGTGTTAAACCATGTGAACATTAAATCATGGTTAGAAATATTGATCGTGTGATCTCTGGACAAGTGTCATTATCTTGATCAAGAAGGATAAAAATATCGATACCTTTACCGTGTGTCCCTGTAGATCCCAAATAAGTTGTTCCAGTTTACGACACATCACAAAATGTCAACATGGTACGTTGAAAACATCATACGTTTACACTATTAATCAAACTCTTTCTGTATAAATTATATTTATGCAAAAGTACACTTGACCTTGGATACAAATTAGGAATGATGTTAAGTATTTCTATTCACATGTTTAAACAAAATATTTTTGTTTTATTTTTTATGTTTTTATATTTTATTATATTTTACATGGGCTCTCGATCTATATTTAATACGGTAACTGTTTTTCATGTTAAACGGTCTCAAAATGTGAATTCAAATCCTTTGTATTAAATATGCAATTTCTGCATGGATAATGCTATTAAGAACGTTGTACTAACTATTCGAATAAAAGAGCACCAAGTTAATAAAAAAGACAATTTTAGGTAACTAGTTGCTGAGTGGAATGTAGGTAAAAAAAAACAAAACAATCAAAAGGCCCATGGGCCAAACTACTCACCTGAAGAACAAAAGGTATGATAAAATCAGCTTCAAGAAGTCATGATACAAACTATCTGGACAATGAAGTATAATACATATAGATCCTGTATAAATAAAAATCCATTTTTTTCACCCTGGATATTCTTATGTTTATAATTAAGTCCCTTCTGATGATTTTATAGTCATATCACATGTTCAGCATTGCAGTTCTCAAAAAGATCCTAAACAAATTTTTATACATGGGATATAAACCTACATCAAACTCTGAACCCCTTGTGAGGCCCAAGAATCGTCATGGGGCCAAAGTGTAAACAATTTTAAAGAATCAGTAATATGTCAAAATGCTTGCATATAAGTAAAACCATATATTATAACATTTCAGTTTTTGTACACTACGAAGAATAAGAAGACCTGCAATTTTGACTTAAACCGGTTTTAAAAGTATGCAAATATGATGGAAATACATATCCAATATTTGTTTGGCATTTGGTTTTGTTTTAGATAAGGTGAAATGCAGCGACAACCCATGTAAACATGGCACGTGCTCTGACCATTCTTCATCCTTTGTCTGCACGTGTGATCCTGGATATAAAGGTGTAGACTGTGACACTCGTAAGTATATTTTTTTTTATTGAAAAATAATTTGTAATTATTCTTGGCTTATTATGAAGAAGGTTTTCATTGACAATGCTTGCTGACTAAAGCACTGAAACAAACGTCAAATTTGCGGTCCCCCCCCCCCCAAAAAAAGGCATGACGTATGAAAGACGATTATTGAATAAATAACCACATCTATTGTTACTTTATCTCACCTGACAGGTGGGATATTTTCTTTTTAAAATCAAGAACCTTAAAAACTGTTTATATATATATATATATATATATATATATATATATATATATATATATATATATATATATATATATTGAATTTCTTTTTTGAAATTAAATTCTAACAGGATTTGACTAAAAGTAAACAAATTCTATAGGATTGTAAAATCTAGTTGGAAAATAAATTTCCTATTGGAAAATTGCCAATCCGAACTCAATATCTGTAGAAAATATTATTATCCCAATTTCTTTAGTAATTATAGAAAATCCAATTTATCCCTTTGGATTATTTTTCTAAGGGGTTTCAATATTTAAAGGTGTTTAAAAATAAAAGTGTTTAAATGCACTATAGGAAAAGAGCAATCATATTACATGTAAAAATATGTTTTATTTTAATTAATTAGCACCTGAGAGGGGTGCAAAACTAAAACCTTGGCTCTGGCATGATTACCTTGCACATACTTAATTAATAATCAAATACTCATCTTACGTTTATTGGCATCAAAAAATAATTTCAAATCATATCATTATAATATAATTATTTAATTACGCGAATTTTCAAAGGAAAAAACATTGATGATACTTACTTACTACATGTAGATATATAATTTTCTTCAATCTCCAAACTAGGCAAAACCTGCAGCGAAGGAATCACTTGTCAAAACGGTGGTACTTGCAAAGACGGATCAAATGGGTTCCAGTGCCAATGCTCGAATAAGTTTTCAGGAGAGTTCTGTGAAAAGGGTAAGCTGAACAATACTATTTATTAAATGTACTTTTAAAAACCTAAATGAAAATCCAATCTATCAACGTTATACTACTGTCTGACCAAGAGTTTGTTTTGATTTTGAAGCTATAACATGCAACGATTCCCAATGTAAAAATAGAGGATCGTGTACCAATATAGGAAGTTCGTTTCAGTGCAAGTGTCCTCGAACTCATACAGGATTTGTCTGTGAAAAGTGTATTTAGATATTAAACGTAAAACCTTTTAAGTAGTCCTTCGTTTGAAACAACGCAAAAAGCTGTTTAATCTAGTTTACATTAGTAATAATATGTATCAGATATTTGATTACATCTGTCACCCTTTTATTCAAATTAAAACAAAAAGATATCATGCCAATATTTGTTGATTACTTTAAGTTCATTAGAGGTTGACAGTCAGTCATGTTCCGACAAATGATTTATAATTTACAAGTCATCTGTATTGACTTGAATTGATTATAGCCAGTTGTCCTTCTTGACTGCCCCCTTTCCAACCTTATAAGAGCCATGACAGTTTTTATTCCTGTATGCCTTCATCTCATAAAGCATTAACACCCTTTAAAGAGTAAGATATTTCATTAATTACAATAAATAATAAATGAAAGTAATCAATCTAAAAATTCACTTATAAATAAAAGTTATTTACTTGTAAGAATACAGATAATGTATTATTACAAATTGCCATTTCACAATTTTGCACCTAGTACAATAGGCGTTTTAACTTACATATTATGGCTACTGAACACTTATGGCATATCTGGCATATAGAAACAAGACCATAACATTTAAATTACTTGGAAGAATTTTGAAAAGTAGTGTGCCATATTTCTGCCCCTACATGCAAGATAAATCATGTCAATATGCAAGAAATATATGTCAACATGCATGATAATCATGTTTACATACAAGATAATTATGTTGAAATGCAGGTTACAAATCACGTACGAACGCCCGAATCTGACATCAATGATGCAAGATGCAACATAGTTACATGTACATAGCTTGCAACTTTGTTTTGGTGACATGCGAGATAATTATGAGACATGCAACATGTGGAAGGTTATCCCGAAGAGTACACATATATTAAAAACCATGCACTTTTTAAAATATCACTTACTTCATTTGATATTTTATGCAGGCAACCTTTTTACACATAATACGCTCCGAACATATTTAGCAAGTTTTTTTTCACATGAAGAACTAAAACTAGCGAGTTTGATCGGCTGTCAGTATAAACATGTAATTTAAATTTAAAAATCTGGAAAATATTGGAGCACTTCTTACAATTTTCATTGAAAGTCTTCTTTCTATAAAAACAGACATGGCATATTACTTACCTATGTTTTGTATTGTTTATTGCATTGTGAAGACATATCATTGCAAACAGCATTTAAAGTTTAAACATTTTGCTTCAATGACAGGCCAATAAAATTAATGATTGTTAATGAACTATTTAGTTATAAAAATTCAAACATTACTGTATAAAATAATTACATCAAAAGTGGAGAAAGGTAAATTTGCTACAATAATCCTGACGTATACGGTATAATTTAAACCAAGTGCTAGTCGCCAACCTTAACAATGGTGAAAAGGAGGTTCTTAAACAAACAATAAAGATTTATTTAGTTATTCAAACAAAAAAATAGGGAGATCTGGGAGGGTTGTTAGATAGAAACACTTTTCACCTGACTTTTTATGAAGACAAGATGGCGCTGATGTCAGTTCCAAACAATTGCCTCCGTAATTTAAACTTAAGCTGTTCAAACACTTCATAAACCTCTGAGTTACCCCGCTTGCGTCAAAAATACTGACCCATTATCTCGGCGTTTTTTTTTATGTCTGTTTTCTCACAGATTTGAATGATTATCTCTTCGTCTCAAAAGTTCTTGAGAAAACCATATCTAGTAAACGATGTCAGCTTATATCTTATGTGATTTATATTAAAAAAAAATAAAAAAGATATAAAAATAAAGATATTTAACGTTGTATATTTCTTGATTTTAGTTATTCTGTGTTCGTCTCAGCCTTGTCTGCATGGAACCTGTACTGACACGTCATCCGGATTCAGTTGTTCATGTGATGTTAAGTATACCGGTGTTAAATGTGATCAACGTACGTATACATTGTATCCATCTGAAACATCTTTAGTTTATGAACTTGATACCCACATTTGAGTATTGGTAGTTAAGGATGTGCTTGACTTTTTAAATAACATCAACTCTACAACATAACGTAAGGTGGCGGTTTGTTTATATACCGTAAATGTATCAATATATGTTATATCGTTTAAAATTAAGTACATACAATCCACCGCTTGTAATTCATTTAAAAACATATATTTAAAAGTTCAAACACTTCATCAATTCTTTTCAAAATTGACATAAAATTTCACAGATTTAATGAGGTTTTCATGTGCGTTATATCTATACCCAGTCTACGTTATAAATATTGTATTTTGTATTGTAGTTTTATCTTGAGAACAGGTGTACAAAACATAAAAGCTTGTTGTGTTTTTAAAAACTTTAAATAAATAATACATGTATGCTCGTTCGTATGGATTCAGTAATGAGGTTTACTTCATGAAATCAAATGGTAATGTTCTAATGTGTATTTTGCAGTGGTGAAGTGCACATCAACCCCCTGTGTCCACGGGACTTGTTCAGACACAACGATAGGATTCCAATGCTTATGTGATACACACTACATGGGTATCAAATGCGATAAAAGTATGTATGCCCTTCCAGTCAAAATTATGTTTTCCGTCTTTACAAACGTGGAGAAAGTGATAAAGTGTTTGTTTAGATATCAACAAAAACCGTGGTATTGATATCTTAAATATATAGCGAGATTTTGTTTTGAAATCGTACTAAAGATTTTCGAAAATATAAAACATTATGTAACAATTCTGATTTCTTCGTTAGATGTATCATATAGGCGTTTTTAAAAATATAGATTTATAATAGGTGAATGACTATAATTGTTTCAAAACTCAGTCGTCCTAAACAGTAAACAACTTTTTTGTTGCTATATTCTCTTACCAATCAATATGCGCCGAAACCAAAAATCATAATTTGTTAAATCATGATGTTGCTTATTATCACTTCAGGAAAAAACACATCGTAAATTAATTGTTATACAAAACAAAAACGATTTTTTAGTTTTTTAATTATGCTGTTTTTTTTTAAAGCTATATAACATCACGACGGTACATTTTACGATAGTTTTACAGGGGATTATAAATTTGTGTGATCTTAAAATGTAAGACTGTAAATTAAATATTTTGTTCATATGGATTTGCCAACAAGATTAGTTAAGCACTACATGTGTATCGTGTAATTCATGGATAAAACCACGCCAGGAATTTAAACTAAGATGATGATATTTCGAATTTATCAGCATTTCCGTCTTCCCTTGATTCTTTGCAATATCTTATTTGTATTTTTACAGTGGTAAAATGTCACTCAAACCCCTGTATCCATGGAACTTGTACCGATACGGCAACAGGATTCCAATGTTCATGTGATACACTCTACACAGGAATAAAATGTGATAAAAGTATGCATTATTAAATTTGTTAATTTTGTACACCAGGTGTTTTTTTAACCACAATGTGTAGGAACAAATTCTATATCTCTTAAAAATTAAAATCAGCTGATCATCTTTGCAAGTTCTTTTTAGTCGGTTGAATTGTAACACTTAATATACGATTGATATAAATATTCAGGCGGGTTAATTTGAACAAAAATGTAGGAAGTTTCCTTGTTGATATCATATAAACTTAGTTTCTAATCATATCTATATACAGTATACAGGGCTGTTTTCGCCCCGTGTTATTTTCGCGCATCTTCACGTTCGAACAGTTTCAGCCCGTATTCAATTCGCCCAAACGAATTTGTTTGAAAAGAAATAATATAAGACATTTGAATTCGCCCATTCCTAAATTCGGCCGCTCACAACAAGGGCGAGAGGGTAGAAAATAAAACGGGGCGAATATTTCTCTCTATACAGTAATCTGGTTACTGTAATGCAATAATTACTTTTTTTATTAAAGGATAAGTCATTAGCATTTATAAGTATTTAAAATATTATATTATTTACCGAACTTTTTTCCAGCTTTTATAGGCAAAACATGCTCTTTAAATCCTTGCATTCATGGGACATGCATTGATACAGCCTTAAAATCATGAATGTAATATTTTGGCCAAATGTACTTTTGGGTCCAAATCATGTACATCTTCCATTGTAATTGTTGAGATTGGTCCCAAAATTGCTTTGAAACCATATAGTAAAGAGCTTGATACCAACCCTCCCTTGTACATGCTATAAATGGGACAATCTTTCTACCAATGCACTCCTAACTGGAAATGTTTTGAGTGTTGGGGGAAAAAGGCAATTTTCATTAGATTTTGTGAAAAAAAAACCAAACAAATCAAACAGAAAGGAAATCGCTTTATAAGCATCACAGAAGAACTTGTTTTAAGCATTTTCATGTAATACAAAGCCAAAAATGATACTTGAATAGATACAAGAAAATTTGGCCAAGACGGGTGAAATAATTGTCCAAAAATAATTTTCAAAGAAATCTGCTATGTTTCTAGGTCACACACTATACTAAAAGGTATTCTGGGTTTTGAAATATGGACCAATTTGAGTCAAAGGTGATAAAATATGTTATTTACCAAAGTAGTCATGACGGACAAACGGACTGACAGACTGAACACTATAGGACGAGAAGAGAGTGATGCCTTCCTGAATGACAAGATCTTGATTTATCATATTCATTATTTTTCAATTCTACTTTACTGACATTTATTGTATGTATGTGTGCATTTCCTGTTATATTTTTTTTACAGTGATAACGTGTTCCTCAAACCCCTGTGTCCACGGAACTTGTACCGATGCACCATCAGGATTTCATTGTGCATGTGATACACTCTACACTGGAACCACATGTGATACATGTACGGATAATAAATGCATAATAACCTATTTGTTAGCTACGTTTTTCTTATATCTCATTACAATATAAGCATTTGATCGAAACATATTTAAAACACATATTTTTTTTTTACATTTAATTACCGAAAACATGCGATTCCAATCCATGCATTTAAGGAACCTACAGTGATTCACGTTCTGGTTTTAAATGCAAATGTGACGTCACTTACGCCGTTTCATAGTGTGATACATGTATACCGTTTTAAGTTTTAGCTCACCTGAGCCTAAGGCTCAAGTGAACTATTTGTTCATCGTTAACTTTTCCCATTTTCATCTTCGATCAGGCCGATTTCAACCAAACTTGGCACAGAGCATCACTGGGTGAGGGAGATTGAAGTTTGTTCAAATGAAGGGCCACGCCCTCTTTAAAAGGGAGATAATTTAGAATTATTGAAAAAATGTTGGCATTTTTAAAAAATCTTCCTTACAAAATCAATTCAGCCAGAAAAGCTCAATTTTGTGTGGAAGCATCATCAGGAGGTGTAAAGTCAAGTTTGTTCCAGTCATGGTCCTCAGGGGTAGATTGTGACCACAATATGGGGAACAAATTTTATTAAAATATATAGAGAAACTCTTTAAAAAATCTTCCCAGAAATAATTAGACCAGAAAAGCTGGAAAATTGTGGAAGCATCATCAGTGAAGATTCAAATTTGTACAAATCCAGACCCCTGGGGTTAGGGTGGGGCTACAGTGGGGGATCAAATTTTACATAGGATGATATAGAGAAAAATCTTTGAAAATCTTCTCAGAAACCATTATATCAGAAAAGCTCGGCAATTTCTTTTTAACTTTTTGTGCAATATCTACCATATCTACTGTACTTAAGTGTCAAGATATTTTGATTTTGATACCGTAATGCTGATTTGATCTGAGTTATTGCTATCGTTGCTCAGGTGAGCGATATGACCCCTGTGCCTCTTGTTTAATCAAATGACTTGTTCATTCTGATTTTGCTTAATTTATCCTTTTAATCCACAGATATCGTTATTAATGCATGTGATAAAAATCATCCAATTTTTACTGAAAGCTTTTCAAAAGTTTGACAATAAAAAATAAATTGAAACTGTTGGATAGTTGATTTATGATATTTTCATGACAAGCCATTTATATATGAGCACCTATAATATATCAAAACACGAGCGACATTGTACAAATTAATTACCATCTAATCAATATGAGACGTTGCATGTTAATTAAACTAATTAGCAGCTGATGCATGAAAAAGGCACCTTAATTACCTCGTTTAATCAAAAAGTTTTATTTCGATTTAAAAAAAAAAATCAAAAATATGTATGGTTTTGTTTGCCATTATTTTCGAATCTAATACATCTGAATTGGTGATTATGGTTCAATGCAAAAATGATTAAGTAAGCATGTAAATAATGATTTTAATAATTAAAAGTAAGCATGGTAAAATCTTTAACGGTAAATTGTTTTAACTTTACGATATGACGTATGAAATCAAATTGTGGGTGAAAGAATACGCTTTTTTATAAACATATAATACATTATATTTATTGGATCTTCTCAGCATTTTCTTACAGCTGTTTTAAAATCAATCGAAAAATGGGTAACAAACAGAAATGAAATCGTACATCGATCCGCTTATTAACATTAAAGTATAGTAACATTATTACAAAAATCGTATTTGTATTTCACTTTATATTTTTTTAATAACTTGATGATATTGTACTATTTAAATGTTTTCATTGTTGCCTCTACAGTGATTACCTGTGCCTCCACTCCTTGTCAGCATGGAACATGCACTGATTCTCCTACAGGGTTTGTGTGTACCTGTGATAGTTCCTACACAGGTATCAGGTGTGGCACAGGTAAATATTTCTAAAAGTAAGAAACGCAAATATGCATATAAAGACAATGTACCTGATGCGCAAAAGTTCTCACTTCCATGTACGTAAATCATCATAATACATAAATGAAAAATAGGTATAATTTGGTACAGATTGAGTGAAAAGTAATTTATTTTTCAACACGAAAGTTTTAAAAGCACGAATAAGTAAAAAAAGCTTTTGATTAAGAATTTCTTAAAGTTTATTTGTTTTAATTTTATAATTCATTATTATCTTTTCGTTTTTAAGCTTTAGCCATAGAGGAGTCAAAGGAACTTCTTTTACCGACATGGTTTCCTTATCTAGAATATGCCCTGTTAAGCCTGGCGTCCCTAACTGGAGTAATGGCTATGGGTTGTATCTGTATGAAGTGCTGTCGAGCATTCGGCATCGTCAGAGATGACGATGACGACGATGATGAAAAGAGGGATGAAGAACAGTTCAGAAGATATAAAAGGGATTCTATATATCCACTGGACACACCAAAGCCGCCTTCGTATAAGAAACGCAATGGGTTAGATTTTTGATGAGATGTGAGAATAAAAAAGCGGACTTTACTGTTTAGATTATTTTTGGAAATTTTGACATGTTAAATACTTTTGCCTTTTATTGATCGAAATAGATTTGGAATCGTTTTCTTACATTACAAAAAAGATAAAAATCAAATTCGTTTGCCTTGAAATTAACGAGAGTCTTTTAGATTCTTCTGATCCTTTTCTTTTATTGCTGAAAGGTTTGTTTGATTTCTTTCTTATATCACGATAAGAGACTAGTAGTATATTATGATGCAATTACCTTTTTCATGGTCGACTTTGCTGTGTGCTAATTGTTCTAATTATTAGTAAATATTTATAAAATTCGCTTTAAATGTTCTATACTGCTTTAATGATCTGTCCTCTTCAATGCATGCAATATATAAAACTAGTTTTTGTGATTTGATCTTTTTGCACTATGCATTTGATAACATTTCAGATATTTACATTTTGCTTTGCATACTGCTTATCACTAGTAACGTGTTCTCAGTTAGACGATTTTCAATTATATTCTGTGGGCTATAATTGCAACTGCTTATGAATGTATTTCCTTGTTGGCATTATAAAAATGTTGATTCAACAAATATTCAGTTTCGCTAATTTTTTTATTCATGTTGAGAAATTTAAAAGAAAGTTAAAACTAAACAATATTCATTTTGAGAGTGTGCATCTATGATACGTATTAGCTTTATTTTAAAAAAATAAAGGAAGATATCGCACTTTGCTGTAAATGATCACAGTTGATTAAGGATTGTTTTGATAATATCCTTGACTAATTCTCGTCATTATTTTCCTTTACGAAACTGTGGACTGTAGATACGAAATAAAATTTTTTTTTATCGGTTTATTGAATCAATGTAAAAAAAAAATGACACGAACCTTGACTGATACTCAAATTTTAGTAGATCATTAGAAATGCATTACTAAAATATGGTAAACAATAAAAATAGATAGTAAAAATTGACTAAAAATCGTGACCATACCCCCTAAAATAGTTCAGAACATCATTTATCATAAATGACGAAATCATCTTTCCAAATAGATAAAGTTTATAAAATGAGCAGCACTCCCCCTTAACGAGACCGAGTACAGTTCGACTACACACGCGTTCGCGCAGCGTTTCATTTGCATTGTGACGTCATCTTTTTGCTTGGTTGACGCCATGGTGTTATGGTTTTAACTGCAGATATTCAGCGAAATTTGTCGAAAAGAGCTCGTTTGAATTGAGGCGTAAAATTAATATTATATTAAAGAATAAACATAAATGTTTTGAAGTATAAGCTTTATTTGGGCTCTGGTCGAAAACGTGAAGAGGGTTTAGCAAGCTTAGCCCTTTGTCTCGTTTTCTTACCCCCGCCTAAATTTAGCTTACTATTTTCGCCTTTGTCTAATAAAAAAATGTTATTATCTGACAAATCTGGGTGATTGGGCGCACAAAAAAATTGATAAGACCCCTGGAACAAATGTGGAGGTAAAAGATTTTTTTTTAAATTTGATCATTTGATGGCTTTTAGTAATAACTTTTATATGTGGGACAGAAGAAAAAATCCGTAGGTCAGAAGATTAAATAATGAAATGTAAAATATGTTCAAAATTGATACATTTCAAGAAAAGTCCCAAAGGGTCCTATGTAAGAAATTAATAAACTTTGAGATGACCCCCTAAACATATAGTAAAAGTCTGATTTTTTTTTATTCTTAAAATAATACACATGTCATTATATTAGTAAAAATTAATGTAAAACATTTCATTAAAAAATCTAGGGCAAAACTAATTAGACCCGGCCTCGTTTAATTTTTTCATTTAACTGACTAAGTACACTTTGGTATCAATGACAAATTTTCCAATAAAATGATGCCAAAAAAGGGTAATGTATCTCGACCGACAATTGTGCTTTAGACTGAAACAACAATTGATCACTTCGATACTTGCAATTGATTACATTTTTCGAAGTGGTAGTAAATGACTTTTATCTGAACTATCACTGCTTTGCATAAACAAAAACAATTTAGCGAACAATATTCATTACACGTGTGTGGTGCATGTAAACCCCGATTTATTCAGGTGCGGTCTTTGTGTACACATGTGATTTGATTTGCCCAAAAATTAAGGGAGTTGAAAATGCAAGAATTATGTCTACATTTCATAAGGTTTGTGACTTTTTAACAGTTCTTGAAAGCTTATAAATCGCCGATTTCTCAAACTAAGATTACACACTTTGTCGATTTTTTTCGATTTTTAAAGTTACAGCATTTTTACCAGGCAAACTTTCTTCACTGAAGTCAGCGAGTACATTTATTGAATATTATTACTTATTAATATATCATGATATTTCCTCTTTAAATTTTGTATTTCGATAACCTATATATTGCTGATATCGATTGTACGGTAGTTTCACTTTTTATTTGTACATTGCAAAGCAACATAAATACAAAATGCGAGGTGATTCGAAACAACTCAAATGACTGTATATTTTAATGTAAAAAAGATAACAGTAACGTTTATTCGTCACGAGTAGGATAAGAATTCTTTATGTTTTGATTTTTTATACAATGAGAATAATTGTTTGCCTGAGTTAGAAAATAAATCAATGTAGTTTTTTTGTACATTTAATAGGTCAAACTAAAATGAGGTGCTCAAAAGACAAAGGTTATAAAAACGCTTGTTTTGAACGATAAATCTAACCTTACCTATTTTTTAAACAGTCTCATTGAAACATGCGAAATTGTTTTTCTTAATAAAGATCTTCATGTATAATAATAATGTGTTCTAAGAACAGTGGTACATGTATTTAGTGGATATTCAAGATTAATCTCTTCTTTTAATGAACAACTAACTTACAAGCTCAATTCAGTAAAGTAAGTATTTCAACTTTTATAATAATCGCTGTGTATGCCCTCGTGACACATTTCCTATGGCCAGAGTGACATCAAAAATTTTCTTTGAAAAGGGAGACAAAACCTTGTTTTGATTTGCATTGACTATTGAAAAACGATGTGATGTTTAAAGATAGCTAGAGATTTCTCGATTTACATCTTTTGCCCCATCTTAATCGCTTAAAAATAATTTGATATGATCTTACTTCTACAAAACGTGTACATGTTTAATCGGTACAATTGTTTTGATTCGTATTTTAAAGTCAACGATCAATATCAACAATCTAATAAGAGTCGATTTTACAGGTGAAAGAAGGAATTGGAACGTATAAATATTTCATTGGCCTGAGCGATACGAATCGTATACATCTATCTTGTATCAGTTCAATATTGTTCAGAGTTTTTATTTTTCGTCAATCAATAAATATATCTAAAAAAAAATTGCAAGCATTATCTTCTCCCTCTATACAGAAAAAGGTGAATAATTGGTAAAGAAGCATGGGATTTATTACAGTAATTTTGCTTTTGTGCTACTTATCCTTAAAAACACAATCAATAGAAGACTGTGATGTTGAATCTGAGTGTCACGTTTTTGAATGGCAATCATGGTCAAATTGTTTGGGTATTTGTGGACTACGGTCACAAAAAAGAGTACGTCATATGTGTTGTCACATTAACGTTATTCCTCATACTGCAGAGCATTGTTTACAGCACTGTAATAAAAGCTCAGATTTTAAGCTGGAAGTTTCGCAACCCTGCCGTATATGTGACAATGGCGGTACGCTAAAAACATCATCACTCAGGTGTACATGTGGAGTTCATCACAAAGGTCAATGTTGTCAAGGTAAGATTAATGAATTTTTACACAAAAATATATAAAAGAAATGATCTGACGTCCATATTATTGAATTATATCAACAATATATTGGGCTCAATACATGTAGATGTACATGTATATGTACGAGCTTTAACGAGGCCAAGTCTATTTATTTTATACACAAGATATTTTGATGAAATTTTTTGCATGTAGTTTTACTTCTATATCAATTATTTTTAGATAAAAAATAATTCATTTACCGCCCTTTTCCTCGGGGATCGTCTCGAAAGTTTTCAATTTTACCATGGGACCCTATGGGAATTTGTTGAAAATGCGCTTAATTTTCACATTTTGACCATATTTTTTGTAATTCTGGAGATGGAATTTCTTTTTCTTTTAAACACGTGAAAACTATTGCAAAAAGTCATCTTAAGGTGTAATGTAAAAATTTCGACAACATTGTTTCGTCGGGTATTATATCAAGTGAGAGTTAACAGTATTTTAGCATATGGTAAAAAATATGGTATTTTAACGAAATGACACTTTTTAAATTCTAAAATGTTTTTTTTTCTGATACCGTGTCAATACATTATTTTAAAAGAGTATGGCCACGTCGAATGAATAAGCAATTCATACTCTTTTATTCGGCTTTATGTATATTTTTACAATATCAGAAAACGACTACGCTTATGCCATTTTCGCATTTTACCGTATCAAAGTCAAAAGTGATAAAATCACAATTTCTCAATTCATTATTTTTACATATAATATTAAGTTTGAATAAAATTCAATAAAAAGAAAGTTATAACTTTACATCTACGGCTTCATCAAAAAAAAAAAAAGATGCACAGAGTCAGGCCTCATTATATCAAACCAATCATTGATGCGATCAGTAATAAATGTTAATGTTTATGAACGTACGTGTATCATTAACTACATACAATTCATTTTCTTAATATATATATATATATATATATATATATATATATATATATATATATATATATATATATATATATTTGAAAATTGATTCTCAAAAAGTTATTTTGGGACAATACCTATCATTTTGCTCAACTTTTGAACTTTTTTTTTATATATAGCAATTTTTTACATACATCATTTTCAAATTATATTCTTAAAAGTTAAACATTGTTTTGTTTCCTTGTCTTACCCAAGACAAATATTACTATAAAAAAAGCTGAGTATGTCAAATATTACGCTGTCTATTACAGATAAGATATCAAGTAAAATATATGTAGCCTACTAAAGTATTTTCATATACATATATATATATATATATATATATATATATATATATATATATATATATATATATATATATATATATATTAAATATATAATATTATTTTTTTTTTATTTTTTATACAAGTATCTTAAAACTAATGGTAGTCTAAGTAATACACAAAATAAGGCCAGAATAAAATTCTATGATTACCCAACGTGCAATCATTACGTGTAGATTTATGCACAGCAAACATGTTGGCTAGTCATTTATGCCCGTTCGTACAATATGGAATTGTTTAACTGTACAGATTACGTTGCTTTATTTGAAAGTTTTCTTTAATGATGTTTTGCTTGCTGTATATATCATGAAGCGTACGTATGCAGTTAGAAGTTGCTGCACGACATGCCATTCTGTGTAATAAGGTAAAAATAAATTATCCTGTTTGGTGGAGGTAGAGTAAATAATTCACATGACTCTTCATGGTGCGTAATATCATTTCATAGATATCAGAAATTGCAATACTGTTTGATAGATATTAAAAACATGTAATTATGTTGATCTATTATTGGAAATATTACACCGCAATCATTTATTTAAATCTATTCATTTTGAAGATTTTGAGTTACGTAATTTTTCTAAAATCAATGTAGTTTCAATCTCTTGCAATTCATACCTTTTCACATTGTACACGAGGAAGGTAAATTATTACATAATGAAAATGTGGCTTCTGAGAGTAATTTTGCTTCTGTGCTACATTTGCCAAATAACACTTTCAATAGAAGACTGTGATGCTGAACCTGAGTGTCACGTTTTTGAATGGCAATCATGGTCAAATTGTTTGGGTAATTGTGGATTACAGTCACAGAATAGAGAACGTCATATGTGTTGTCACATGAGCGTCATTCCTCATACTGCAGAGCATTGTTCAAAACACTGTAATAAAAGTTCAGACTTTAAGATGGAAGTTTCGCAACCTTGTCGTATATGTGAAAATGGCGGGACGCTTAAAACTTCTCTCTTGTGTGCATGTGATATTCATCACAAAGGTGATTGCTGTCAAGGTAAGATGATTAACATTTTATGAGCAAAACGACAATATCATTCATTGCACATCAAAAAAATGGCATGTGGTGATAACGAACAGTGTTCAAAACCTTCTTGATGCCAATAACCAGTTTACTTTGTCTGCTTTGTATCCAGTAGTTGATGATGAGATTTAATTTCCAAGTTGAGTTTTCACAGTTTAACGAAAGAAGGTATTGCCGTAAGATTAGGGGCTGTGGTTTCTATATTCTTGCCCCTCCTTTTATGAATTTCACACATTAAATTTGGTCAAGATAAATCTAACAGTTTAGATTGAAGGTCTTGAAATACTCATATTATAACACACAACGCACGCCGGTCGAAAACAGATAGCAATATGTAATATGAGTGACTCTGAACCAAATTACAGGTATATCATTGACAAGTCAAAAACGATAGATAAATCAAAAGAACGGGAAACAAAAGCAAACTACTGGCTCTTAATTATTAGCTATTATTAATTATCATTTGCATAGATTAGATAACAATACCTCCTCGTAGTGAATAGGCCATGGCTATGCTGTTACAGTCTTATATCTATCAATATTGTTTTAGCAAGACATCAAATAAACTTCTGATGCAATTATCTTTTTTATCCATCCAGAACCTTATGTCAATTCAACTTTAAACTGTTTTGTACTCAAAGTTTAATTAAAACCTTTAAGCCTTATTATTATGATATTGAGATCAAAATTTAGGCGTCTTTGTTCGCGCTGCTGTTAATGTTAATTTAAGGTTAAGTATGGCGATAACTCAATATACAAAACAAATTCCCGTTGATGGGGTTGACAAACCAACTATTTTATATTATAACCCTGCGATGGTAGTAATTTTTGTCCCTATAAAAACTACCTTAATTATCTTCATTAAAGCCATTGGCTGTAAGGATGTTTTTGAATAGTTCAAACGTTAATAGTGTACATACGATCGCAATTTCCTTGATATAAAAAAAAAAAAACTAACATGGCCTTTGAAATATGCAAGCAGAATCAGTAAAAGAAGGAATTTGCTATTCCCTCTATCAGATTTGAAAAATTACCCTTTTAGGAATCAGTATTTACAAAATCTACATTGTAATTGATGATGAAAACACTCAACGATTTTAGTCCATAACTTAAATTACACTCATCTTGTCTTCATTAAAATCATATAAAGTTAGTGATCAAATTTTCGAGACATGCTGTCTAGAAATGTTTTTAAGCATTTTTTCATTTTTTCAACTTGTGTGTCATATAGTGATTTATAAGGATAAGCGAGAAAAAATTCGATGTTTTTCAATAATTAGGTTCATTTTGTGTCCGCAGGAGTCTTTTTTTTTAATTTCACGGAGCTTATGCTTTTCAGATATATTTACCTGGATTTAGACACGATTTGGAATTTTCAATTTTATTTTTTCATTTTTAATGTCTACAATGGTTAACATTGGCATTCTAAATGCTTCATCAAAACATGATTATCAAATATCGAGTTACAAGTGAGATACAGAATCCCGAGTTCTGTTATCATTGTTTAGATACGTAATGTAATAAGTAAAAGTTTCAATTTAACATTGCTTTCTTTTGCTGATAAAATCATTATGAACACATTGAACAATTTTATCTTTTTTTCAAAATATTTCATAAAGATGTAGTTATTTCTTCACAAAACATTATTTGTAAAGCTTAAGCAATATTTACAAAACAATGCATTCTTACCTCTGTATCTCAATTGTACTATGACCACTAACATTCAAATATTTAATGTTGGTCAATCATTCAGTATGCATAAATAAGTCTTTCTATACAATAGAGTGAACAAACAATTCAAACGTTTTGATCTCAAGTCATATCTAGGTCCCTTCAACAAATAAAGCCTCCTTTTGCTTAGTTATTGCTTAAATACCTTTTTGATATCACATTTCTATTGTAGATGCTTTAAGCCAAATGTTGTTAAAATTGAGCCATGCTCAATTTCTAGGGAATTGCTTGAAGATATAAAAACCTTACATACGGATAACAGACAAACAGACAAAATTATCATAAAAATCGTACTTGACTTTTTTGCTCAGGTAAGCTTAAAAGCTATTTCCCCTATTTTGATTGTTAAAAGATTTAGAAAATTTACTTTAAATAAGTTTTGCAATGTTTTATTTTTAAAAAGCTTGTTAAATTTTAGTGAAAAGTACAATCAATGCAATGTACCAATATAGACAGCAGATAATGCTTAATTATATTTGAAACGTTTGAAAAGACAATACTGCAGACAAGCACCGCTACGTTGGTCTGTTTCGTAACTTGCTAATCAGCAAGCTGATATTTGACGTCATTTTTGAGATTATAATGCCGGAAGTCTTGCTGTGAAACTTTTAAAATTATCAAATTAAGACACAACGATACTTGTATAGTTGAAATCAGACTGGGACATAGTTCGTTAGTACAATGGATCTTTATCTGAGGATTGTGGATAAATTCATTGATTTATTTAGATATACACTTGTGGCCTGGATGGTTATTTGCTTATCAGTTTTCCATCCTTAATTTAGGATTTCTCAGATATTAATATGCTATAAAAAAAAAAAACTCTTCTTTCAAAAGACGTGAAAAAACGCTTAAATAACTTTTCTTCAAGTATGATATATCCCTGTTAACTTTAAATAAAAGATATCACAGAGTATGCGTCATCTGTTTCATATTTGGATATTTTACTGGAAATGGACATTGATTGTAACCTAACAACAACACTTTATGATAAATGTGATGACTTTAATATTTCTATAGTCAACTTTCCTTACTTATATAGCAATATACCTTTTGCATATGGTGTTTTGGTTCTCAGTTAGTTCGATACGCAAGGACATGCTCTTCGTTTGAACTTTTTCTAAGGCGAGGCAAGCTACTGACAAACAAGTTGATAAAACAGGACTACATTGTATCAACAGTCTCGTTTGAAGTCATCTTTTCGTAAGTTCTATGGTCGATACAACGACCCTGTCAGCAAATACAATCTTCCACTGGGTCGCATGCTGACTGACGTTTTTATACTAATTGTTAGACCATAATTAATCACCTAAATGTCTACGGATTTTTCCGTTTTTCCCGATTACGACAAAGAGCACACACCGGATGTGACCGGTCATCAGAGGATGCTCACACCTCGATTGCACCTGATCCTACCTTTATATTTTTTAAGAGGTCCGTGTTTGCTCTGTTCCTGTTTTGTAATTTTCCTTTGGACTTTTGAATTTGAACACTGTTCGTTATCACCACATGTCACATGTATCAATTTTAGATGATTAAGATTCAACCTGACATAAATGTATTTTATTTACTAAAGAAACTACACATATTCACCATCAAGATAGTGACCATCTCCAAGGGTCATGCTCAATAATATCAAGGACATAGAGATGAAAGAATTAAGAGACCTTAACCTCTAACTTAAATTTATTTCTATATATCCAACTGGTCTTATTAAAGTGCAATATTAGACAGATGAAACCAAGAGGGAAAACATAAGGTCTAAACAAAGGTTTTTCACAGAGGTCTGCTATGACCTTGACCTTTCTACATATAAACCCAATTCAAGATCACTGCAGACTTCTTACCAAGAGGCAGTTTTATAATCATGTCTGAGCAAGATTGGGTCAAATGGAGATATATGATGGCTCAAAATGAGATGATTTTTAAGGGATCTGACCTATCCTTTGATCCAAAAACTTGGTTTGAGTTCAGGGCACACCCTTTACACACAGGCCCTCTACAAGGTCTTTAAACACAGTAAGAACCAGATATGATCAGTGGTAAAGAACAAATGGTCAGGACAAGAAAACTACACATAGGTATGCTATGATCTTAATCTGTAACCTATAATCTTGGTTCAAGTCACTGCACACCCTTTATCCGAAGACTCTCTGTGTGTTAAGTATGAATTGGATCAAGGGCGAGAGAATATGTGATATGGAAAAGGATTTACACATAGGTGTGCTAAGATCTTAAATTTTGACCTAGAAACTTTATATTGCTTCATAAATATTTCACTATAATATATAAATGCAAAGTATATTTCGTAAGCAAATACAATAGCCTTTAATATTATGAAATTTTGTTTGTAAAATTTATTGATTTATGTTACTGTGTTTGAAATTGAATTAAATCAATCAACTTTTAAAATTTTTATAACATTTATGTAAAGGAATAAAAATGATGCGTTAAATAAGAAATAAATGAAGTATTCAAAAAGTCGGAATTATTTTAACTTTAAGGAAGTTTTACATATACATACATTTTCCTTTTTTGATATCAGTTTGCAATTGTGGGAAAAGAAAACTCTTCCCAATGATACGCACGATACGCAAGAATATTTACAAGATATAATGAAATTGTTTTCTTAATATTGCGTTATTATTGCACTGTCTGATTTAATAACACAGGTGCATGAATCAAAAGCACATTTATTGCATTTTATTAAAGAAAAAACAAAAACCATTTAAACATAAAAGAAGTTTTCAAGATTATAAGACAGAAATATTGATATAATCAATTTTTATTCCAAAGACAAGCTTCGTAGTTCATATTAAAAGATGTCGAAATACGTGACACTTGAAAAGCCTTTGGAAAATAAACAAAATCCACAAATCAACGCCGCCGACGTTTACCTTGATGAAAAACTTTTCTAAAAATCGATAGTGTATTTGTTTGACAATATAATTGATTTTTTTTTAATTTATGAGAATAGAAATGAATGCATCGTGTCGCTAAGTCATTGTTCAAATGAGATCAGTTATTTATATATTTTATAGTGTTTTATCTTTTTAATCGCATGAGGGATTATGATGTACATTTGCGTCGTCCTATATTAAAATGTAGTTGCCTCCAAAAATGTTGCTGTCTATCTCTAAGGCATCAAAATATAAAAGGATTGCAAAAACACGGTCTATTTATCGCCATTTTTTTTTATAAATTGCTTTTCTGAAGTCCTGCAGAGAAAAATGAAAAGACAGACAAAGAAAATGGTTGTTGGAGGGAATAACTTGAATGTATGTTATGTAAAATGAGATATAAGTTTGATTAATATTAGTTTATATCAGTATGAAAAGTACAAAAACGTCATATAATAGGTCATTTTATCTCTAAATGTCATATTAACATGTATGAAGTAAAATTTAAATAGGCTTTAATCTACTTATACATGTAGCAGAAATATGACAATGAAGACAAATATATGGAAAACTTTCAGCCAAGCTGTTGTCATTTTAAAATATGTATCTTGTTTACCTTTTCTTTTTAAAATATCACATATATTAGCTTATTTTTAAAAAGTTCTTCTTCTTACCAGTGAGAATTCAATAACGTCAGTCTGTGTGCTGGGGAGGTAATTATTCGTGTCATACTTACTATTGCGGAACATCAATCTCTATTCGATAGTAAAATAATGGACTCAATATTTTTGAAAATTTTATTAAAATAGACAAATTAATTTTTTAAGGCATCATCTCTTGATTCTTGTTTTTAGCAACCTATAAACCTCTATTAATTTATTTTGTTTGATCATTTAATTATTTAATTGCCACTCTATAAATTACTTATAAGGTTACGTTAAACTCAGGTGACCGTCAAGACCATTGGGTCTTTAGTTTTTTTTATGAGGGTTTAAAATGTATAAAAATGGAAAACTGCTTTTAAATGTTAGTGCGTAAATGATATAAATTAGGTACATAATGTAGGATATTTCAATTGTCTAACATTTAGTACTAGTACATAATGTTGAAGATTTCAGTAGTTTAATATCAAATATTAAATTTTAATAATAGTACGCGTCTTTACCAATTATTCCAGATTCACTTCACTTTAACTTATTAAACGGGATCTTGCATGATATTTAAGACAGAAAAACAATTGGAGAATCATTTAAATTAGATTGAACACCTAAACTTAAAACTCATTGAATTAAGCATAAGTACATTCGCAAATTCTAAACAAGAGAAACAAGGACACCCCCCCCCCCCCCCCCCCGTAACAAGACTTCGTATGTTGTGGAGATAAATCTTTTAAGCCAAAATTGATTCAATGATTCAATAAAAGCTTATCTGCATTATATAAGAGAGGAATTACTCTTTCATGTTGTAAATGTCCACGATATTTGTTATCTGTTACATACTATATATGAGTTATCAATACTATTGAACTTTTTTGTACAAAAGTATAAGAATCAACGCTCTGCTGTATTTTTATATTCAAAAGATTATTATCATCATGTATAGATCAGTATTATTTCAAATAATATTGTTCTGGTTCCTAATTACATTTACCAAAAATGAGCAATGTAATTCTGATGGATCTGATGACTGTCAGGTTTTCCCATGGAGATCTTGGGGCAGTTGTAATGGCATTTGTGGATATCAAAAACAAAGTCGAGAACGCGTGTTCTGTTGTAATGCTCAAGTACTACCACACGATATTGAGCATTGTATGCAGTATTGTAACTTTCAAAATGATTTTGAACGACTTCAAAACAAAACTTGTCGTGTTTGTGAAAATGGAGGCACGTACTCCTCAATATCAACTTCATGCACATGCGGACCACGCTACACCGGTGATTGTTGTCAAGGTAGGACTTGCATTCCAGTGATAATTTTTTTATTCATTTACACATAATTTTATGGAAAAAAAGTTGTATAATTACAACTTAATTTTGTTTAGGCATCATATTTCTAATGATCGCTATAATTTAAAACAACCTGTATTAAACTTTAAAAACTGTTAGAGATGTTTTAAATTGCGTTTTTACTTGTATTTGAAAATATATTTTTTTCCAATACACCGTCGCTATATCATAAGAAATTTAACATTACACTCAGTTTAGAATTAAAAATAAAATTGATTGATGGTCAATCTTCGTGTTTTTGTTTACAGTTTCTCAAATTTAGTTAAATTTTTATTCATAATAAATTTACGAATGCTAGCTAAATAACGAGAAAGTAATGTTAAGATCTGAGATATTAAATATTGTCAAGAGCTATGGGGTTTTTGATGCAAAGATTATGATATTAAGGATATTAGTAACGAATCAATTAATTAACATATCATAAAATTACTGTGTTGAAAACAAACATCCTATAATATTATGAATAAATTATGATAATGCAGCTATTTATCATGTTTTGGTTTTTTTAAAATTCTGGACTTAAATCATAGCATCTTTTAAACTGTAGAATTTTTTTTCGATATACAGAAAATTAGCAAACACGCTATGATACATGTATGCTGTAGTTTAAGTTTTAAAAATATTCAACAGAAATTTCTCCTATGGTCACCCAATAGATGCCTTTGTGCACATGCAATACATATCTTTGTGTTGATACAAATACAGTAATACTAGAGATCGTAGAAGTAACTTACATCTTATAATGAAAAATTCCTGAAATTTTCACAGCGTCATACCATATTGCGAAAAGATAGTATCAGTTTAATCAAATTATATTTGACCATCTTTTTAGAGTCGTAAGGTCAGGTCAAGGTCACTATCATTTTCTTCTATTTACAGGATGATAAAAATAGTGTAGTTAATTGTAGTTATGTAGACATCTATTTAAGATATTAAGTTTCTATTCTTCAGTAAAATGATCAAATATCACAATATCTATCAGTTGATATTGATTATAGCCCGTTTTTTTCTAATTGTCTTAAATTTTAAAGATATTTTGATTATTTTTGTTGCTTCCAATATTGAAATATTTTTTTTATTTTTACATATCATGAAGACTTTATTCATAAATATAAATTGACAGAAAAGCTAATAAATTGACATCAGACATAAAAATCCAATTTTTGTAAATTTTTTACAAAAAAATATATTTATGGAATGAGTGCGTTAAAAAGCTAATAAACGAGTAATTTGATCGGAAAATCATATTTCAATACACATTCTGAAACCCAAGTATTTTATTAGTTCACATTAGTTGAAAAATCAAGCATTAATGTTAATGTTTTAAAAAATGTTAAATAAACTCTTAAATCTAAAGTTATTCTGAATTACAAAAACATGTTATATTTTCCTACGCCAGTGTTCCGCCAAAAATAAAGTCCTTGTTAGATTCTAAACTTCGATTATATTTTTACGCCAAGTTGTACAAAAGTAAGAAAGACAGAAAAATATAACCTTTTAATTTCCTTTCATCTTGATTTAATGACATTTAATTAAATGTTTTGACAAATCAAAAACCTGACAAAACTCCTTTCTTAAAGCAGAATAACTGCACCTAGACACTGAATATTGTTAACATGACTGTGTTTTTCTACTTACCAAAACATCATAATGAATGCTAAATGCTGAAGAATTAATTGCAAAGGACAATAACTATATATAGTCTAAAGATTTATATTCAATAAGATGTATGGCTTGAACTTGATTTCTGGAACTTTGAAAGATCTTTATCGTATGTTTACTAGGATAATATATGCAGAGTGACTTTCAATCATATCTTTTGTTAAAGAGAAGAATATGTAAAATGTATGAAAGAACATCAATCAGACGCCAGTCAAATTTAAACCAGAAATGCTGACTGTTCAAGTGAACGAGACATTTTAACTACCTTACATAGAACAAAATCACAAAGCGCCATTAACAGGTAGTAAAAAAAATATTCAAATCTTAATTCGATACGTTTGACAGAAGAGATGACTTCCTTGATGCAAGCTAAACCCCATTGATATAGCTTATCTCGTTTTGAAAGTGTATGATGTAATAAATTGGTTCTATTTTTAAGATAACGCAGTTTTATAAATCTTAGGCGATTAACTGTCTGTCTTTTCATACCAATGAATTGAAGGTTGTTTCACAGTTTCACTGGGCTACGGTGTACCATGGCTTTAATGGTTACTTGTTTATAACTGAACATGACTCATAAACAGGCATCGTCAAACAGGTAAATAATATAAAACCTTCGATTTTATTACATCGATTGCACACCCAAAACCCGTGGCCGACGTATAGTATTTCTAACTGGTCTTAGATTTTGTGCGTTGTAAGTATTTACTCATATATGTGCATTTTTCTGTTTGTAAATAATGCATTAAAATATGCATTAATTTATTTGATATTACATTTTCTCATATGTTAGAAAAAAGCGTAGAAATTAATAATTTCATCGCGACCTAGTTACACGGCGAATTAAGATGTACGCACACATCCCTCTACAGCAAATATTTTGAACTGTAAATAGTTATGTGGCTTATATAGGGGTGGAGCTATTTTTGTATGTATTTTATTAGGTACAATGATCTGAATTACAGAAAGTGTCAATTCAATATGGATATTCGTGTCAAATGTCCCATTATATGTCATTATATATCATTTTGACTTTAGAACTAGAGTGTGATTATAGGTGACATAAATGAAAACGTAACGAAACTCAATTCTAAATACTGATAACTTTGTTTTAATGGAAGGATATGGCATTAAGTATTCATATGCTGCTCTCCAAAGTTTTAATTACATATACAATGTTTGAGTACTCTTATTTGAAAACTCTAGTAAATCTATAAGGCAGAATATAAAACGACAGATAAATATTTTACAGAGAAAAAATATCATCAAACTAAACGTGAAAGTACATGTAGCAATCAACATGCATAATAAACACAATTTCTAATCTTTCAAATTCTCGTGCATTATTGAGATAAATAAGTGGAATGTTGAAGATTAAAATGTATCTTAACCAATTGGGTTATTACAATTGAAAAGGTTGGGTCATAGTAAACAAATTAATTGCTATGACAGCTTCATGTAATACACACTCTTTTAAAACTAGGTCATGCTGTAGCCCCTGGGGATCGGAGAGTGGTCACTATGGACTAGGAGTTATATATTTCTAAATAAAAATAAATAAATGAAAAACATACTTCCAAAAGGATCGGAAAAGAGTCCTTTAAATGGGACGTCGTATAAGATAAAATGAAATGTAATTTGCATATGTACATGTACATGCAACAGCATTTTCCAGTATTAGGTTTGTGAAAAAGAAAATATTTCATTTCAACTTCATACAGGTATATTACACTTTTTAATGTGCAGTTGTATCAACCACTTTATGACTCTTGATTTTTTTCTTAAATAATCGACCACACTGAGTTCCAAGCGCTCACAAAATATAATGCTTTTACTGTATGAAATAAACACATTTATTTGCCATGTCGTTGAGGTGACCGATTTACAATTAACTTTCAGGTAGTTAAGTTAAAAACGATGTATTGACCATAACCTCTGGTTGCGACCAACCACCTTGACCTTTTCAAAATATCACAAATACTTCCGGTTTGGTTGAATTTTGCTCAGAGCTTTTCCACTGTTTTAATTTGCCGATAAAATGACGTTACACTTTTGTATATAAAAATGATGTTTCATCCGGATTGCTTAATAGTTAAAAAAAACAAAAACAATGTCGATAACATAACCAGCGAATGTAAAGTGAGTTCAACCTATCAAAGGAACAATTGAGACACCAATATTTCGACGGCTCTGGCTGTTTCCTCAATTTTCAATTTGGCCATTTTAAGTGTGTTTCTTTTGAAACTATCACTAATAACTAATATCAGTCACAAAAAGTTGCCAAACATATGACGCATGCGCACAAAAATATCATTTTAATGTTTTGACGTTTCGTCATGGTTAATTGATTTCAGTCGGTATTGTCTTATTTTATCTGTACTATTGATGAGAAGACATACCAGTTACAGAAGGTTGGAAATTTCAGATTATTATATTTCGTAATTTTCAAATTAATCAATTTATCACTTGGACACTTCTAAGTTTTGTTAAGTGTATTTGTAACCTGTGTATTCTCTCCTTTCTTTTCACCCTTTTGTTTTCTTTAATAACTGGCACTTTCAATTCGGCTTTTTGAAATAATAACCAGATGTGTGACAGTATAACTATACCTCAAACTCATAAAATGTGGGCAATGTATATGGTACATGTTATTGAACCATTGTTCTGTTGTAGATACGGTGAAGTGCAGCGACAACCCATGTAAACATGGCACTTGCTTAGATAACCCTCCCTCCTTTGTCTGCACATGTGATCCTGAGTACAAAGGCATAGATTGCGACACTCGTCAGTATTAAAATTCATATGACATGTTACAAAAACGAGTAATATTATGCTTTATCTCATACGTGTGGTGTATACTACCCGTGTGATAAACCTTTGCTTTATCAAACGGGTGATGCTATATCAAATACTTCCGGTCCGAACTATTTTTGACACAGCCCCTCGCTTCACCGCTTCAGTGACTTATTTTCGAAGACTTTCTAGTATTTTCCATAAAGCTATATCTACTACCAAAAATTGATTTAAAATGGATTTTGTCGAAGATTTAAATTACAAATGTAAAGGAAAACACATAACTGAAGTTTATAAAACTGCAAATCACGTTAGCTATCAAGGAGTTCATTCTGACGACGCAATGAAAACAGAACGCTTTGGTTGTGTTTCTATACAAGAACTTACCGAAATAATGTCTCCCAAGACTTTTATTTCACCAGCAGTAAGCATCCTTATTCAATATTTTCAATTCGAATCATTAGGCTAGTGTTCGTTTTATAAAACATCGACAACTGTTCCTCGTTCGAGTCAATTCAAACTAACGAGCATTCGCAACTTTGTGTATGTCAACAAACTTGATTATTCAACTATTCTGATCAGTATTTCCATTTAATTAAGTGATAAAGCTCTAAGAAAAATCATTTAGAGATAAAAAATTATTTCAAGGTTTATTTCAGTGAAACTTTACATTAAAACAGTTGTATTTATCTCTGAAATGACGTACTAAATTGTATTGCGCAAGGTCACAATAACCGCATGACACAACGTTGCATCATCGTTTAATCTTTGAAAAAAAATCAATTCGGGTCATATTAGGGGCTGTCTCAAAAGCTTCATAATATAAATCAAATTGTATGAGATAAATAGAACATCTATAATTGTGTGATTTTATATTTGCTTTATCCAACTCGTTGAAATGGTTATATTCGCTCGGCAAGCCTCGCGAATATATACACCATTTCAACTAATGGATTTCATGGATAAAGCAAATATAAAATCACACAATATAGATATCCTCTATTTATTATGCGTCGTACATTACTATTAATTAGTTTGGGTTGTATAATGTTTAAATATCATAGAAAAGGTTATATAAACTGATCTATTTACTAACATACAAAAAATCTTCTTCATTTAGGCAAGACATGCAGCGAAGTAATCACTTGTCAAAACGGTGGTACTTGTCTAGACGGATCAAATGGATTCCAGTGTCACTGCTCGAATAAGTTTTCGGGAGACTTCTGTGAAAAGGGTAAGCTGAACAATACTATTTGTTGGATTTCCATTCAAAACCGTAAATGGAAATCCAATCTTTTAACATTATAATACTGTCTGAACAAGAGTTTGTTTTGATTTTGAAGCTATAACATGCAGCGATTCCCCATGTCAAAATGGAGGATCGTGTACCAATACAGGAAGTTCGTTTCAGTGCAAGTGCCCTCCAACTCATACAGGATTTTTCTGTGAAAAGGGTATTTAAAAATTAACAACATCCTCCTTTTCGTTAGGCAAGACATGCAGTGAAGGAATCACCTGTCAAAACGGTGATACTTGTCAAGACGGATTAAAAGGATTCCAATGTCACTGCTCGAAATTTCAATGAAAAAATTATGCTAAAGAAACATTTTATTGACACCTGAACTATTATCCCAAAATTTCAATAACTGTAAAACATCTGTTTTCATTTATAAGCTCTAACATGCAGTGATGCCCCATGTCAAAATGGTGGATCGTGCACCGATAGAGGAAGCTCGTTTCAATGCATGTGCCCTCCCACCCATGCAGGCGACGTTTGTGAGAAAGGTAAACTGATTTTTAAAGATTCATGATAAGCGGTCAGTTGTAATGTGGCTAAAGATTATCAAATAAATACAATAACACATTTTTCAACCTAATTATATTGTTCTATATGATATCATCACTGTAATTATGTTTTCTGCATTCATGATTTGCAATTGATTAAAATTAGGAATTTTAGGAATTGCTTATTCTTGCTGAAAGCGCAGGGTTTTAAATATACACCTTGTACAAATAAATATAGTCGGTTTTAGAAAAAGGTGTACCACCGTATATAAGAGGGGCTGGGAACAATATTAATACAGTGTAGAGTTTCTCCACGGGGTGCTCCCCGTGCCTTAGAAAGTATTTACGTACCAATGTTGATTAAGATGAAGATCGAGGTATATGAGTTGGGCATTTTTCTGGGATTTCATACAAACGTTTGCCATGTCTTTATTCATTGACTTAATAGTATTGATACGTTATTCATTCGAAAAGTGTTATGTATAAGGAGCCCAATTTCCCGTATATACATAGCTATGTGTGGATGAAAATTGCATGCTATGAAACTAAAGTGCATCATCAAATGGTGTCCATAATATACTTAAACGGGGTCTCCCATCTGCTTTCCAAACTTTGACAAATTGTCATATCATACCTTTCAAACATGAGTGATTATCTAGTTATAATGTTCTGCTGTGAAAAATATATTGATTCACCACGAGGTATTATCACAATTCAATATCACATCCCTATCAAATTTTCTCCAACCTATGTGATTAAGTGATGGTATCTCCAAGGATATAAAACATAATTCAACGGTTTGGAAACCAATGAAACTTTTACATGACCTTTACTTCTACAAAATATGATATAGAATAAAAGACTGATTCATAAAAAGAGTAAGACAAACTAATCTAAAATGTTAATTTTACAATAAGTTTTAACAATCACGTGATATTCTTCTTTCGAAATTTGCTATGTTTGTATTTTTCACGTGAAATGAATTCCGGTTCAGGTTTTGATTTACTATAGTTTTATAAAATAAATAAGAAGAGGGAGATTTTCTACATTGTACACAAAGCAAAACAAGTAACCACTCACTTTACTAACAATTCAAACCTATCCAAAAAAAAATAGATAGGATCATATCTTTAAAATTCTGACCTCAAAATCATGAAACAAAACTAAATTAATATGCCAAAATTTGAATACTAGTGGCTGAGTTATATAAAAGCTCACAAGTCATTGCTATGTAAACAAAATTTGAAAATGGTCAGCTCAAATCCTTTCGATGTCCCTTTAAAAAGATTTTTTAAAATATTGGCATTGTTTGATTTCAGTGATACTGTGTTCGTCTCATCCTTGCCTGCACGGAACCTGTACAGACACTACGTCCGGATTCAGTTGTTTGTGTGATGTAAAGTATACCGGCGTTAAATGTGATCAACGTACGCATACTTAACTTCTTCTGACAATTCTTTCATTTTAGATCTCTTAAATATAATTTATGTACATTTCAAAAGTATTACATGTATTTGAACAAAAAATCTATGAACAAAATAGGTATAGAGATCTATCACACTTTTCCTCATATTCAGCTTATATTAAAAAGGCAGAAAATAATGCAAACAAATAAACTATACAATTGAACAAAGTGGTATAAAAGTTACGTACTATTTGACTATTTGTTTGATTTCAGTGATGCAGTGTTCGTCTCGCCCTTGCCTGCATGGAACCTGTACAGACACTCCGTCCGGATTTAGTTGTTTGTGTGATGTAAAGCATGAAGGTGTTAAATGTGATCAACGTACGTACACCAATTCTTTCATTCTGATAAAGATTGTTTCATGTTATTTTCTATTATCATATTTGGTAATAGCTGCTAATCTGTAGCTTTTCGAAAAAAGTTCGGGTCCACGTGACGGTGCCTCGGAGGTACAGTGCCTCACATACAACAAAAAAAACAACACATGAAAGAGTGTAATAGCCCCTTTCCATTATTTCGCAAACACCCGTGTTCAAAACGGGAAGAACCTTTTTCTTGAAATATATATACAGGTACCTGTCGCAATAGAATTTTTCTAAACCAATATTCTTCACGATGCATATTTAAACTTTAATGTTAAGTAAGAAGTGATGATCACATATATTACAATGTTTGTTTGAATACCTATTTTCATTTGTAAAATATTCATTATCATTAAACTTTGTTCTCTAGAATTTCAATTTTAAAAATTCTTTTTCTATATATACATGTATATTTTCTGTGTTACACAGCATAATAAACCTTCACTTTTAGCTCACATTAGCTAAAAGCTCAAATAAGCTATTTGATCAGTTTTTTGTCTTGAGTTGTTACTATCGTTCATGATACAACGCTACCTAATAATATAAATATCATTAAGCAGGTAGTTTAAACTCCAGTACGTCCTTATCATGATCCCTGGAAAGGAGTGGGGCAACAATGGGGGGGAGTGTAAAAGATTTTTTTTAAATATTGGCATCCATTGTTTGATTTCAGTGATACTGTGTTCGTCTCATCCTTGCCTGCACGGAACCTGTACTGATACGTCGTTCGGATTCAGTTGTTCGTGTGATGTAAAATATACAGCAGCTAAATGTGATCAACGTACGCATACTTAACTTCTTCTGACAATTCATTAATTTTAAATCTGTTAAATATAATTATGTACATTTCAAAGGTATTGTGAAAAAATAGGTATACAGATATAACACACTTTTCCTCACATTCAGCTTATATTAAAAAGGCAGAAAATAAATAATAGCAAACAAATAAACTATAATATTGAACAACGTGGTATAAAAGTTACATACTATTTGACTATTTGTTTGATTTCAGTGATGCAGTGTTCGTCTCGCCCTTGCCTACATGGAACCTGTACAGACACTCCGTCCGGATTTAGTTGTTTGTGTAATGTAAAGCATGAAGGTGTTAAATGTGATCAACGTACGTACACCAATTCTTTCATTCTGATAAAGATTGTTTCATTTAATTTTCAATAGCCATATTTAGTAATAGCTGCTTATCTGTACCTTTTCGGAAAATATTGGGTTAACGTGACAGTGTTTCGGAGGTACAGTGCCTCACATACAAAAAAATAACAACACATGAAAGAGTGGAGTGTAATAGCCCCTTTCCATTATTTCGCAAACACCCGTGTTTAAAACGGGAGGAGCCCTTTTCTTAAAATATATATACAGATGCCTGTCGCAATAGAAGTTTTCTGAAACAAAGTTCTTCATGATGCATATTTCAACTTTAATGTTAAGTAAGAAGTGATGATCGCATATATTACAATGATTGTTTGAATACCTATTTTCATTTGTAAAATATTCATTACCATTTAACTTTCTTCCCTGGAATTTCATTTTAAAAATTCTTTTTCTATATATACATGTATACCTTTTGTGTTACACAGCATAATAAAGCTTTACTTTTAGCTCACCTGAGCTAAAAGTTCAAGTAAGCTATTTTGATCATTTTTTGTCTTGCGTTTTTTCTACCGTTATTGATACAACGCTACTTAATGATGTAATTATCATTAAGCAGGTAATATAAACTCCAGTACGTCGTAATAATGATCCCCGGGACGGAGTGGGGCAACAAAGGGGGTAGGTTGGGGGTCAAATTTTAACATAGGAATATATATCTTTTAAAATCCTCTACTCAAAAACAATTACATCAAAAAGCTTTAACTTTTGTTGAAAGATTCTAATGTGGTGTAAAGTCAAATTTACTTCAATCATAATTCCTTGGGGTGGGGTGGACCACAATAGGAGGTCGAATTTTATATAATGAAAGATATAGTGGAACATCTTTCAAAATCTTCTATTCAAAAAGCTTTGGGTCAGAAAAGTTGTAAACATCTTCAGTTAGTGTAGATTTAAGTTTGTCAAAATGATTATCTTCGTGGAAGGGTGGGCCACACTAGGGGTTACAATTTTATACAGAAAAATAAATTTAAACTATTTTCAAAAACTCAGACGTCATGATATATGATATTACTTATATGCAAGGATGTTGACTTCATAAAGATTGTTTTATAATCATGGCTATTGTTGCTCAGGTGAGCGATTTGGCCCATTGGCCTCTTGCTTTACTATTTGAATCTCTTAAATAGAGATTACTTGTGCCTCCATTCCATGTCAGCACGGAACATGCACTGATTCTCCTACAGGATTCGTGTGTACCTGTGATAGTTCCTACACAGGTATCAAGTGTGACACGGGTAAGTAACTTTTAATCCAAGGGAAACACACAGTACGTGAATATGTTTATTGAAAGTAATTGTTTCATTCATAATTATGCTTAGCAATATTTCATCTGATAATACTCGTACTCTTGCAATATGCGTACGTACATGTACTTCTGTGACCTGAAGTAATTTTTTTTTAATTTGTTCAACATATTGATAACAACAGTTATGTTATTGTGTATATTTTTTTTAAAGGACTTCATGTGAAACCGGAGTCTAGGGAACTTCTTCTGCCTATTTGGTTTCCTTATTTAGAATATGCCTTGTTGACTCTGGTATCCCTAACTGGTGTAATGGCGATAGGTTGCGTCTGTCTGAAATGTTGTCGAGCGCTGGGCGTCTTTAAAGGCAACGATGACGATGATGATGAAAAGCGAGATGAGGGTGGCTTAAGAAGATTCAAACGGGATTCTGTATTTTCTGTCAATAACCAAAATCCCCGTCGCACTGGACTAGATTTTTGATTAGATGAACAAACTGGAAAAACTAATTTGCATCGCTCCAACTGTGATTTTTTTTAGGAATGCAATAGTGTTGATAAATGTACATGTACATTTACAAATAAAAGTGTTTCGCTTCTGAGAATTGATTTAATAATAAACTTGATTTTTAGTTATATGTTTATGCCCTGGCGCTTCTATATCCAAAGTTGAAATAACGCTTAGCACACGACTTTGTTTATTGTTATTTCCTATGATCCCTCAAAGACAGGTAGGGAAACTCTGTCAATTTTTGCAATCATAAATGCTTGAAAAAAATCTGCTGATTATTCGAATAATACATCAATGTATTGGATATTTTAAACAAATATTAGTTTGAAAAGTGATAATGCTATAGTGAAATAAATGTTATTATGTCTTTTAAGCATTTATGGAATATCTGCTAAATGTATTTAAAATTTTGTTAGTTTTCAGTGTCTCTATCTAATGCTTGCATCTTTGATGAAAATCTATTTCAGAGAAAAAAAATTCATTGTTATCATGGCAATTTGGCTTGTGAATCTCAATTACTTAACGAATAAACGGTCATATAATATTATGTGTTCATCAATTGCTCGAGTTTTCTTTGAAGGCTCATCTATTAATGAAAATAAGCAGGAGTTTGTGGTCGATCCAGGCTCCCAATCAAAGAAAAGGGACAGAGCTCCCGGAAAAAAGAAAACGGACAAAACTTCCGATACTTGTTTATATTCATATTTTTGTTATCTTTATTTTGATTGGTTAATATCTTTTTGGGTAAATTCGAATGTTGCACGAGCCGTCTGGGCTTTCATACGCCACATTTTATTCCGCATTAAGGAGGCTGGGTGGTCAACAAATAACCCATCAGATCTACCTTAGAAATTTTCCTGTAATACATTCTAATTATAAACTAGTCAAGAAAAGACATTTTTTAATTAATAGAGCTGTCAAGAAAAGACATTTTTTAATTAATAGAGCTTTAAAATTTGATGATTTTCCTCATCAGAGCTTGAGTGAGTTCTTTTTCTGCAGGAGATAAAGTCTAAAAAGCCCTCTTAAAATGGTTAGGTGAATCATGCACGCGATGGGAATAATTAAATGCAGGTTCAATATAACATGTTGTCTTGGTTTGAAACAACCAGCTGTAATAGCAATAAATAGGCCTTTTAACTTTCACGGTGTTGACATTTTTAATTAAAAAATTTAGAGTATATAAATTTGAAAATTTAAATTTGAAAATTTTATTGATTTGTTTGATTTCTTCGTTTATTTATTGTAAATCGTAATGTATTCATAAATGGTGTTTACGATCATACAGGAATTGTTTTGTAAATAAAATTATGTAAAAAGTTGTGAGAGAATTTATCAAATTGCAGAGTTTGATTGGTGATATGCCTTTCGTAGAACAAGATTTATCCTTATTTCAGGACATTTTTATTAATTACAGGACAACAATGATCAATACAAAATCCAATGAGTAATCATTGTAATCATGAGTAATCATGACGAATCCCCTATGATTAATCCACATAAATTTGGTTAATGGATACATGTAATATCGTTATCCATCAACACAATGGGTAGACAAAACCAAATAGGCACTACTTATTTATTTTGTCTATATTTATACTTTTTCCATGGTATGATATTTAACATAATATATATTAAATAAAAATTTAATTATTTTATTGTTGTTAAATGTATCAATGTAATGCATACATGTATGCAGACCATTTCCAAGTCTGTACACATGGATTGACATTGAGAAGATATTGTTTAAATTGTTATATGTGTATATTGCTACCTATATCTTTTGAGTTCCTGATAAACTTAAAGAACTTTACATGTATATTTCATCCAACATATGTGTTATAATTCATATAATTTCAGGTGCAAAAATATGCATACAGGCTCGAAGTGAAAAAAATATATTAGCATTAAAGGCTAAAAGGTAGATATTATTTTTCAAAAGGCATTGATTAAAGAAGGATTCATTTTTCAATGGAGTATCCCGCCTTCGATATATATGTTCGTTTCTTATATTTAATTTTAGTATATTATCTGGTGCTTTTATCCAAAATGGCAAGTTTGTTATTTAACAGGCTTATGTGGTAATGAAAACATGAAATTCATTTTTTTTTATTTAAAGACAAAAATTTTATGGATGATTAAAATCTATGTATTAGATAAAGCTTTAATCCTTCTTGACTAAAATGTATGTATTTGATAAAGCTTTAATTCATCTTTAAATTTCTTTGTTAGTAGCATACTTTACTTTCATAAACACGGAAAAAAATCCACTGTCTATCTTCTAACAAATTATTTCACCGATTTTAAAGAGAATAGTTGGGGCTTCATTGTTTCTTTTAATTTTTTTTTCTGCACTGTTTACAACAGTAACTATTGAGCTATGTAATAATGACGTTTCTGGCGACTGTAATGTTTACCCAATGGAGTTCCCAGGAAAGCTGCACAGGTGCTTGTGGACGTCAAAAACAAAACAGAGAATGTTTTATCTGTTTTGATAACGCTGTAATACCACACAATCTGGAGAATTGTTTACTGCATTGTAATTTTTCAAACGCTTTGAATATCTTCAAAACCAAACATGTCGAGTTTGTGAAAATGGGGGAACAGTGCTCTCAGCTTCATCTCCATGCATTTGCAGTTCACGTTACAAAGGTGATTACTGTGAAGGTAGGAACAATTCAAAGTTTGGTTTTTGTTAGTCACATACATCGCTTAGGATCGATACACATGTGTTTAACACATTTGTAAACATAAGTGTTTTGGTAAATATAGCTTCTTCTGGTTTAATGAGTCACTAATGAGACCTGCAACGAATAGTGTGAAATTATTAATAGGTGTTGAAGCCAGTGTTTGCTCTTTGCAAATTAAGGAGTTATTTTTATCATCAATATCATATTTAATTAATGCACCATTTATAATAAGCAAATTCAGAGGAAAAAAACGATATTTTTATTAAAGTGTTCAAAAGGAATTTGGTTTGTAATTGTCAATCCCTAACTATGTATATTAATTATCTTTTATGTGTACTTATAAACCGGTCGAGTTTTCTCAGTGACAGAGGTAATAATTATTTTTATGTAAACAAGGTTTGTAACTTTTTGCTTCAAAATATATTTCTGAAAATGTGCCACAAACAAGAAACTTCTGAACAAAATTCATATAATTGCAATTTAAAAAAAATAAATAAAACTTAGCCCAGACTGTCATTGATATACAAACTACATTGTATATACGTGTCTACATATACTGCACAACACTTTACTGAATGTACATCAGTAATATTTTATGTTTCTTCAACAGTCGATAACATAGTTTTTGATAAGGGTGATATTGAATTTCAAAAATGTTTTTTGATCAGTTAGATCTTTTGATTTTAAATGTTGCCAGAGCGTTCTGTGTGTTCTTACATGATAGTGAATGTGTTTTACACTTTGTAATGATTCGGTTAATCGTGCACTTGTATAACTTAATGTTCAATATACACTACCGTATACCTTTTCTTACTCAACCGGCTGCATACCAGCCGACTGCAATACTAATAAATAAGCTTTTAAATTTCCACGACCCTTTTAAAAAAAAATTGGTCAATTTCCACGCTTTGACAGCGCTTAGTTTAAATTAAGAACCGTCACAATCCCACATTCTCCTAAGCCATGGGTTTCTTGTGTACATTTTACTCGTGAAAGAAGAATGGGCACAAAAAACGTGACTTGCCAAGATAGGATTTTTATTTCCGTTACATATTTTTTAATCATATTGGAAAACATTATATATGGATGCTACTTAAGAGTGGTTTTTTACGATCATGTTTACGACGCTTAGTGAGTAAAATGATGTACTAAGTGTATTTGCAAAATAGAATGTTCAAAGATAAATTATTGAAATGTGATGGGTCATAGAGTTCCTTGTAAATTAAAATATGTCTCAATATCTAGACAGGTATATTTAAAACAGGACAATAATTATCAATAGTAAAACCATTGAGTACTCCACTTCAAAGGATAAATTTTGTATCCATTTTATCAATCAGGAAACAAAACCAATAAGTTTTACCCTTATTTTTTGGTACATTATTACAATGTATGATATTTACGATAACGCATTTCAAGTAACAATTTAAACCAAGATTTGGTTTAGTGTACTTTTGATTCTTAAATCTTTCATTTTTCGTGTAGTACATATTCTGGATATATATTATCTGTACAACAGGATTATCATTGAAATTGGACTTTTTCTCTTGTTATATGTTGTTACTTTTACCTGATGAATTCAGGATTGACTATAAATCAACATGATTATTCTGACAAAAATGTGTTAGATTCATTTCATTGCACGCAAATGTATGTACATTGTATACATGTTTTACAAAAGAAACATATATGAATGGAAGACAGAAACGACATAAATTCAATTAATAATCGTAGGACATGTTATGTTTAATATTGATTTATTGGATGAGAAATGTAGTATAATTGGTATTTAAAGCTCTAGAGTGGTTTTTTTTACTTATAAATTGTTCGTGAAAGAAGATTATTATTTTTCTATTGTGTATACTTTTTCGATAAATATGTCGGTCCTTTTTAATTTCAATGATATATTACCTTATGTCTTTGTCTGAGAATAAAGGTAGATGTGGTCATGAATTTTGATTAAAATTTATACATCTTTTAATTTTCCTTTCTTTGTAAGAGAATATTTCAATACGTACCAAGAAGATATTGTCTATGAGTGTCCCTTTTGGCAGCACATATATTTTCAGTAGGATGTTTCGGGTTTTATTGTTTCTATCAATTAACTTTTTCGTGATGTTTACAGAAACTGTACTAACCCTTGAGCATTGTGAGCAAGACGGATCGTACGATTGTCATATTTTTCCATGGAGATCCTGGGGCATTTGTAAAGGCGCTTGTGGACATCAAATTCAAAGCCGAGAACGTGTGTTCTGTTGTAGAAATGATGTAAAACCACACACCCTTACGAACTGTTTACAGAAATGTAATTTTCCTAATACTTTTGAAAATCTCCAAACCAAAACATGTCGAGTTTGTAAAAATGGAGGAACGGTTGTGTTAGCTTCAACTCCATGTATTTGCAGTTCACGATTCAAAGGTGATTGTTGTGAAGGTAGGAACAATTCCGATAAATGTTGAATTTAGTTAGTTACATATAGTCTTCGCGTAGAGTCAATACACTTGTGTTTTTACTTTTTGCTAATATTGCTTCTTCTGGTTTTATGAACAAATTAATATGAGGTATGTATTGAATATTGTGAAATTTATTCATAACGTTAAAGCAAATGTTTGCTATTGGTGACAACTCATGTAGATAGACGAAATAACCTAATTTCTATCATGATCCAAATTTCTCAAATTAAGTAAATTAAATTCTGATCCGACCTTTTGTCGATTTATTTCAATCGTGTGTGACCCCCTCTTCCAATACATATTACATATTACTGTCTTATGAGTAGATGATAGGTCAAGTTTTGACATGTTCGAAGTACCGAAAAGAACTAAAGGACTTCATAATGAGTTCTAACGGTACCCAGCGTGACTCTATCGAACATATTCTTAATGCGAAAAGCAACTGGCGCCCGATAAATTCAGCACATAAAATGCCACAAAGTACACAAATAACAATATCATATTAGCTAAAAAAGCAATTTATATTCTGAGCTTTTTTTATTAACAGATTACTAGATACGACCAGCTATGATATTAATGATGTATGCATACAATATCTTGATCACCCTCCCTCATCTGGGGCAACTATAAGGTCCCTACATAAGGTCCGGAATTAAGCCGGGGAGGGTGGAGTCAAGTACAATAGATCCGATATTAAGCCATTGTGTGTATGGGGGAAGTAAAGTACAGAAGGTCCAGGATTAAGCCATGGTGTGTATGATGAGAGTAAAGTACAGTTGGTTCGGGATAATGAAATTGTATTTTTGGGGGGGGGGGTAAAGTACAGTAGGTCCAGGGTTAGGCAATTGTGCATATGGGGGGGGGTGGTGGGGTAAAGTACAGTAGGATTGCAGCTACCTTGTTTTTTCTGCAGGGATTGCAGCTACCTTGTTTTTTCTGCAGAGGTTTGAATATATATGTGCAACATTTTTTTTAAATTTAAGTTTTCAATCACTTAACATTTCCAAACTGTATCTTTAGTGAATTCTATGATAGTGTTTCGTTGCCATCAAATTATGTAAGTTGAAACTCAACCCAGACGTTCATTTTTCCCTTTAAGCCCTTTTTACTGTCTGAAAATTGAAATTTAATGGATATTACAAGCATATGTGAATATAATTTTTTAGTTATTGTATATTTAATTGTAAGAACTCTGATCGTACTCAAATCCACTTTTATTAGACAGAAATAATGGGGATGTATCTACAAAACACATTGTGATACAATGTTTTCTTTTATCAGCAATATAACAAGGTTTTCTTTTATCCAACTTTGAGAATTAAGGGTCATCTGTTGCAATCATATTCAGACAAACAAAGAACAGTTTTCAGAACGTTGTTGGTACTTTTCTGCTCGTCGAAACTACGTGTTACAGTTATGTCAAACCAGAAACAATGTAGGTCTAACGAGTTTGATGACTGTATTATTTTTACTTGGAGATCTCAGGGCAGTTGTAACGGTAATTGTTGGAATAAAAAACAAAGTCGAAAACATGTGTTCTACTGTAGTCCTACTGTATATCCACATACTGTTTAGATTTTGATTTAAACATTGCAATTTTAAAGACAATTTCGATAGACTTCAAAATCAGTCATGTCTTGTTTGTGAAAGTGGTGGCACAGTCCGTTCAAGTTCATTATGTCGATGTACAAAGGTGGATGCTGCCAGGGTATGGATGGTACTTATTGTTACAAACTGAAATAGAGTTCAATATTTTTTGCATTTTTCACAATCCGTTGTAAAACTAAAGGATTTGAAAATTTACTTACTGAATGTTTATAGATGCGTATACTATTAAACATTTTTAATACAAAGGACGATATGTAATTAGATTTGTTTAAGCCCTCATAATTGTTGATGTATTTTCCCTATTTCATTTGAATTCCTGAACTCTTTTAGGGATCGAATTCTCTAATGTTAAATAGGCATTGTTTTCAACTGTTTAAATCATAGTTCCAATGCCACAATTCTTCTTGTTGGAATAAAAACAGACATTCAAATTAATAGTAACCGTAAGATTATGTGATTTATTTAAACAATAGAAGAATTTTGATTAATCTTACAAGATCATTAAAAGAATCACATTATATTTTTATATTTTGTCTTAGAGTAGCATTATTTCAAGGGGTTAAAGAAGGTATGTACATTCTATAAGGTATACAAGTTGGAATCTATATAATTTTCGTTCCATTCAATGTCCAATACAATTTCAAATCGGGACTTATTCTAAACAAAATCATTTCAGTTGAAAGCTTATTACTCTTTGTCTGCAAATAGTTTTGATCTTTAATATAATCCTTTGAATTCCTTAGATTGACTATTTGAAGTAAACTTAAATCCTTCTCATCTTGTCTAGTACGTCGATATTCACACATGCTTTATTAGAAAGTTTTAAATTTCTTCAAAAGGGTTTTTTCTTCCTTTGAAATCAAATTGACATATAAAACATCAAATATAAGGTGGAATAACATTTTATTTTATGGGTCGTTCGAGTATCATCTCTGAAACATGATTTCGTTGTTCAAAAAAGGATATATCCCTTAATTATTTTATACAATTACCTTTTTTATGAAAAAGTGGAAAATCTGTTTTGGTTGAAAGTAACATAATTAATACTTTAAACATCCATGAAATAAAAATTTGGTTAGCATTCCACCTTAATTTGATTTGGCACTTTTGTGTGTAAATGAATTTTCATATACCAAATTTCATTTCCAAAATGAATTCTATTCAAATGGGTTTATCATCGCTGAATTTTAAGCAGAAATAAAGATTACGTTTTCTTACATTTACTTTAAATATTGTTTTGAGTTCGTGTCCTATTTTTAGTCTCGCAACCTCTGAGTGCTGCTGTCTTTGGTCATAAATCTCGACCTACCCGTGCTTATGTAATCATTGACGTATCTTTGCTTGGGGCCATTGTCATCGGGACTGACGTAGTACTAGTGTTTTAATATATAATACATTTTATCTTTTGAATCCTAGGGTCATAGAATTATAAACATTACTTTAAATCATGTTTATTTCTCTTAGTTTTGTCTTTTCTAATTTATGTACGAAAAGATGGTAAAAAAGGAGTAATTATACACTTTCTCTCATAATGTGTGTCGAGTCAGATGGTTATCAGTTGCATGTCCTGATGATATGTTTGCAAGTATCAAAGGATTTTAGAAGGAACATGTGCATATTTATTTGAAATAATACGAATTATGAAATAAGCTTGTTTTAACACTTCATTTTTTGGGCTTGGAAATAAGTTATGGTATTTATTGGAATTTATTCATTCAATTTGATTAAAACAAACACGCTAGTTTTCCATAAATATTTATATATTTATATAGAGAGGGAAGGGGTTAGAAGTGTTTGCAAAAAATGTCAAACCTATACCTTGTCAAAAGATTTTACACAATATATTTTTTTTACTATTCGATAAAAATAATATTATTATTTATTAAATGCTTTATATTCAAGAATGAACTATAACTTTTACATTTTCTAATTATTCATTATTGTATTATTCAATATAACGCAAGTTTTTTTTAAAAAACATTTGGAGTTTTTCATATAGCAAGGGTTATCTGTGCTGAAAAGTTGAAAAGCTTTTCTGATCACCTTTTGACCGCCGTCAGTTTAAAACATTTTCAATTTCTTCATAAGAACCACTAATCAGATTTCAGCCAAAATCTTAGGCAAAGAGAATTTAAGTTTCGTAAATAAAAGGTCCCACCCTATTACAGGGGTTCAACGTAATTCAACTTCCCATTTATAGCATAGTTACATTTAGCCTAAATAAAAGTCCTTCATGTCAGACACGATCAAAGTCCTTAGATAAGTCCCAAAATACCATACAATGAAAAAATGACAATAACAAACCGTCAACCATCTCAAAAATCCATAAAACGAAATACAAATTCAAAGCATAGCAACACGGACCTCCAAAAAGATAGAGGTAGGACCAGGTGCCTAGGATGAGTGAGCATCCTCTGCTGACCGGTCACACCCGCCGTGTGCTCTTTGTCGTAATTGGGAAAAAACGGAAAAGTCCGTAGTCAATTAGGTGATAAATTATGGTCTAACAATTAGAATGAAAAACGTCAGTCAGCATGCGACCCAGTGGATGATTGTATTTGCTGACGAGGTCGTTGTATCGACCATAGAACTTACGAAAAGATGACTTCAAACGCCTGTTGATAGTCCTGTTTTATCAACTTGTTTGTCAGTAGCTTGCCTCGCCTTAGAAACTGTTCATACGAAGAGCATGCCCTTGCGTATCGAATTAACTGAGAGACAAAAACACCATATGCAGGTGATGAAGGTATATCGCTACATAAGTAAGGAAAGTTGACTATAGAAAAATTGAAGTCATCGCGTTTATCATAAAGTTTTGTTGTTAGGTTACCATACAATATAATTAACTTTCAAATGTTTTTTTTTCTTTTTTTCTTGCCATCATATTTTTTAATAATTGGGACACAGTAGTAAAAGGAGAGGGTATAAAAACAACATGTTAAATGTCTTTGCTTACACAACAATGAAACTGGCCTATATTGAGATAAACAGAATATTTGCGAACATCTATTTCTAAGGGAAATTATTTTTCAACAAACGATTAAACAGTAAACAAAAAGGTTTACCCACAGAAAATTTCTGCATTTGTGACTTATAAAATATACACCTACATGCATGGCCTTGTTGACAGATAAAATAAACAGAATATCAATACCGGTAATATTTTGTTCATAAATACAGTTTTTATAAAAAGAAATTTAGCATTTTCGTGTGGTAAGACAGACATTTCATTTACACAAGAGGGGCAAAATAGTAATTGCGTGAGTTTATCTTATCGACAGCAGAAAAAGGTTTTCCACCAGTGTATTGGAAAGGAGACGCCTTTCTTTTCAGGAATGCTAATCTGCGTAAGCTAACAGAGGCATGAATATTTATTTGAATGTCTATGATGTATTTTATTTGGTTGATAAAACCAGTATTGACATATTACATTTTGCTCTCAATACCATAGGGTTCTTTGTATCTAACTCAGAAAATTAACAGTTCTCTGTGCAATCATATTCAGATAATCAAAGAAAAATGTTCAAAACAGTGACATTGTTGTTACTTTTCTTTTCATTAAACCTGCTTGTTCTGTCAACACAGGAACAATGTAGATCTGATGGTTCCGATGACTGCAATATTTTTCCATGGAGATCTTGGGGCAGTTGTAATGGCGCTTGTGGACATCAAAATCAAAATCGAGAACGCATGTTGTGTTGTAGTGCTAATGTCATGCCACATACAATTGACAATTGCTTAAAGCATTGTGGTTTTCATAATGATTTTGAATTTCGTCAAAACAAAACTTGTCGTGCTTGTGAAAATGGAGGCACGTTTTCTTCAATCTTATCTTCATGCATATGCGGACCACGCAACACCGGTGATTGTTGTCAAGGTAGAAATTGCATTCAATTATATGATATATTTAATGTATGTATATTTACTCATACTATTATAAGTTGGAAAAAAAGAATATAAGTATCTGCATGCTTATACGCAATTTCATTCAAATATAAAAGTTATGCTCTTCGTTATTACTTTAAAACTCGACTACGGTACAGTCAAAAGAAAGTGGTTAATTTTTTTAATTTTTAATGGGAATTTTTTACTAGTTTATACCTTAGGTTACGGCAATGTTTGATGGTTGTTCGAAAACTATTGAGACAACCCCTCTAATTTACTTTCTAAGTGAAGGATTTTAGTGAAAATTGGCATAAACATTGAATAAACCCTAACAAGTAATTGTTCAAGTAATATTCATAATTATTTAATATATTGTTTGCGACGGTACATAAACAAGTGGTTGGTCGGGGTACTCGGCGCAGACATAAACTAGGTGGTTAGAAAACTTAAATTTCTAGGTTTTACCAACAGTTAATAATATAATAATTCAAATCATATATACTTATTTTGCTTTTATTGTGACAAACTTTTGTACAATTTTCATTTGTATTCGAGTTTAAATGCTTCTATCTATCTATCTATCTATCTATCTATCTATCATTTAAGAGAATATTAACAAGATGATGGATATACAGTTTCAAAATTAGATAATATTATACAATTATTGTTGTTTTTAAGGTCAATCTGTTGATTTAGCTACCCGAGAAGTACAATATTCACCGAGCCGAGTAAATATGTACTTCGAGGGTAGCTAAATCATCGTATATTGATCGAAAAAATAGCAAATTTTGTTTTATTATATGGTTCAGCGACGAATTGAAACGGACATATTAAATTGAGTGTTGTCATGCGAAGAAAACTTCATCAGCTTTTAGTTTGAAGCCATATGGCTGACACGATATTTTACAACATGACATGAATGATGATAACCAATCGTAGCATTTTAGAAATTCCCGATCTATTTCTAGTTCAATGTAGAACTAATATAAAATGTTATATTGACCTCGTAGGTCACGTATAGGTGATATAACGTTTATTTTTTTTCTAGATTGTTGGCTATCGACCAATCAGAGAGCTAGCAATTAATCAATCATATAATAATATACAATTATTGCTGTTTTGGGGGTTAATACGTAACAACCAAAGAAGTACGATTTTCACTGAGCCCAAAGGGTGAGGTGAAAATTGTACTTCGAGGGTAGCTATAATATTATTGTATTGATCGAAAAACAGCAATGGTTGTTTTATTATAATATTAAGTGACGTATCGATACTACAAACACATCAAATTGAGTGAAATCAAGCAAGGAAAACCTAGTCACTTTTATTAATTTAAAATGATAATAAGTGGACAATATGGAATCTAACTGATAGACTTTTGAAATAGATACGGTGAAGTGCAGCGACAGCCCATGTAAACATGGCAGGTGCTCTGACCGTCCTCCCTCCTTTGTCTGCACGTGTAATCCTGGATACAGAGGCATAGACTGTGGCACTCGTCAGTATATATAATCACATGACATAATACAACTATGAGTGTGATTGCTTTAATGTGTGTTGTAGATTTCTAAAAATTGTTGAAAATTGTTTAAAATGATATAAAAGCAATCTTTAAAAAAAACAATTTTAATTTCTAAAACAAAAATACAATATCCCTCTTTTTAGGCAAGACATGCAGCGAAGGAATCGATTGCCAGAACAGTGGCACTTGTCAAGATGGATCAGATGGATTCCGATGTCACTGCTCGAGAAAGTACATGGGAGAGTTCTGTGAAAAAAGTATACTTAGAAAAACTCTTTTTGCAAACTAAATCGATACCAAAAATATAACTTTTAAATAACCCAACCAAAAATATTTATTATTGGTAAAAGGTTTGATAATTTATTGGGTATTCATTCTACATTTCTTTAAGAATCATGTTCTTATGTACTTTGACTGACCAACCATCTGTTTTCATTTTGAAGCTCTAACATGTAGTGATTCCCCTTGTCAAAATGCTGGATCATGTACCAATACAGGACTTTCGTTTCAATGCAAGTGTCCTCCTACCTATTCGGGAGATATTTGCGAGAGAGTTAAATCGATTTAGAAGCTTCGTTATAAGTGGTTCTTTGTATTATATCAAATGTTTATCAAATATCAGTAAATACCATGACACTTTTCTCGCATTCAGCCTATAAAAAAGCATAATATAACACAAACAACAGTTTAAAAATAATTCCGTGAAATATGGTACAAAAGATATTTTTAACTACTTGTTTGGTTTCAGTTATTCTGTGTTCGTCTCTGCCTTGTCTTCATGGAACCTGTACAGACACTCCGTCCGGATTCAGTTGTTCGTGTGATGAAAAGTATACCGGTGTTAAATGTGATCAACGTACGTTTTGAATTACTTAACTCCTTTCAACATTTTTTCTGTTTAATATGATTAATATCATATTTCATGTAAATTTCAAAGGCTTTATTTGAACAAAGCATCTCCCCTGGAAAACAGCTTTATCAGATGTTAGATATTAGGAATGCACAATCCAATGAAACGTCAAAAAGTATTACCATGATTTAAACTTATTTAAAGAAGTACATATTTTAAAGAAATTGTTAGTACTTCAAACATTTGTCTCTGTGGTCATATTCTAATAATGCATAGCATACATGCATCAATAAACTAATTGATTTTGGCATTAGTATGTGATCGAAAAGTAGTTATCAATAATTTTTTAATCAGCGTTCAAAAAACAACTTACTCCTTTTTATGAACGTCCTCATTCATTTCATATTAGCTTCCCATCTAGATATGTGTATGATTTAATTTTATCCCTTAAATACAAAAGCAACATGGCCTACACTTTCCACCATTTAGAATTTTTCTAACTTGACCTGAAGTAAATGTAGTCAAATGCTGTTTTATCTCCAGACATTATTACTGTTAATATTTTTAATATAATCTTTTGAAACACGTTGTCTAAACGTAAGGCACTTCCGGTCAAGATTTAAAAAAAAATTAAATAGCAATTCAGATGGGAAGAGCCAATGGTTCATCGATGTATGCTGTTGGTTGCTGTTGGTTGTGCAACTTGTACTTTGTTCTCCCTTGAAGCTTCATGTGCAATTGAATGTTTTCTATTGATCATAACATTTAACACCAGTAGACTGACTGTTATAGAATTTCTGTTATAGCTTTTATACTAGTTCAATGAAACATATTCTCAACTAATATCGTGCAGTGTATAATAGCTTCACATGATGAATCTTTTGAACAGTGATCACTTGTGCCTCCACTCCTTGTCAGCACGGAACATGCACTGATACTCCTACAGGATTTGTGTGTACCTGTGATAGTTCCTACACAGGTATCAGGTGTGACACAGGTAAAGATATTTATTTTTAGGGGAAAACCAGACATAAATATATTTATGTAAAATAACTATTGGATTCATTGTGAAGATTTCTTTCCAGTTAAACTGTTGCATTTTTAGTACATGTATAAATTAAAGTCATCGTATACTTTTCAATATGTTAAGATTAACAGTTATAATGGTTTTTAAGGATTTCATGTAAAACCATTAGACGTCGAGCAGACCAAAGAACATCTGCCAACATTGCTTCCTTATCTAGGATATGCTCTGTTGACCGCGGCGTCACTCGCAGGTGTAATTGCAATTGGTTGCATCTGTATGAAATGTTGTGGACCATTTTGCGTTAGTAAACGAAACGATGACGATGATGATGAAAATCGGGATGAACCTGACTCAAGGAGATTCCGACGGAATTCAGTTCTTCCAGTGAATAATGCAGAACAACTTAATTAAGCTAGTTTCTGGATATGTTGAAAATACATGTAAGCAATCGTACTTTACATTGATACAAATGAAACTATTGAAATTTTTTCACCCAAAAATACAATAATTTGTAATATGAAATATTCAAAATAAGATAAAAAAAAATATGTATTGTCATTTTAACATTTTGTAATTTTTTCTCATGTTATGATTTCATAAGAAGTGATTACTAATTACTGGAACGTATTGTTGATTGAAGCAATAGTTTAATAATCATGAGCGTATAATTATATCACTCGATGAGTTTCTCATTCTCTCTTAAATTGTAAAAACTGGCGAAATTAAATTAAACACATTGCAATGCTTCAAATATCTAAACCAGTTTCTTATATCCAAAGCATGTGTCATTTTGAAAATAAATTTGATTTGATGAGCATGCACTTTTTTATTTAAAAAAAAATTAGTTAAACTACAGATATTCCGTTGGGACGAAAACATTTTTAATGCACTGATTTGTGGAAGAACGTAGAAACCAGCTCTTTTGGTAACACGCGTTTTAGATTATAATATATAACTGATTGTTGCATGATTTTATAGTAAAAAGTACATTATATTGTACATTTATGACATTTTGGTAGCAATATTATATTGATCGTTCTTTCTAAAGTGAAACAGTAAAATGTTCGCATCGATCGCGAATATTTAATGTATATATAATGTACTTTCTTCTTTATACCGTTAATTAACAAACAACACTTAAATCAATATTTGAATTCTAGACTTCAAGACAACCATTTTGCATACATTTACTAGAACATACTTTACTATGTAAATTTTACATTTCTTTGGGGTGCAATAGCATTTTTCAAGAAACAAAGTTAATATATAAAGACATATGAAGACTGGCGTAGTTGTTCAGTTGGCAAATGTTACCAATGGACCTCTTGTTCTGTTTCAATTAATGTATTTTCCGCAATCTATGTCGCATCCATTGATCAATAACGCAATGGACATATTCTCAAAAAAGCAACACAGGTCTTATTTCTTACTGGAGAATCATTCAATTTACTCGAAAGTCGGAGGATAACTTACAATCCATGGCTTTTCTGTAAAACCCGACAACAAATACTCGTATTCAACTATTCTTATAAAAAATATATCTCGGTTTTTTGTCGAGATGTTTAGTGCAAGTAAAAGTCGTTTCTGAATAGTTTTCGAAAAGGGTTTTTTTTATTTGGTCGTATCTTGCATTAAGTCGATTTACAATGTGTTTATCTCAATGTCCTGTTTTGTTGTTGCTACCTGTGAATTTCCTGTGTTTGCATGCCATTTACGACTGCGTAAAATGCATAAATTAAACTGGCATCCCTTAGAAAGTTATCAAGCTCCAACTGAGCGCGGAAAGCAGTTAAGAAGACAAGTGCGAAAACTTTGTTGCCTTAACATCTATAATTACCATTGATAGATGTCTTAGTCTGTGCGTTATTACAGACCCCTGGCATGAGTTCTTGAATGAAAACTCATCTAAGTGTCACTGCTACGCTAAAAAGTTAGAATCCTGTTGCTATGGTACATGTAAGTGATCAATCTTTTAGAATACGACTTTCTTTCTTAATATATCTAATTATACATAAACAACTACAGATCTAGGCCATTCTTTAATGCAGTGCTTTTAAAACATTATTAAATAACTCTAATCCAAATTTCCTAATTCCGAAAATTTGGATCATAATCCACATAAAATGTCGTGTACTAGTATTAGCAACTGAACAATATTTTCTTGTAATATTTATACTTTTAAACATGTAATTTGTGAGTGTTTTGTTAAAACATTTTCTATTGTTACGATTATGCAAGTAGCTATCATACCGTTACGTATGGGTGTGGGCACTTTTCATGTGTCATTAAATTCAGGTATTTTCATTTAACCGACATTACGTTACATTAAACGCAAAGATAAAAGCTTATGATTAAGGATCGTCGACGGACAAATACAAATATTCATAGGTTTCATACCCAAACTATTAGCGGATTGGTTTATTCTGACGCAGGTATAGTGGTGTACAAAATTTAAAAAAAAAATGTTTGATCAAAATCGATCAAATAAATGTAGTGAATATATGGAGGTTTTAAACATAAAAATATAAAATGTTAAACTGAATCTCTCGATTAAAAGTTTAACAAATAAAACACGTTTTATAATTTGAGAAAATGCTACATTTTATAATTTAACATAATTTATATAAGAAAAAGACAAACAATTAACTAAATTTGTCATAGAAGGTGATTAGATATAAAATCTGATTTCTGTATGTTGGTTTTCCCTCAAAATTTTTTTAACAAAGATACTGCGTATGTTTACTCTAAAACAATGCCTCAGTCCTTATTAATCAATTTAGCTTGTATTACAAAGTAATTGAATAATTCGAGAAACAATGATATTTTGAGTTCTGTGAAGTTTGTTATTATAATAGGCATTGTGTTAATATGAAATCAATTTTTATCAATAAATGTCCATAATCAATCATTATGTAAAGCTTTTATTATTTTATTAGCTTCGTAAAATAATATACTTACTACAATTAGATAAAAGACCATAGACTAGTGAGTTTCTGACACGTAAACCAGCAACGTGTAATGCATAGATCATCAACTCTCCGAAGGGATTTAGCAGAGGGACTGTGAATGCTATAAATTCGACAAAGTTCAAAACAGCCAGATAAACCTAGCCATTTACTACAGAAATTTTGATGGACCTTATCAGGAAAAGCTGCATGCAGGATAAATTTATGTAAGAGTTCCAAAGATACGTGGCTCTATAGTATGCAGCTTAAAAAAAGAAAGAAAACTTTCCCGCACAATCTATACTATAATCGACTTCTCATAGCGTTTCTTTAGTTTACCATATGAAGTCGCTGTTGAATGTATAAAGAACTATAACTACTTACTTCAGGAACAATTTACACAAATCAACATACAGGATGGAATAAACAATTCTCCTCAAAATAAACTTTACTTACTGAATACAGGAATGAGCACGTGTAAACGATTAGTTATACAGTGTAATTTTAAGTTAATGTAAAAATCAATGTTACATCGGAGGATCAATATATATTTATATTACTGCACAAAGCGAACAATTGTGTTTTATACCTTGCCATTTACAAAAGCAGATAAAATTTACAAACTTGCCCTTTATTTGGCTGTAAAAATCGTAACCAATAATCTTTTCCTAATCAGCAACGACTTTCATTCCAACATACCATCATCTCAAACTACAGAAGCTAAGCTTTAAAGCAATGCCAACTTGGGGGACATATCGCGCACAAAGACTATCTCATCAGATGTCAAAATAGCATGTAGACGTACATATCAACATGTAAAGGGTGAATGACGGCTTTACGTAAATGGATCAATTGAAGATTTAAGACAATGTTATAATACAACTCTAACGATACGCAGTATTTAGGAATTTGATCAGATAAAGTGAAATTCAAGTAATAGTTGAGTTTACTGCAATCAGAACAATTGCATATAATATACAACATCTTCATGCAATGCATTTTCATGGACGTGTTAATACATTTGGGGTACTATTTATGTATTTCTTCACAAACTACGAGACAAATGCCAATTGTGTTGTATCTGATAAGTGTCATCTCTTTGATTGGAATGGTTGGAGTGTGTGTAATGGGTCTTGTAACACTCAGACCCAGACTAGATCCCGTAAGTTGTGCTGTCCTTTGAATCTGCCTAACAGATCAAAAGATACATGTCTGAAGTACTGCAACGTTACTGGAGATATAGATGAAGAGCGACCTTGTCGGGCCTGTACGCACGGAATCAAATTGTCCTCAGGAAGATGTCAGTGTAATATATGGTACAGAGGAGATTGTTGTGAAGGTATGAATGATCGTTATACTTGTTCAAGGTAGGAAAAAAATGATTCATCGTAGATACGATTGGGTGTTTAATTAGAATCGATTGTGATTCTTCATGAAGACTCAGAAAGAGTGGTCAAACCTTATTTTAAAAGAAGTTGTTTAATAACACAAACAACACTTAATGCTTTGTAACAATACTTGTATACTACGATAATACTAGTTGATAAAATGTATTGTTTTTAATGGGAGGAAGATATTAAACCCTGGTTGGGGTCATAGAACTTACAATTTAGAATCTACACTTTACAAAAGTACTTCCTGTGAATATTGGCATCAATTTGTGTATTTTTCTTTTGAAAAATTGCACGATACGAATTTCCTTTTAAACGTATTTAGTTATGTGTCCCTGAATAAGTATATTATTTTTTAATAAGTTATGAATAAAATTCAATAATTTTTTCAAACATACCTTAATCTATAAAGAATTCTACAAATTAAATTAAAAGAAGAAGGTACAGTGCAAATCATATTTTGCCGTGTTTTAAAATATCGCAAAAATGTAGCAATAGTTTGCACAATACTAACACGCACGTTTATTTTATTTATTCTTACCAAACATAGTGACACACGAGAAATACATATAGAGAGTAAACATAGAAACAAACCAAAGGTACGTACACAGAAGCATCGTTACAAAAGGATAATCTAAAATAAGTGATAAAAAGACATATCGTATGAAGAAGATAAGAAGAAACAATCGAAAAAATATTTGAGATAAACACACATTTTTCTTTGACATTTGACTTAAGGTTTTGACATGAGCACAAAATATCTACTTTCAGAAGCTATTTTAATACGGAAATGACTCCGCAGTTAATAATGAAATTTACATTATATATTAATTTTTTATGCATTTTTACCTAAAATGTGCTAGTTTTGATGGGGTCGACGGCTGTTGAGACATTTTAAACTCAAGTGAGCTGAAAGCTCAATCTGATCACTTTTTGTCCGGCGTCCGTCTATCTGTCCGTCCGTCCGTCTGCCAAGACGTCCGCCAGTCTGTAAACTTTTAACATTTTCGACTTCTTCTATTCTGATGAAAAACCGATGGGCCAGAAAAGCTGTTTCTTCTGTGGAAGCATCTTCAGGGAGTGTAAATTATAGTTAAAAATCATGATCCTCAGGAGTTGGGTGGGGTCACAATGTGGTGTCAATTTTTCTCATAGGAATATACAGAGAAAAATCTTCTCAAAAACCATGTGGACTAAAAAAAGTGTAACTTTAATTGAAAGCAACCTTAGTTAGTGTTATATTAAGGTTTGTTCAAATCATGATCCCCAGGGGTAGGGTGGGTCACAATAGGGGGGGGGGGGGTGGTGGTGTCAATTAATAACATAGAAAATAATTTGTAATTATATGCAATCATTTTGACATATTGATTTTTAATTGCTTAGACTGTGGCCCCATATATGGTTTCATATAGGTTTACATTTTTATAAACAGTTGTTTAAGATCTCCTTGAGAACTCCAATGTTTAATATGTAATATCACTATAAAATCATCCTGTTACAAAAGGGGCTCAATTTGTTACTTAAGAATACTTGGAGAAAAATTTGAAAATCTTTTTATACAAAATCTATTTTACTACATTGTTCAGATATTTTGTATATGACTCCATGAAGATGATTTTATTGTGGCTCAGGTGAGCGATGTGGCCCAATGGGCTTGTTTTTTTTTTAATGTAAAACACTATGAGTAAATGTTACTACGATTAAACCGCCGGCACCTGACCTGACGTTATATATTTTTCTCATTATAAAAAATACATACCCTGTACCCAATAATACGTAAGATACGTATCGCCGCCATCTTGGATTTATTTACAACTGTCACATCATCCGGAATTTTTGCTTGAAACTCATCGGTAATATTATTTTGCGATCGTCTCCGTCTTCCGATCGGTCCTTTAACACATTAGCTTACAGCAGATTCAATCAAAACAGCGCATTACACCTGTCATTAATAAAAATCACCCCTCAATCTGCATCTACTGCCTTAGATATGCGATAAATGTCTAAAGAGAGGACGAACGTTGTCATCTTTATATAAATGAGACTTCTCTGCACCGTGTGTTTGTGTCAATATTTCAAAATATATACATTCATAACATGTTTATGTAAACTTTCTGTAAAAAAAAAAAAAAACAGTGTATATTACACACTTCCATAAGTTTAACTTGTATATGTTCATCGAATTCAAAATCGACACCTTTTGAATATGCGTATCAGTGCTAAATTTGGAAGGGGTACCCAAAGTATGACGCAATAAGGTCAACTTCTGTTCTCCCTTTAGCCTTTCGTCGCATGTCTCAGGCATTAAATGTAATTGAGGGGTGATTTTTATTAGTGGCAGGTGTGATGCGCTGTTTTGGTTAAATCAGTTGTAAGTTTAAATGTTAAAGGACCGATCGGAAGATGGAGAGGTTGGCAAAATAATTTTACCGATGAGTTTGAAGCTAAATTCCAGCTGTTGCGACAGTTTTAATGAATTAAAGATAGTGGGAATGTGTACCTTGTGTATTTTTAGGTAAAGAGCATATATTTTGTTATTACGAGAAAAATATATAACGTCAGGTGCCTGTGGGTTAAATGAGTTGACACAAATTCAGTGTATAAGTTTCCCTAATATAAAATAATAGAAGTGCATACTTTATAAGTTATTACACAAACTACATGAAACATGCATGTTTCAGCTTTTGATTTTAGGACATATACTGTAAGAAACTGTACCATCTTTTTAGGCGATTAGCGTAAACGCTAATATCCACTGATTACTGAGTGGAATAGATTTAATTAATTTATGAATATTATACAGACACTCTCGATGCTGTATTCATGCAATTTTTGTCATTTTTATTTCTGAGATTAGACTTAGTTCTGCTATTGAGGTAAGTTAACTTATTTCTCAAATTGAGTAAAAAAAACATGACTTTAGTAAGTTTTTTTTCTCGAGAAAAGCAGAGAGCTGAGTTTTCTCGATTAAAAACTCGGACTGAATTCTGAGATTTTAATTTTTGTTTGTTTGAGAAATCAGAGCGTGAAAGGTAGTCCGGTTGATGTGTCCACTTGTATATTATATTTTTTGAAACAAGAATGAGAAATTATCTATTTTAAACTAATACATGTATATTTATTTTTCTATTTTACAAAGCATGCATGCATTTACTGAGTTTAAATCTAGAGTTGGGTATTGGAACGACATATCTAATGACAACTTACTGGATCATGCAGTAGTTTGAAAGAAAATGATCTCGATAAAAGTAATATTGTAGTACATCCACTCATTCAAGGACATCATCCTCTGTTTCTGTATGCATAAGTGCATTATAGGTCGGTTAGTAATGAAAATATCGGTGATTTGTTATGAAAATATACCGATATTATGATGAAAATATGCATACCCGACGATAGGTACCATTATTTCAAGGTAAAAATCTCGATTATAACAAAATTTAATGTGTGCGCGTTCAAATGGAGGTGATAACCTATGAATGGTGTATATCATACTCTCTCCGTTTGGGGTTATTTTAATTTAAAATTGCGTGAAAAAATTATTTGATTCCCCTATCTTTGATTGCATCCGACCTGGATTTTATGTTATTGAAAATCGCGAAAAGGATTAATAGCGTGAAGATTGGATAACCTTATCTTTTACGTTATCCGATCTGAAAGGTGATTTGAATAAAATATTTTAGAATGTAATTCTAAACTTGGCATAATATGAGTTTAAGCTTGAAGCACTTGTTTTTATAAATCATAAACATTTAATGTTTATCCTAGCAATATGTAGACATTGTAGAAATTAATGTTTAAAAAGGTTCGTCTAACACCAAACTCTTGATTTTTTTTTCTGAGCTTGTACATGAACTCTACAGTACTCCAAAATGAAATCTTAATGCAAATATTCTCAACAACTTGACAACAAGCTTTCTTAATGCTTTCAAGTCTTTCAATGCTCTGATGTCTTAATCATTCTCATTGTTGAGGAAGGATTATAAGAAGGATGGATATAGACAGAAATACAAATAAGACTTCCTTGAACCTAAAATTTAGGAGAACTAAAAATAAGAGCTCAATTTCGCCGTTAAGAGAAAGAAAAAATATCCTCCAGATAAGTAATGTCGAAGAGGAGATGGACAAACAGAAAGACTGGTTACTAAAAAACAGGCAGAAAGCCTTGCCCTTATATATTTGAAAATATAATTATATAATTAGTTTTAAAACCTATATATCTTTATGCACATACTTTATATCTTTTTAAAAGTTTTTGTATGAGTTTTTCTTGTAACTTAAAATTATTTTGATATTTATACATATTAAGAAGATAACATTTTAAATCTAATACTTTGTATTATATGCAGATATTTCTTTATAAACTAGACCAACGTTTGACATGAAATATCTTATTGATCATGTCTTTCATTACGTTTTTCACTAAAACATCTCCGTTTTTGTTTTTAAATTGCCCTTTTCAGATCCCCGGTTTTATTTGATTTAATCAACTTTTCTACACAAATTCTTACAAAATCCCTCAAGACTCTTGTGTACTTATGTGATATCTAAACAAATTGAATGTTCCTTTAATTTTAAACTAATAACAATCCTATATCATTCTTTGGGTTTACATTAAAAGGTGTATTACAAGTACTACAACATGTATCATTAAAACGTGTAACTCAACACTTTATATGCACTTGTTTTCTGACCCTTCATTGTATAACACTGCTACACCCAAAGATATGATCATCATCTTTCAAAGCTTTCTCTGTGTACTCGGTGTGTTTTTGAATGAACTCGGTTCATCCTCTGCCGAATTAGTGAAATGTAAATTGAGTGAAAAATGTGCATTTTATCCATGGATGCATTGGGAAACATGCCAAGGGGCATGCGGCAAGCAAACTCAGTTGAGATATAGAAAGTTTTGTTGTCCAGATGAGGTAATAACAAAGACAGCATCAACATGTCTTCAAGCTTGCAATATGGATATAAAAACAAAGTTATCTGAATCAAAACCCTGCATTGCGTGTGATAAAGGGAGATCATCTCCTCTTAATTCATCTTGCATATGCGATCCTACTTCTAAAAGGTTGTGCTGTGAAGGTAATCTCTCTCTCTCTCTCTCTCTCTCTCTCTCTCTCTCTCTCTCTCTCTCTCTCCAATTGAAAAAAATGTACAATATGATATATTTCCTAAACGTATATGTAAAATTGCATTAACTAAACAGATATTACCTAATCACTTCATGCAAAACAAAAAACAAAAACAAAAAACGCCAAACCTTTACAGTTAGATATACCAACTAATAGGTAAACAAAAATATGTCACAAGCTTTCTTTACATAAACAAAGAATTGCAAGCACTGTATCTCGCTTGACAATTACATTGTAACATTCAAATTTGAGTTACCAATTAGAAAAAACCCACATATCTAAAGCATTGTACAATCAAACAAAGAATGACAAAAAAAAAGATAAAATTTGAAAATGTTCTGCTCAAATCCAAACACGAGTAATTGATAAAGACCGTCTTTTGGATGAAACAATAAGCAAGGCTTATTTTTGAAGGTCGGCCGGCGGTCTGTGGTAATATAGCACATGTGCTTGAAGACAGAACTGAATATTCTCCTTTCGCGATATTAAATTACCATTTAAACATATTGATTTATATAGTTCTTTGGAATTAATTATTAAAAACAAAATATCAACATAGAATTTATTTACTTCTCGGTGTTTTCCGTTTGCTCTCATTGTTTTGTAGGGCCCCGCTCTGCGGTCTAAGGTCAAGGTCATAGCAAAATTATATATAAAATCCTTGTCCTTGACATATCTTCTCTCCCCTTGGTCAAATCCCGCCCATACTTCATTCACAGAGTGTATACAGTCAAGGGGTGTGCTGTGACCTTGAATGAAGTTTGTAGGTCAAGGGTCAAGGTCATATCAGACCATACAAAAGTCCTTTTTTCAGAGCATATATGCTAGCTACTTAGCCCTATTTGGCTCAAACTTCACATAAACAGAGCTTTTGAGTAAAGGGTGTGGTGTGACCTTGAACCAATTTTCAAGATCAAATGTGAAGGTCATAGCAGAATTGTATGAAAAATCCTTGTGTGGAGCAAATTTTCTCACCCTTTGCTCTAATCTGGCTCATACTTCACCCACATGATGCCTTTGATTAAAGGGTATGCAGTGACCTTAAATGATGTTTGTCAGGTGTCAAGATCATATCGGATCACACAAAAATCCATTTTTTAAAAGCATATACAACTGTACATACTCTCCACTTAGCCCTATTTGGCTAAATCTTTACTGAAACAGAGCTTTTTGGTTAATTGCGTGCAGTGACCTTTAACCAAGTCAATGTGAAGGTCAACACAGATCTCTTTATAACTAGTTTTAGACCGTACATTATTTCCCATTTGCTTAATTTTGCTCAGATTGAACTAAAATGCCTGTATGTAAGGGGTAATGAGATTGAATTAAAAGTTCTATGCCAGCTTGAAAATTTCTAATTATATATAGTTATAAGTCAAGGTCAAAGCAAAATTCTCTGAAATCTTTTTCATCATATTCATTATTTAAGCGGGCCCTTTGAGATGGTCACCATCTCAATGTTGTCTTGTTTCTACTACCCCCCCCCCCCCAAAAAAAAAAGAGGATAAAAAACTTTAATTCATATGTGCATCTTTCACCCTGTTAAACTAGTGACAGCACTTTTACGAAAATTGCAAAGCGTTACAAGAAAAACACATCTGGTTACAATCATGTATAAACTTGGTCAAGACATTGTTCCTCAGGCGATCGTTGGATGATATTCTTAAATGCTTAAGAAATAAAAAAAAAAAAAACATACATTTTTTAAGTCTCTCTCTCTCTCTCTCTCTCTCTCTCTCTCTCTCTCTCTCTCTCTCTCTCATTTTTTGCGGCTATGTGTACTTTGTGTATTATAAAGCAAGCAGAAGTAAAAAATATAAAACATCCGGTGCTTGTAGGCGAAATGTAATAAATTCTCACGTTTAATCATATACAAATTATGCTATACAAAATAATTTGTGTGCTCTTATTGATAAATACTGGTTAACCCTACATTGCTATTACTGTCAAATAGAAGCGGAAGAACATTTACAGCTCTGGTCTCCTGCTACCTTGATTAAGGAAAAAAACCAATCATGGTTTGTTTAAAGAGTAATAATGCTAAATAAAGTTATAATGAATATAAACATGAAAAAGTGAGACTGCATACCTTTAAGTAAATTATAAAAAATGCAGCAGAAGGTATGACCCCAAAAATACCCCACATCTTTAACAAAAGGAAATTTTTCAGTCAACTCAAACAACTTATAAATCATAATAAGGAATAATTAAGGGTGGAAATGGGCAAAACTTGCGGAGCACACCTATTTGGAGCTAGCTGCAGGTCTGTAGCTCCCGGTCTGAAAAAAATTCGGATGGACGACCTGGGAACTACAGTGCCTCCTATCGAAAAAAATGTATATTTATTGCGCACAAGAACGTGCGCTTGTTTTGGACTGATTAACCTTATTTATACGCAAATTTTGTGGAAACAATTAGTACCATTAGATTCTTCATACAATTTACTACTGATATCGTCTCTTTACTTGCTTCTGATAGTTTTTTAAACACCATTACCAGCCCCGTAAAGTGAAGTGGTGCAGTTTGTTTACATGTTAAAATGGCAAACTCCGATCTTGATGTGAATTTAACATACTTCATTTTCCGAGGTCGGTAGTGTGTTCCGGAGAAAGTCTAAGGCAAGTAAAGAGACGATATCAGTAGTAAATTGCATGAGGCAAGTAAAGAGACGATATCAGTAGTAAATTGCATGAAAAATTTAATGGTACTAATTGTTTCCACAGAATTACTTGCTTCTGATAGTTTTTTAAACACCATCACCAGCCCCGTATAGTGAAGTGGTGCAGTTTGTTTATATGTTAAAATGGCGAACTCCGATCTCGATGTGAATTTAACATACTTCATTTTCCGTGGTCGGTAGCGTGTTCCGGAGAAAGTCTGAGGCAAGTTAAGAGACGATATCAGTAGTAAATTGCATGAGGCAAGTTAAGAGACGATATCAGTAGTAAATTGCATGGAGAATTTAATGGTACTAATTGTTTCCACAGAATTTGCGTATAAATAAGGTTAATCAGTCCAAAACAAGCGCACGTTTTTGTGCGCAATAAATATACAATTTTTTCAATGGGTGGCACTGTAGCTCCCAGGTCGTCCATCCGAATTTTTTCAGACCGGGTGCTACAGACCTGCAGCTAATTAGGAGCCAAATAAGACATATGTAATTAAATCAGGATAATAGCCTGAAAAGGAAAGAGTGTAAAATCCCCGAAAGGCCCTTCAATTCCTTCAAGCCCCCATACCATCATAATATGACTAATTAGTAATTACACGATGCATACTAGTAGTTAATACATGGTACATGAATAACCGTAATTGTTTAGATAACACCAAATCCTTTATATACATAAATACACAAACTTTCAATCGGTTATTCAACTACGTAGTTTTAAATGCTAAAATTGTAAATGTAGTGCATTTACAGAATATTTACACAACATATATACATGTATACGAGGGGCGTCAATAGATAATGTCACTAATCAGATTCCATAAAATACAGGGTTCAATTGACCTTTGAATTTCTTTTCTTGCATGATTTGGTTTATATTCTATTTATGACCGTTTGTCTGGCCATGTTTCATCATCGAATACTCCTTTGAGAAGCTGGTATAGAACCCCTACTGTATGAAAATATGACTGGTAAGTCATCATTCAATAAGGCTGAAATTAGAGGCTACAGAAAAGTATATGTCATACTAGGTAAAGACTCGAGAGAAATTTTCAAAGAACTGTGTGATGTGTATGGAGACAAGTGTATGTCATCGAGACAAGTCTGCATGTGGATCAGCAAATTCAAAAATAGCCAAACAGACCTTAAGATAAGCAACGTCCTGCAGCACCTCATACGACTTCAACGGATGCAATACTTGTATAAATAATCGATATCATTACTAATCGCCATTCCATCGGTCACGGTCCAGTAGTCCAAAGGTTCTTTAGTCCGAAGGTCCAGTAGTCCGAAGGACCAGTAGTCCGAAGGTTCATTAGTCCGAATGAATGACATGTATGTATACTACGTTTTAACCCCACTTCAAATTCTGTATTTTACACGCTACTTCTAAAATACAATATATATCTTCCCTTCAAAATATTTGTACATTTTCTATTCGTTTAGATGTGATTCATTTATATAATATGATGATGTAAAAAAAATACGCCGCCACATTGTTTTTACGCGAATACTTTTGAGGTAGCGCTGTACTTTTAGGCACCCATTTGTGTTGTCTTGTTCGTGTCATTCCGTGCACATCCATATGTTTACAAACATGTTTCATATTAAAACCATTAATGATTTGGAGATTACATGTAAAGGTATAGAAATAGTCAGAGTAAAGAAGGAGTTATGAGATAGGAAGTAAATCAGTGCTGGCATTTAGGCTTTTTAGTGTAGTTCCATTAATCATATTTTCGATAAAAGAAAGACTCGTTTATTTTTAATGTCTCATCTCCCCTCTATACACATTTTCGTCCACGTTTTAATTTCAGTGATATATTACCTAGTGATTTTGTCTGAAATGGAACTTTTGTCGTTTTAAAGGCTTATCTGGTCATAAAATCATGATTTATTTTATATTTAGGAAGAATAATTTTATTAGTGATTTAATGTTATTTTATTGGATCAAGCTTTTTACCCGTAACCGCGCATAAATCACTGTCTTTTTCCAAACAGAAATAACTTCACTGATTTCAAAAAGATGACTCGGGCTTTTTTGTTTCTTTTGATTAACATTTCCGTACCATTTACAGTAGTTAATAGTGAGCAATGTCAACCAGACTGTTATATTTTTGCTTGGTTATCTTGGGGTAACTGTTCCGGTGCTTGTGGAAATCAAAAACAAACCAGAAAACGTTTCTTCTGTTGTAGCGAGGCAGTGCAACCATTCAATTTTGAGAATTGTTTACAGCATTGTAGTTTACCTAATACTTTTGAAAGTCTCCAAACCAAAACATGTCGAGTTTGTAAGAATGGAGGAATGGTGCTCTCAGCTTTATCTTCATGTATTTGCAGTTCACGGTACAAAGGTGATTGCTGTGAAGGTAGGAATACTCCTGAAGAAGGTTAAATTTCGTTAGTGAAGTACATGTATAATCTTCTACTTAGTGTTAGCACACATGAGTTTTCATTTTACTTACATTATGTAGTGCGTTTGCTTTCATTATTTAGTGCTTGCTCTGTGGCCCGTTTTACAAAAGGTCGTAAGTCATAGATTTGGTCGTAAGACCAAACCTCCGGTTTAAGGCCATTTTACAAAGATTTGGGACTTGCAAGTTACGACGAAATTCGGTCGTAAGTCTACGACCACTCGAAGGCTACCCTAGAAGACCTAATTTTTTTCTAAAATCATTTAATATATCGTTGTTACCATGGATAATAAATTATTTAACAATGCGTCTTAAGTTTGTTCATTTTTGATGTACTAAACCAAAGAAAAGAGAAAAAAGTAAAAGAATTTTTGGGATAGAAACAATCCTTTAGATTATATCAACGACAGAGAGGTTATCGAGAGGTACCGACGTCCTAGACGGTACCTCAATAAAGTAGTTGATTTGGTAAGAGAGGACATAGAAAGGCCTACCAACAGAAGCAAAGCCATGCCTGCCAATTTTCTTTTCTGGCCATTTCGGAAATACATTTAATATATCGTCTGCGCATCATCGCGTCTTAGTTCGAGCGGTATCCAAGTTTATTTTCACATCTTTAAACGCTAAAGAGTTCCGTTGTGACTTGCGAGGAAAGTTGCGATTTCGGACTTACGACAAGCAGTTAGGACACGTTTCATAATACGGCCTCACACTTGTCGTAATTTAGAAATATTTAAGACTTAGGACTTACGAATCTTTGTATAACGGGCCCATGGTTTTTGAGTTTTTATTAAGGCCAAAGTTTGTTATTTGTAAAATAAAATAAGGAAATATCCTTTTTTTTTATATATCAACTAGCATATAGAAAATTCCTGTTGCGTAATTTGATAAGAAAGTTTAACAATCATTTTGTTCGGAATCTAACTCAAGTCATTGTAGTTAATTAATTTATTCCTAATTTTATTCTTATTGTTGGTAATTCTGATCTTTCATTACATAGTATTATCTAATGAAATTAATGACCGCTTATCTTCTATCATGATCGAAGTACGGAAAGATCAAAGGATGGGCCCTTGTTAACCTAGTTTCTACGGTTCCTACGGTGCATTGCTTCTATAGAATCGGTCTTTGATACTTTAATTTAATTGGAAGAGAAACATATAGATACCACCATATACATGTAATTTCAACAAAAATGGTGATACCTTGATGTCGTCACCTTTGCTTAAGATTTCAAATGTCGCATTGTCTTGCTAGTAACAAGGAACGTTCATTACAAGTACTCCACTTGTTATTTAGTATTTATATACTAAAATGACCTGTAGTTTTAATGAAATATTTCGTCTTTTCCAACCCAGTTGCACTTTTACAGTCCGTGTGCATTCAATATCCAATGTGAATTTTAAAAGCCTGCCTTATTCCTAAATTGTTATAGAAAATAAAAATGCGGAAACTGTCTTTCATAGCTTAATCACAAACATTTTGAACAAATTATGATTTTTGTTTTCCAGTTATCATTAGAATGGAACACTTATTAGGGGAGAGACATTTCTTTACCTCAAATGCACTATAGGATATTTACCTGGATCGTTAAAAGTCGTTATTTTTCATGCCAACTTGTTGATCGATGAAACTAAGTCAACAAAATGTCAACGAAAGATAGACAAAAATAAGAAGGAAATTTAAGATAACGTATCAGAAAATAGAGACATAATAAATTTTTCATATTGACTTAACAAAAAAATTTACTCGTTAATATGCCGTTAAGTTATACTTTACTCCGTTCCATGGAACTGTTTTCATCACATTTAACGACCTGTAACAAAATTACAAAAAAGTAGAACTGCAATCAATATCCAAGATTTCATTATTTACATGCTTTCTCTCTTACCCGATAATATATAATAGATAAGAGCAAAAACAGACTGCTGAAGGATTTTTAATGGGGTAAATATGTAGTTCGTCTTTTTTCTATTCGAATCTCTCACAGTTTCCCAAGCATCCGTTGCTAGAATATAATCATGAATATGTTTATGATGCAAACTTTCTTTCATTATTCGATATTCATAAATACCTCGAGCTCATGCTTCAAAATATTCCTTCATTGGAACAGAACATATTCCAAGATTTCCCCATTTGAAACGCCTCTTCTAACTTGTCAGGTTTAATAACGCGGCTTAAAGTGTAAGGTCTACGCAGATTTTGCAGTACAAACGACACGAAAATACCCAGATGATAACATCAAACATTGCTAATCCATGTATTGACAGCATTTTTATGTTAAGTATTCATAATAATGTCGGTTTTTAATCATCTATTTATTTCATCGCAGAAAACATCTGTAATTCTAAAGCTTAACATATACGCAAAGGCTCTCTGATCTTGCGAGAACTCGTTGATATTTATATTTATATTAACTCGTTTGATTTATAAATACGGGTTGACAACGACAATCTAAGTACGTGGGTTCTCGTCATAGGGCCCAAGTATTAAAAATTAAATTCAGTATTAGACTTTATTTTCCACTTGCTTAGGAGTTATGAATAACATTAATAAGTTTCTGGTATTTTAATTAGCTAAACCCCGTTTTTTATTCAGCAAATAATTAAAGCATCCCTTTAAGAAAATAATCATACACGAGTTTTGGCAACAAACGAAAAAGTCATACTGTGGGGTTTTTTTGGGTGGGGGGGGGGGGGGTTAACACTATTATAAGATCATTTTAAATTTTGAACTTTCCCTAAAATGGCAGATTACTTTATATTGATTGAAAAGTCAACTTTAATAAATATGTATCGTTTTTTAAACAACAAATAAGTCCGCGATTTGGAATGCAAATCTGAAGTAACAAGGAGATAAACTTGACCAGACACTAATATGTTTTTTAAACATAAAAATAAAACAGGATACCGGTTTGAGATCACGTATTAAATAATCAATAATTTCGTAATCATTAAACACTTTAGTCGGGCTCCTTGCATAATCAATCCTGGCGAGGCTATAGCTACGGTGCACGATTTACCTGATAATGACTGAACAACCGTTGAATCGTTCTTTGCTCAAAAATGTAGTCTCAACGCATTCTAAATACTTTTAGTTTGTAATGCAAACTTGCTGAGCACCGGAATACTAATATAATGTTTACACAAATAGCCTTAGTCTTTCTAAAATCAGAGATTCTGTTATCAAGCTGAGAGTACAGATAATTGTGGGAATTGTTTTTATAGCATTTACATCAGTTGATCATAGTTGGTGATTAATAATGTCTATTTAGTTAACGTTCTCGAAACACATCAAATGAGCCCAAATATCTGTACTTTGAGTACTTTGATTTATCGTCAATTTGTAAGTTTTAGAAGTGATGTTAAAAAATAATGTAAACCACTCATTCCAACTTGAAACAAAGTCACAAATCAATATAGTGTGATGTAGATTTTAATTTTGTATTCACCAATAAGCTCCCAGGAAGTTATAAGAAATAGAAATGCTTTTATGCTTGTGACTGTAAATGTAAAATATAAGGTCGGGGATTTAATATACAATTTTCTACAATTGACCAAAAAAGCCTTGGTGACGATTGGTGCTGAAAATTTTTATCTCAATTTAAATGTTTTCAGAGCTTTACTGGGGTATTTCTAATGCTTCACCGAACTTTGAAAGCCAGATGTCAAGTTTATTTATTAAAAAAAAAAAAAAAGCCATGGGAAAAACACATACTTTCTTGGTTTTATTTTTAACAAAGCTCGTGTCATGACTTTGTTTACATTTGCAAACATTCTGGTAAAAGTTCTGTTTGAAACATATTCTCCATATTTAATTTGTTAGTTGTTTATGTACTCAAACACACGGTATGTGTTGTTTTTCATATCAAATTTTGTTTAAAATCAATTATTTTCTATTGAGCAATCAACATTTAAACAAAAGCATGACCTAAGCTTTGTTCAAATCATCAAATGTGATCTATGTACCTCAATGATAACTCGACGACTGACACTTAAGTTGTGCTTGTCCATGAGAAATAACTTGATAAATCATTTTCATAAAAAATAAAAGAATAAAAAACAATATATGTAAGTTTTCAGCTCAAAATGTGACCATGCCCCTTTTTCTTAAAGAAAGTTAACGATTGACATGGCGTGCACGTTTTTATTTTAAGGCCCTGATTTGATTGAAGAAAGTCTTTCAACAGCAGGAGGTTCTTTCTTTTTTCAAAGAAATCTTCGTTAGATAAGAGTCGCTTATATTTTATTATTATTATTTGAAAGTCAATGAGATAACATCAAGATAACAGGATTTTTTTTCTATCTAATTTATACAAAATTAACAGTCCTCAGTTACAATTATATTCTGATTAGCAAAGAGTGATGTGCAGAACACTGCTAGTAGTTTTCTGTGCATGGAAACTGCTTGTTACAGTTCTATCAAACCAGGAAATATGTAGACCTAACGATGCTGATGACTGTACTATATTTACTTGGAGATCTTGGGGCAGTTGTAACGGTAATTGTGGACATCAAAAACAAAGCCGAGAACGTGTGTTCTGCTGTAGTCCTACTGTATACCCAGGTACTGTTGAGAATTGTTTACAGCATTGTCATTTGGATACAAATTTTGAAAGACTTCAAAATCAGTCATGTCGTGTTTGTGAAAATGGTGGCACTGTGCTTTCAAGTTCATCATGTCTATGCACAACATGGTACAAAGGTGGATGCTGCCAAGGTATGAATGATTATATCTATATGTTGTTATATTGTGTAACAGACTAGAATATATACACACCTCCTTCGTATCCTAAAATATTAAATAAAATTCTCCCAATTTGTGGTTAAACTAAAGGGTCATCAGTAATTGACCATCATGAAGGCTAATCTTATACAATTTTATTACAAAGGACTATATACAAAACAGTCATTTTGGCCATCATAATTTGACAAAGGAAATATTTTAATTTATTCATTTCATTTACATTCACTGGCAGAATATAATGACGCTTATTTTGCAACTTACTCAATCTCAGCACAATATGTGTATTCTGGAATGTTAATTAAGTAATTTTTAAATGAGAAATATGGAACGAAGATTTGAACTTACAAAATATTTTTCGCCACTAACTAGTCTTGTCAAAATACATACCGGGGGTATTTAACTAAAAGAAAGATTTGTTGAACCTCTGCTCAATGTTTCCAGTACAGTGTTTGAAAACAAGCAGTTTTATGCCAAAGGAGCCAACGTGGAGGAAAAGGTTACCTGCATATTGTCATATTTATTGTTTTATGACCTCTGAACAAAATTGAAAAAATCAAAAATAAAAATACATTTGCACATAGTACACAATATATAAAAAAGATATGTTTATTTCAACTGTCTATTTGAATAACAGTCAATTCTACTAAATGTTTTTAATTCAACACACTAATTTTAATCAACAAACATTTAAAGGCTTGAACGCTACATTTTAAAATTTACTTAGTAAATAGAAAAAAATTAAATTACTCTCGCAGCATAAAATTAACAAGAGGCCCACAGACGTTAATGGTCACCTGAATACCATAGCCCATACAAAGACATGTGGAGAAATTTCATATATGCATTTAATTAAGCTTCATTCTGGGGTAAAATTAAAATAAAAAATATTGTAATGACCACTCCACCTCCCCGACCTGAAATACTGCAACAATGACTAAACAATTGCTAGTTTTGGTGAAAACTTTAAGATAATAAAATAGCATGACCGGATATTGAAAAGGTAAAAGGTGCAACCCCGGGGAAATGAAATTTAGAAATTTAATAGAAGGCTATATATGGTCTTTTTAATATGCAGTTAGTTTCTATTCAGTATCAGCAGAGGTAAAGAAAACGATTTTTAAACGTTTTATGCATTAACACTATATGACCATTTTGGCCCCGCCGTAGGGTCAAACCCCTATCCCAGGGGACATGAAAATAACATTTTCGGTAAAGGGCTTCCGGGTCTACAAAACTATGGATTTAGTTTTTCTTTAGGATGTCAAATTTTGACCATTTTTGCCCTGCCCCTAGGGCCCTTGTGGGGCAAGAGTCATGCAATTTACAATCTATGTACCCCTTATCCCCAAAATGCATGATACCAAACTTGAAAAGAATTAACCGTGTAGTTTTTTTTCAAGAAGTTAAAAACATTCAATTATTAACACACGACGACGGACGAAAACCGATAACAATAGGTCACTTGATTGACTCATGTGACCGAAAAATATATGGTAAATACAAATTTAGATCATATTTGAAAACATAAAGCGCTGCATTTTAGGTCAGAATATGACTTTGTTGTACAAGTTTCTATAGTAAAATAATCCTCTCAATCAGCAAGAGTTACCTTTCTTTGTAATCAAAATTATTAGAATTTTAAATATGGTACACGATAAATTAATATAGTTTTTAAAATTTTCTACAAAGAAACAAAATTTCTTTTGATTTGATGAAAAAAATCATAAGATTAATCATAAAGTTTTAGAAATGCTGTAAATGTAAAACAAAATGCTAGAATAACAAGGTCAACAGAAAGGGTAATAGCAATGGTCAGCATCATGAAACGTCGTTATAGATGTACATATTGCTGAAATTAAATTGTATCTTAAATATGATAAATTGCAATTTTCTGAATCATTGTAACTTTGCAATATCAAATATCAATGAATAAATCAATTTTATTGTAAGGGGAAGTGTTACAGTACTTCAGAATGCATTACTACGCTATCAATCATATAAAGAAGAACGCGAGTTTATTCATTATGTGACAGTTGCATTGTTTGCAAATAAAGGTAAATGGATCAAAATTATAATTCTTGTTACATGTAATACACGTGATATTCTAAAAGATTTACTCGAAGTTGGCACTGCATGGTACACAAAGTACACGTAGTGCAAAGCAACCTGTGTGCGCAAATAGTGTAATTGGCCGATGTATCATATCAAATCAACTATGAAGCTGATTACTCTGTCTTATTCTAAAGCATACCAATTTTAATTTTCTTTCCTACATATACAATAATTAGAGTTATGATTTTCTTTATATTCTTTTGAATTGCCTCAGTTGACAACTTGACGTAAACTTTATTATTATTATTTTTGCTAGAAAATGTTTAAAGGGTAAGCACGTGCTATATCAAACTTCAATTGAAAGAGTTTTCAGTTCCTTTGAAATCAAATCGATCTCTTCCCAATCAAATTTTACTTGATTTGACACTACTGTTTGTAAATGAATTTTCGTGCTTTTAATTTCATAACCAACAACAATTTTATTCAAAATCAACTCACCGTCGCTGAATTATTTTCAGTACTAAAGATTGGTTTTCTGATCTTTTTTAATTTTTTCATTGTGCTCATATACTGTTTTTGATCTCTACCATCTGGGTGCTGTGCATTGCTTTATTTCTCGACCTTTCAATATATCTGTTATCACTGAAGTGTCTTTGCTGTGGGCCACTTATATTAGCACATATTTCTTTAAATGAGATAATAGGATTAATCTGAGAATACGTGTTTTATGCCAATAGGATGTTCGCTTACACTTTAGTTTTACTGTTAAATTTAAACATACTATTGTCGTTTAGAGTTGATTTGTAACTAGTACTTCGACTGAAGCATTTACTTATACATCAGATTAAAAAAAGATTAAACAACTACACCGTAGATAGAATATGTGTAATATTTGGCGGTTCATTATCAAATTGTGAAAACTATCGACTAACGCACTGCGAGGATCACCAAGCATCTGTTAGGACTATTTAACCCTTTAATAGATTAGAAAATTGTCATCTGAACAAGTAGCAGTTAGTAGACCTCTTAAGTCAAATTGTAAATTCAAATCAGTTGCATAGATATCGCTCTCCATGACAATGACTCTATTAAAACAATTTCACATGAGGAAGTCTTAAGGTAGTATATAGTGTTTCTTTTACTATATTATACGAGTTTATTTTCTGTTATGATTAATATTGCTGCAATGAAATCTAGTCGTCCCCAGGGTTTCATCAACTCTAGGATCTGTTTTTCTGTCGAGTTCACTTGTGGGGCTATTGGTAATTTTTAGTCATACTTAACTTCAAGCTACTGACAAACAAGTTGATAAAACAGGACTATCAACAGGCTCGTTTAAAGTCATGTTTTCGTAAGTTCTATGGTCGATACAACGGCCTTGTCAGCAAATACAATCATCCACTGGGTCACATGCTGACTGACGTTTTTCATACTAATTGTTACACCATAATTTATCACCTAATTGTCTACGGACTTTTCCGTTTTTTCCCGATTACGACAAAGAGCACACGGCGGGTGTAACCGGTCAGCAGAGTATGCTCACTCCTCCTAGGCACCTGATCCTATCTCTATCTCTTTGGAGGTCCGTGTTGCTCCGCTTTGAATTTGTATTTCGTTTTATGGATTTTTGAGATGGTTGACGATTTATTATTGTCATTTTTTCATTGCAAAAATTTAACATCTTTAAAGATATCATCGTGATAAAAAGTTTTGAAAAATATGTTATTTTAACAACTGAAATCAAAATCATTTGTTCTTAATCTATGTTAGGAAATCATCGGTTAGTCTCGAAAACGCTTATTCGTTGAACTTTTCTCGGTCTCGTAAATAATTCATGTTCTATTCCAATTGGCCTCTTAACACTTTCATGGAAGAAATCTCTCTTATTCTGTTTATATGCATACGCGTACAACTAGTAACAAGGATATGCTTTTAAATATGCATATGATCGTCACTTTCATACCTTCACCCCAAGAGATTGGCGCTTTCTCCTTGGTGAGTCGAATGAAATATTCATGAAAACGAAAAAGTGCCTTGACTTGGCCTTCGATCAGTAAGCAGATGCGAGACTCGCCATGGTGATTTCAATCTGGAACAGAAGTATATATTTAACTTCATGTTTTGGCGTTTCAAAATTCCGTTTCTTAGATTCCAGCTTGTTATCATGCCAAAAAACGTAGCGCTATATTTCTGCCATTTCTTATTCAATAGAAGATATTATTAGTTCCTTCCTGAGATATAGTGAAGTGGAAAGTGGGGAAAATATTTCACTTGGTGAGACAAGCACCAAATTTTGCATGAAGGTTCCTTGAACATTACTTGAATAAGAAATATCGTTGGCCATTCAAGTTTTGGTCATTTTCAAGACGGCCGCCCCTTTTTTCAAAATGGCGTCTTTATTCTTTTTTATGTTTTCCTGATATTTTAAATATTTCTGGGTAACATTTTAATTTTCTGTGAAATTATGAAAAATAATTTGTTGTATGATGTAATTTGAGGTTCATTCCATATATGAACACACTGCACATGCTTTTAAAAACAAGCTGCAGTTCATTTATAAACGTGTGATATAATCGTCTGAGCAGTTGCAGCTGCAAAGAGCAGTGCGAGGTAATTCGGACTTGAAACATTTGCAATTCCCAGAACAACTGACTGATTTTACATCTACATTTCAGTGGTTCTTGACATCAAGCCGCAATTGGTGGTAAGAAACACCAAAACCGCAATTTTTCCCCAACCCAATCTGGAAAGGGATGGTGAAGATTGCCGCCTACATTGTGACTGACCCAATGTATGTCCAGCTTGCAATGCAGATCTTTTAATATGTTCTATTATTATGCCTCCTGTCAGTTTGTCGCTATATATTCAATACTCATCTATTTTCGCATAGTATACAAAGGGTTTATATAGCGTAAGCATACTATGCCGAAATAGAGCACGGCAATTGTTTTCAATGAAAATTTTACAGGCGCCGACAGCGGCTTCCGAACTCTGGACCCTAAAATCATTACGTCTAAAAGCCCAACGGGTTACCGGTACGCTACGTCAGCCGATGATATTTACGGTGGTTTATATATATATATATATATATATATATATATATATATATATATATATATATATATATATATATAAAACGTAGATACATACGATTGACATTCAAACAATTAAAATAATTAATCTTTCAAAAAAACACCTCATTATTTACGGTAATTTTAAAGTTTAAATTTCTGATAAACTTTTAAACAAATTGATTAAACAATTTTCAAAGAAATTGTACATGAGCATCATGAAAACGTTTTTTCAAAGGACGCTTGATAAAGAATGTACAAGTAAAAAATTCAATGAGATTTCGTCTGCTAAACAACTCGAGTTTTCTCGGAAAAGTCAATCGTGTCTCATTTCTTGAAAAGAACATAAACGTTTGTTGATTTTTTTAATTGTACAGCAACTTGTTGATTAAATAATCAATCAAATCAATTGATTGATTTGAAAGAACAAACGCTTGCTTTTCCGGTGATTATTTTAGGGACTATTATGTCTTCATTGTGAACAAAATTTCGACAAATAAATAAAATCTTTTTATTAACCTTGTCAAGTTTATATCAATACAAGAAGCCTACAGGTCTCGACGGCCACCTGAGTACCATAGCCCTAAGACGAACCTGGCAGAATGTCTCATTTTTTTGCATTTTTAGCTTCATTTTGCAATTTAAACCTTAATCCGAGACTTCTCTTACTGTTTCCCCCGCTTTTTGTAATTTGATGTTGGAGAAACTTTTATGCATAAAGGGGGAAGGTAGAGCAAGAGTCGGAAGAATCACCGATCATCTATACCATAGCTCCAGGAGTCTAAGGTTCTTAATGTATAAGGAAAAAGAGACCTGCAAGCCTTTAATGGTCAATGTTTTATAATAATCAGTTCCATTTACAATGCACACAACATGCAGACAGTTTATTTCTACAAACATACAATATACGGTAAATTAAACAAGCTAGATTTCCTTAAATAGAACACATATTTATTTAATATGACCATGTGACAGTTGACCTTGTGGTTTTCAAGACGAAGTCAACAATGTAAAATTGTTGACGGATCAACAATGTAAAATTGTTGACGGACGACGAACGGCAATAGGTTACCAGAGAGACTTAAGTGACCTCTAAATAATTACAGTTCACTATACAGCCATATTTGTTACCCCCCCCCCCCCCCCCCAAAAAAAGAGAAATAAATAACATTTCACAATTTAGGTAGATGGAGGCATGAACATTAAAACCATTCATTTAGTTTATCTCAAATATATGTAAGTAGTTATATAAGAAAAGTTTCTAAGGTTTAATAATTTTTCACTATATAAATAACTATATAATCACTATATAAATCACTATATGGCTATATTGGCCCAACTCTAGGGACTGAACATCCGAAGCGGGGACCATGTATTTCACAATTTTGGTAGAAGGTATATTGACTTCATATTAATCATGCATTTAGTTTTTCTCAAATATTTCTGGGAGTAGAGAAGATTTTTTAAGTTTTTAATACATCAACCAGCAACCCCCCCCCCTGTGAAATAGATACAAATAAAATTCACAATTTCGGTCGATGGCTTCGGTCGATGGCTTCATGAACAGCATAAGCATGCATTCAGTTTATTTTCCCCTTCTGTGGATGTATAGAAGAAGTTTTTTTAAGGTTTTATAAATTTTCATTACATGGCCATAATGGCCCATAGGGCCTGAACCCATTGTTAAAGGGCTTCATGAACATCAGAACTACGCATTTATTTTATTTTTTAACATGTGTGGGAGTATAGAAAAAGATATTTGAAAGTTTGGCCTTTTTTGCTTATTTTGCTCAACCCATAAGGCCCCTTGGGTGGTATGTTCATAAACTTCAACTTGATTTGAATTTAACTTTAGTAAGACCTGCATCCATGGTCTGGCTGCAATGGAAGTTAAAAAAGTTCATACTTAAAATGTGTTTGAATTTTAAAAATGCATTCTAGTGAGCAACGCAGCAAAGGGGCCTCTTATTTGAGAAAAAAAACAACATGGATCTCTTTGTATTGAATTACATAAGCTATATGTTCGATAATTGTTGATATTTTAAATTTGATTCTATCACGTTCTCATTTCTTATCGTAAACGTATGTTTACTTAATATCTTTTCAGAAAACTTTTACAAAGAGCACAACAAAATTAAATATTAAAAATATCATGAAATGCACTTAGAGACGTGGCGTCAATAAGCCACATACTCTTCTGAAAATGTTTTAAAAAATGATGCATTAATTTTTTTAAACTGCAAACAGTCTCGCTTTGAAAAGTGTAAATCGATAATGTTATATGTATATATATATTTAAATTCCATTCGATACAAATTTTGACGTTCCGTGAGACTATTTAAATCTAAATTTATTTTACTGGAATGATTAAGAAGATTTTATTTTTGTTTTTTGCAACTTGTTGCTTGTCACTAACGATAGAAAAAACGACAACTGAAACATGTAATAAAAATAACTCTAATGATTGCCATTTCTTCAATTGGAGGCCGTGGGGTTCGTGTATGGGAAAATGTGGTTATCAAAACCAAACCAGAGAGCGTTTTTTCTGTTGCGATTCAGAAGTAAAACCCCATACTGTGGAGAATTGTCTACTGCATTGCAATTTAAGTAGGCAATATCCGACAAATGAAAGCCAAACTTGCCGAGTATGCCTGAACGGCGGCACATTGCATTCTGTGTCGACTCCATGTGGTTGTAGCTCTAACTATAAAGGGGATTGCTGTCAAGGTAAGGATGCAATTCATAAGTATCCGATTTGTTTTAAATACCTTTCAATTCCATTTATGTTATAACAAACAAATAGTTTACAAATAAGGGAAACTGCTTTTAAAGAAAATTTGAAAAAAGAAGACATTTCGGAGAAAGCATTTAATAAGAAATCTTTCTTTACTTTAAAACTAGCATCAGAAAGATTGTTAACTAACTCATCATGATAATCTTAGAAAATATCCTACAGCTTATATCACTTAATGATGGGACATTTCCTGTTGTTGTATAATAAATTCAAAATAGAAAATATTAATACCTGACGGTGTGTCGTCCTAAATTACAAGCTTCGTTGTATTTGTATTTTATGTTATTCAATAGATCAACGATTATTCAAATACCAATGTGTATTTGTTTTTAATTTATATTACCACAGAGTATATATATACACATGTCCTTATAGCCTAGGTTGGAGAGCTTTTCAATTTTAAGTTAATTTAACAAGAAAATATTAACAAAAACTAAACATTGAGTTATTGTTTGCAAATAATCATCTCTCATACTTCATTCGTTCAGTTGTATGAATATGCACATTGATATAAATATATCATAATCGGACAATAATGCTAACTTATTACAGCAAAGAATAATTTCATTAATTTGTAATATCTCAGGTAAGAAGTGCATAGGCTAAGATATTTAATGTTATCATTAAATGACAACCGTGCTCCTCTTTTATAAAACTTGCCCATCTCACAATTTTTCAAATAAATGTATTTTTCAAATTTGAAAGAGTAAAGTATTATTTCTCATTTACGCCCAGCAAGTGATGGGAATTCAAATATGTGGACATGTATTATTCATTTTCAATCGGTACTAAAGCTTTTTAATTCGATACAATATCGCATGATTTCATCAAGAGCCATGATTCGAAACCATTCATAACTTTCAATTCAAAATAACGTTCAATTGTAATTGAATTTCCCGGTTCTAAAACGATACACTTCGTATGAATATTAAATGAAAAGAACAGCTATGAATCCAACAAAGATTTCATATTATATACAAAAACCTATTATGATACGATGGAGTTATACATGCAGATAAGACATAATTGTACATGTACATTTATTGCCTTATTTTTATGCGATATAGTGTTCGGAAAACTGGATTTTGATCCTCTTATGTTTTACTTTGTCGTGTGTCATCATTCTGATTACCTGTAAGAATTAATCAGAATATCTGCAGAGTTTTAATTGCCATATGTGATTACTTGTTTTTTGCAACATCAGTATCAATTTCATTTGTTTTGGGGGGAGAGAGAGAGAGAGAGAGAGAGAGAGAGAGAGAGAGAGAGAGAGAGAGAGAGTTCCGTCCAGTCAGTTTCTTCGTCGACAACATAGTAAATAATAAGATTAATGTGTAATTTACTATTCCTATCGGTAGGTTGTCCAAATAAGTTGTTTCTGATGGTAATTCAATAAACAAATTGTGGTCTCTTTTCAAGTGTCAATTATACGAGTAATTATTACAAGTTGACATATGGTGTTGAACACTGGGGGTGTTTATCTTATCTCAAGGGATATCTTTAAAGGGGTATCTGTGTAAAAAGGATTATCGTCATTTTCTCTCTGTATTAAATGCGTGTGTACTTTATTACATTTAAGACCCGCTATTTGACTTGAAGATGTGTACATAACTTTGAAGTTCAAACTTCAATCAATTATTCTTAATACTTTAAGTTTAACGCAAAAGAATCTATAAACTAAGGATAAACTTTCTCTCTATCTCTCGCATACAAACAAAAACAAGGGGAAAAAATCCAAAAACAAGGAGATTTCCACAGTAATTGGATTTTTAACTTTAGAACCATAAATCAAATATAGTTGAACTGGAAAACATATACTTTTCTCTTCTACTTCAGAATATCATGCTACGTCTATTTTCATTGTAAACAAATCAGTTGCAAAGATTGGAGGTAAATATTTCATTTCTTTCATTTGGAAAAAAGATGCCGTCTTAAAATGAAAGATACTAGAATTCAAAACGAAAATACAATTCTCTAAGGTGCATGGCATGATTTAAACTAAACAATTTTAAATTTCTAATTCAATTTTTTTTTTTACATAATTGCATTGCTCAAAAAGGCTTCCCTTATGACAAATAAACTTTGGAAGACAGACGCCGAGTCGTCAGATACATGTACATTGTACAAGCAAAGTACAGTGCGGGGGGGGGGGGGGAGTTAATAAATGGCATATCATAGATTGGAATTCGTTTTATTTTGATATTGAAATATATATGATAGGAAATAAAATTCCTCAAAAGATTATAAAATGAGTGTCGTATCAGTGTACCAAACAAGAACAAATCAGCTGACAAAGTAAAAACAAAAATTTCAAGAATGTTTGAAAGCAAATTTTGGTATGAATTTGTGTGCTTAAAGGGGCCAAAATTTTAGCGTCAGTTGTCAAGTTATAAGCGAAATAAAGTCATAATTCTTCGTTATGAAATAAAGGATCGTGCCATTATTTTGTTTACAACTAGGTTGCTGAATAGAAAATACAGTATTCAAAACAAATGTAGAAGTGAAAACAATAAAAATCGTTAAATTATGATCATAATTAATTTCCAGATAGAAAATAACTAAAGAAAAAGAAGCATTTACTGGTACATGTACAACAAAAACATGACACGAGCTTTCTTTACATAATAGAAAAATGTAAGTTATGTAATAACTTGACAACCCACTTTTAAAATTTTGAGTGATAATCGAAAATACCTTGGGTAAGCATTGTATACATAAAAATTGGAAAAGTAAAATTTGAAGAAAAACATCATGACCATGCTCTTTTCATAGATAATTAAATTAAATGAAGTATGGACATTTGGGTCAAAGTTCTCAGATAGGAATTAAACGGCATGCGTTACAGGCAATTTCCATTTTTTCAATTTAAAACGTGGTTCGTATGATGTGGTACTTTAGTTGTTATTTAATACTGATAAAAGATACAAAAGGGGTTGTATACAATTCTACGAATATCTTAAAATCATTAAGCTTGTAATGACTCAAATTCTTTGCATTTTTCTTAACAATGTAAAATTGCAATAAACTAGACAAACTTTTAGTCATATATAATTTCACTTTAACTCTACATATACTTGTGTAAGATATTTATGATAAGAAACATGTCAAAACCCGCCAAAAGTAAGATTGCAGAGGAAATGATTCAGAAGTCGTCATGTACTTTAAAAATGATTACAAAAAACATAAAAATCAGAGGGCTAAATAATCTTTTTCACGTCCTTAAAGCCACTAATACAGTTTGAATCATGTATTTCCTTTTTTAGAATTAGAGAACTAAAGAAAAACGGTATGCTTTCGTCCCACAAAAGAAAACGTTTGACTTCTTTAATTTGAAAACACGAATTTAAGGAATGACTTTACAGAAGTTATCTTTTTATGTGCATTGGTATCTTTTGATAAAATATGGTAATAACGAACAGTTTTTAAAAAATCAAAAGTCCAAAGGAAGACAAGAGCAGAGCAAACACGGACCTCTAAAAATTAGAGGTAGTATCAGGTGCCATGGAGGAGTGAGCATCCTCTGCTGACCGGTCACACCCGCCGTGTGCTCTTTGTCGTAATCGGGAACACTGAAAAATCCGTAGACAGTTCGGTGATTTATAATGGCCTAACAATAAGTGTGAAGAACTTAAGTCGGCATTCGACCTAGCGGAAAATTGCATTTGCTGACAAGGTCGTTGTATTGACCATAGAACTTAATAATGACTTCAAACGAGACTGTTGATAATCTTGTTTTATCAACTTGTTTGTCAGTAGCTTGCCTCGTTTTAGAAATTGTTAATACGTAGAGCATGCCCTTGCGTATTGAATCATCTGAGAGACAAAAACTCCATTGGCAGGTGATGAGGGTATATTGCTACATAAGTAGGGAGAGTGGACGATAAAAAAATTGAAGTCATTACGTTTATTATTAAGTTTTGTTTTAGGTTATCATTAATGTCTTTTTCTAGTAGAATGTCTAGATATGAAACAGATGACTCAGACTTTGTGGTATCAAATTCACAGTGATATATCGAATATACATACGAATGGAAGTAACAATTGTTAATTGATTGTACGTCGTCGATATACCTAAATGTCGAGTTGAAGGCCACAGTGAGTGGTGTTTTTTTTTTTGCACGTAAAAGTCTTTTAATAAATTCTGCTTCATACAAATATAGAAACAGGTTTGCTAACAATGGAGCGCAATCTTACGAATATTTTTAAAGCCAAAAAATACATGATTGTAAATTACATGAAACATTAGTTATTCGTAATTTTACGTTCTCAATTACCAACGAGTTTATATGTTATTTGTATTTCTTTGGCACCCCTTGCAAATATACACGCCAGTTCAACTCGTTGGAGAGAGCAAATATAAAAACACACAATATCCATTCCTTTGATATAGCGGTATTGTAATTGTCAATCAAATAATTCGATTATGCTGTTATTTTTATACAAAACATTAATCGGGCATATTGCAAACAAGTTTTTCCTTGTTATAGATGTTTGTATTAATGTTTTTTTTCTTTTTCTTTTTTTTTTTGGGAGGGGGTGTTTAAAAATGCGACGGAAACTGTACGAGGGATGATTTTTATTCATATTTTGTGTTGAGGCATATAACATACGCATGTACTACTAGTATTTGACGTTGTTTAATGTTTTATTATTTGTTGTGGCCTCAGTGTTTTCTTTTAAAGTCGGTATAAACTAAAAAAAAAAAAAAAAAAGACACAATTTCTAACAATCAAATTTAACAACCATTAACGAAATGTTTGCAATTTGATAAAAATCTTAAAATCATTTGCCTGCCATGTGCTTTGAGTTTGACAAATTCCTAACAATTCAAGTCGATACACGTCGATTGAATGCCAACAATAATGCAGCGTGTTTAATCCTGGCAAAAATTCCTAAAATAAAAATTTAATTATTTGTTTGAGTGCACCCCCATTTTTAGAATATACAATAGCCAATTGTTCATGTAGACATCTCTTCTTAGTGAATTTTGCAATATGCAATATAGTAGGTTGGCGGTTTGAACATCGTGCATGGTGTGATGTTTAATGTATTTTTTACTTAAATTGTTTTTATAAAATAATTATTGTTATGCATTCTTATGCATTACTTTCACTAAAAATTTGTAGTGATTGCAAAACATAACTTACATTAGTTTTGGCTACGTCTTTTCAGTTAGTTTGGAATTTTAGTGAATTCTATTCTAATGTTATGTTATATTTCCCTGTGCAAATGCTTACTTTTTAATTGCTCAGTCGCTGTGTTCATGCACATGTAGTTCGTTTAATTTTGACTTTAAAAAATCATTTAGATATAAAAAAAAAAAATAATGAAATAATTGTTTGATGCGATATTTTTTACCATAAATTTCAATTATCTTTAAAATGACTTACTTTAAGACGCGTGATCTATGAGAATGATGTCGGAAAATTTAAATCAAATATTGATTTAAAGTCAAGACAACATGTTACGATTTTTGCCAGATTGAGCAATGACTTGATAACAAAGAAGGTATAAAGACTTAAACATTTATAAAATGATAGAAACAAATTATCCTATAATAATCTGTTTGCATAACTATGTTCAGTGTAGGTGATTTTATTGATTAAATTGGCTGAACATCTCAAAATCAGTATAGAGTCTCCCAGGGGATCAATTTATCAATTCCAAACTAAGAAACATCACGAAATGCAAACAAAATCATGCCATTATTTGTTCCAGAAGAAAATTGGGTCTAAGTATATAAATGTTTATCAAGAAACGGACAGTCATTGGAGTTTTATATATTTTTACCCATTATCGTCATTTAACAGATAATTGAAAGCTGATGTGGTAAGCATTGATTAAAACATTGATTCAGTATTATTGATATATTGATCAAAATCAAACCTTTCTTTTACTCTATTTTATTATTTATTATTTCATACAATATCTTCAAACATAATAATAAAAAATTGTTTATGCTTATCAATCTCCTAGATTGATTTTTTTTTAAATAACACGAAGATAATTTTTTCAGTGCATAAGCTTATATAGATATCAGTGCCAAATCAAGCACATCAATGAAATTTATTCTATAAGACGTTTGTGATTTTATCATTATATCTGATATTTGACATTTTATAGGCATGCATAATTACAAATATAAACTGAATTGGTTTGTTTTCCTAAATACTTGAAGATAATGGATTGTTATGTTTTAGATAAAGTGAAATGCAGCGACAACCCATGTAAACACGGCACGTGCTCTGACCAAGCCTCCAACTTTTTCTGCACGTGTAATTCTGGATACAAAGGCATATACTGTGACACTCGTAAGTAAATATACTTATGTAACATGTTACATAAAAACGTTACAGATTAAGGATAGGATGTTCAACAAATTATCAATCAAATCTACCTTAATGTAAGGTTTGTGGCTTGCATTTTTAAGAAACTGTACGAGAGTTACATACCATTTTGTTCACTATACTAAAGTTTGTTTTTTTTTATATGAAATTCAAATGATTCAAATGACCCATTTTATAGCTACAAAAGGTCAAATCTCATGATTTCAAACTGTCATGTTGATGAAATGTAAATATTTTCGTGAAAATATGTATTGTATATATGAGTATTAAGAGGGGTTATTTATTTAGTTACTTGTTCGAAAACAAGTTCACTCTTTATATCATGATTTGTTTCTATTAATTTCAAATGAACTATTTAAAAATAGAATAAGATGCAACAAAAGTCAAAAATAATAACTAATAATAACAACTAATATAATGTTGACGAAAACATCTTATTTGAAATATTTCCAGGAAATTTCAGTAAAAACTTATCTTAGTAGTATATGTGTAATCTGGTGTTTCTAAAATACTATTTAAAACCATAAATGTATGTTGCGGACTTTGTTTTTGTGGAACTTAATTAAATGTCCTGTTCTGTTACTTTTTCACTATTCACTACAAAACCATGCGAAATAAAAAAAAAAAAAAAACCTGAAATCAATTATCTCGTCATATAAATTTTGACGTCATATCTGAAATAAAGGAAAATTGTATTACGTCACAATGAAAATCTGTGATTTATCTCCCTGTAACTGCAAACCTTACCTTAATTAAAGTTTTAGGGTTGCTGTTTTTACCCATCGACTATTATCTATTAAAGAAAAAACCAAAGATTTTAAAATAAAAATACTTGTCTATATTCTTACAGAACTTTTATTTTCAAGAAAAATAATCGTCTTGAAATCCGGTCATGAATTACCATGACCTTCAAGCCTATTTAATTCATGGTGTTATTTACCATTATTATCTGCTGAATATACTTGAGAAATGCATACAATGATATATTTAGAATATACAACCTCCTCCTTTTCGTTAGGCAAGACATGCAGCGAAGGAATAACTTGTCAAAACAGCGGTACTTGTCGAGATGGACCGAATGGATTTCAATGCCAATGCTCGAAAAAGTTGTCGGGGGAGTTCTGTGAAAAACGTATGCCGAAGAATCTTTTCATTGCAATTTAAATCAGTAAAAAGATTAAAATGAACTCGTAACCTTAATTTTATTAATTATAAACGATTAAATGATTTATGATTCAATCGTTCTATATTGTGAAGAGAACTGATGAACCTGGACTGACGAAACATCTGTTTTCATTTATAAGCTCTAACATGCAGTGATGACCCATGTCAAAATGGTGGATCGTGTACCAATACAGGACTTTCGTTTCGGTGCAAGTGTCCTCCTAGCCATTCAGGAGATGTTTGTGAGAAAGGTAAACTAATTTCGAAAAATCATTATCGATGGTCAATTATATTGTAGCAAATCGTTTTCAAATAAATACAAACGCTATTTTCTCTTATTCATTTTAAATAAAATGGCAGAAAATTGCACAAAAAACAAAATACTAAAATAATTCTAAAAAAATATGAAATAAAGATAAACCTTATTTACTTATTACATGTTTCACAATAGTGCTAGGCTGAATACAAATAAAAGTTGAATTTCAAAGCATCGTTAGCAATAGAATTTTCAACTGAATCCCGTTTTGATACGCAGATATCTAATTTTGAATATAATTTACTGTGCAATCTTTACAAATCTTTACAATCTATGACAAAAAATCAGGATTGACCAAGGGTTTTGTTTTAATCTATAAACTCTTACATGCAGTGATTCGCCATGTCAAAATGGAGGATCTTATAGCAACGAAAGTAGTTCAGTTTAGTGCAAGAGTCCTCCTACCCATTCAGGGGATTCTGTGAACAAAATTTCAGTTAATATTAAAACCATTATTAGTTAGCAGGGAAGAGGGATCAGCCTATCAGTCAAAAAATATAAGTTTAAAGTTTACCCAACATGAATTTTCAAGCTGGAAAAAGAGGACCCAGGTTAGAGCCCCCCCCCCCCCCCTTCCTAAGAGAGAGGCACTGAATAAAAAAAATGTCCCAGTATAGAATTGCTTCCTAAAAAACAACGCTTTTCCCTTTCTTACATTTAAGGTAGACCAAGCCTTTTAGAAATTTTGTCAAACCGAACATTTTTTAAGTTGAACAGTTAAAACAACTTAAAAACTTAGTAAAGAGGCCAAAATATGTATACCTTGGCATGTTTGTTTTCGCACAGTGAGCTGAAATAATCAACAGCCAAATTTAACACAATGAAGCATGATCTCATAATTTATCAAATTATGCACCAGAATACATCATGTTAGGTTATAATTTAAGAAAATCTAATGATAGTTATTTAAGAAATAAAATAGTGTTATTGATTTTCTACAGAAAGTATACAAAAAATATGACATTTATTTTCACACAACCTTTCAAAAAATTCACAAAATTTCATATTTTTGAAAAATTCTCAAAAATTGTACTGTTTACATACTATTTTTATTAAACAATTATAAAGAGTTTTATATTTTGTTAACAAAAAAACATAGCTTATCAAAATTGACCAGCTAGTTTTTGTATGACCGCCACCCCCCCCCCCCCCCCTTTTCCGGCAAGTTTATCAAACTTGAACAGCTAGTTTTTGTGTGACCCCCCCTTTTTTTCAGCAAGTGATTTTCCACCAAGTTTCTTGAAATATTTATGGTTTTCCTCCCCTTTTAAAAAATATGAACTTCATATTTGTACTGAAGCCACCAAACTATACTTGTGCAATACTTTAAATCATATACAAGTCATCATAAATGATCATTGAAGTGCCCAAAACTTTAAAAGGAAAATCACGCTGTCTAAAATAGGAACCGGACACGAAAGTCACTGGAGTCACCTTAAGTTTTTAATTTGAATTTTATATTCAATCATCGTGCGTACTGACGTAGATTTGGGACAGTTTTATTTCTCTTAACAAATTATGGTTTATGTTTAGTTATACTAGTATCCTCATAATTGTTTAATAATCCAATTTTATATGATGATCATGTTTAGATATTTTGTTTATGTTTACCTATCAGAAACAGCTAAGTCCAAAGAACTCCTTCTGCCGAAATGGTTTCCATATTTGGAATATTCTCTATTGACCCTAGTCTCTCTTACTGGTGTGATGGCGATGGGTTGCGTTTGTCTGAAATGTTGCCAAGCGTGTGGTGTCATCAGAGATGACGATGACGACGATGATGAAAAGCGAGTTGAAGATGGCTCCAGAAAATTAAAACGGGACAGCATCATCCCGCTAGACACCAAACAACCACAAATGCATAATAAACGCTCTGGGTTAGATTTTTGATTTGATATAGCATGAACAACCGTACTGTAATATTATATGACATATAATAAGACTTATGACTGATCAATTACTAAATAATAATTGAAATTCATGAAAATTAAAACGGGACAGCATCATCCCGCTAGACACCAAACAACCACGAATGCATAATAAATGCTCTGGGTTAGATTTTTGATTTGATATAGCATGAACAACCGTACTGTAATATTATATGACATATAATAAGACTTATGACTGATCAATTACTAAATAATAATTGAAATTCATGAAAACTGATAACGTCAGCTAGAATGTACACTGTATGATTTCATTGATGAATTTTTAGCCCAGTCATTGAAAAATATTAAAATGATTGTTTTTAAGACCTCAAATAACAGAGGTTTTATTTATATTCCTTTTCCTGTTTATGATTGAATATTTGTTACAGTGATTTGAATGATGTTAAGTATTATATTGTAGTAGAATATAATAATCAGAATTCAGTTGTTGTTGTGCTTTCAAAACTCGACTGCAGTTTTTGCTACATGTAAAAAAAAAATGTTTCAATCGTTGAATTTAACAAAGTAGTCTTGATTGGCTTACAACTGGGTGTTAAAAATTATGTTTTGTTTTCGTTCACACTTTGTCCCTATATATACATGGAAAAAAAATTCAATTTTAATTGCAGTGTAGCAATTTCTTTACTGAACAATTGCTGATAAAGTCAGATGAAGTTTAAAATTATGTTTGTAGAGTATTTGTTTATTGTCTTTTTCTTTTATTAAAACAGTCTGTATCCTGAGGCCAAATTATGTTTATTAGCTTTGTCGTTAACTTTATACATTTTCATTTTATGACCCTCAACTACAAGGCAAATCTTACAATCAAACTAAATCATTGTTGGAAGAAGGATTTTTACTAATCAAACTCTATTTTAACTTGTCCTAGCAGTAACCCTCTCAAAACGAGTCCTAGGCCTTGCACCGGTACGCTAGTGCAAAGGGCTTTATTTTTTAGAGCTTGCTATCAAATTAAATTGGGTATTTGTTAAAACCAATAGAATTTCTAGTATCCACAAAATCCTGACATTTGCTTTATCTAATCATAGTGGATGATTGTAAAACCCTTAAAAATTCGTTTTACGTTTTATTAAAACTAATAATGAACGATTTGGACTTCAATTCATGAAATATCCAGGCATTATATGTTGTGTTTTATCTACAAATTTTAGACACAAATTCACGGTTCCTTTAATACCCAACTGATTCCAAGCAAACATTTGAGAGTTCAGATGAAAACCATACTCCATAAGAAGTGCTGTTACCCTTGCTTTTTTCCAAAGGAATAACTTGAAATTACATTTGATTTCAATCATAGTCACTGCATTCGAAACAACTTTTATGTGTTTAATTTATTACACTTAATTCATAGAATAATCTGAAGTTGCGTTTCATATTATTTAACTGCTACCCATTTTATTTTCAAATGAATTAAGCTCCCTAACTTTAAGTCTCACGAATATCCAAAAGGATTTTGCCTAAGTCAAAAGATAACTTAAAGATCAACAATCTTTCCAAGGATTCTACTCGGAAACCACATGTATCTATTATTTTGTTTATCAATGGCCATGTTGTAAGAAAATCAACTTTAACAATGCCGGTTTTTTCGACTTGGAGATTGTGTTTGTTTCCATTAATTTATATTCTAATGATTATAACGTTTACCCCAAACGTCCAATGCAGCTGTCAAGCGTCATGCACTTACGATTCATGGATGGATTGGACTTGCACATGTGATAATTCTACTCAAACGAGGGAGAGAAATATGTGCTGTCCTAATGGGCCAAAAACAAGGGAGGAGTGTGCATCATACTGTAATATAAACTTGTTTTGGCAAGAAGTGGCTCCTTGTGACAAATGTAATAACGGAGGAACTTACGACTATAAACTAAAGAAATGCAAGTGTCCTCCGACTCACAAGGGTACATATTGTTGTGGTGAGTCATTTTACTATTGATTTCATAACAAACAGATTTGGAGGGGTGGGGGGAGGGGGGGGGGGGGGGGCTCATAAGCTTTCATAAGGGAAAAAAAAGATCGTCTTTAATTGCTTTTCTAAATCAAATGAATGACATTGTTTCTTACCAAAAAAACTTTTTTCATTGATTTTAATCTATTAATTTATGTGTTCATTATTGCTAGTTTGATTGCAGCCTATAAACTGTCTTAAACTACTTTTGAATAAGCAACACGTGCACCTTAATATTAAACCGCATGTTAGTTAAAGATAAAAATTAATCACAAGTTCATTTAACAAAACGCTTTAATTTTTAATATTTTGGAAGATGATATCCCCCTTTTCCTTTTTCATTTTTCTTTTGTCTAAAGGCATGTATCATTTCTTCCCAATTAGTAGAGGATCGGTTTCGCAGTCTAGAATTTTAATTAGATCGATTTCTTTCCCTTTGAATTCAAATATTTTAACACCACTATTCCAATCAAAATCGAAATCATCCCTAGCTATTGATTAACATGTAAACGATAATAACTGGAAAAACACCTTATTTAAGAATGAAATGTAAGTAAGCGTTACCATTTCTTAAAAATATAATAATATGCACTATTTTCTTTATGAATTTTTTAAAGAAAACAAATTGTTTTTTTACTACAGAGGCATATACGAAACAATTAATAAAGGTTTGTCGACAGATTGATCGAGAAAAATAGCTTTTTGAACAGGTTTTAATGCTCATAAATGTTTTAAAATCAATTAGTAATACGATGTTTATTTCCATTTCAAATTTTCAGAATGCATATCAAATTTCTTTTTAGCTCACCTGAACCGCAGGTTCAACTGAGCTTTTCTTATCAAAATTTTTCATTTGTCTATTGTTGTTGTCGTCGTTGCCGTTGCAAACATTTCGCATTTTTATTCTTCTCTAAAGCCGCTTGGCCATTTTCAACTGAACTGGGTGAAGAGGATTCAAATTTGTTTTGTTGAAAATTTGTTGGTAATTTTCAATCTTTTTCTAAAAGTCATTTTATCCAGAAATTCTGAAACTTGCGTGAAAGCATCCTCAGGTAGTTTTATTTAAAGTTTATTCAAATCATGGCGGGGGGGGGGGGGGGGTAAATTTTACAACGTAATATAGAGAAAAATCATTTAAAATCTGCTTCTCAAAAACCATATGGCCAGAAAAACTTTTACATGTGTGGAATCATTCTAAGGTAGTGAAGATTTAAATTTTTACAATTCATGATCCCAAAGGGTAGGGTTGGGCCAAAGGGGGGGGGGGTCCAATTTTTACATAAAAATATTTAGAGAAAAATCTTTAAAAATCTTCTCAGAAACTGATCGGCCAGAAACCGAAACTTCTGTGAAAATATCCTTGTTTTTTTTACATATGAATATATAGACACAAATATCTAAAAAATATTCTTCACAAAAACCAAATAGCCAGAAAACTGTAATTTGTGTGGAAGCATTCTCACGTAGTGTAGATTCAAGTTTGCACAAATCATGATCCACGGGGAAAGGAAGGGGTGGGGGGTGAATTACATAGCAATTTATAGAGACAAATCTGTTAAAATCTTACTCTCTAAAACCTATTGGCCAGAAAAACTACATGGAAGCATCCTCAGGTGCTCATGTTTTGTAGATTCATGTTTGTTCAAATCATTGGTAGGGTGGGGCAAAAATAGAGGGTGTCAAATCATAACATACATTTAGGAATATATAGAAGTTGAAACTTGTGTTGAAGCATCGTTAGGTAGTATAGATACTAGTTTGTTTAAATCATGATCCCCAGTGGTAGGTAAGGGTTGGGCCATATTGGGGGATCGAATTATTACATAGGAATATACAGAGGTAAAACCTTCAGAAAATCTTCTCAAAAATCATATTGCCAGAAAAGCTGCAACTTGTATGGAAGCATCCTTAGGTAGTGTAGATTCAAGATTGTACAAATCATGATCCTCAGGGGTCATGACATACACATCAAAAGGAGTTAATGTTTAACTAAAAAATATGATGGAGAAAAAAATCAAAAATCTTTGGAAATCAAGATTTACTCTGCTAAGTTGTCTAGATATTTTGTAATTGATATTCTAAATACGTTCTACAACTTTGTTGGCAGTTGTTGCTTAAGTGAGCGATGTGGCCCCTGGGCCTCTTGTTTCTTTTATTTTCAGAGCAAGTGAAATGCAGCGAAAACCCATGCAAGCACGGCACGTGTAATGATACGGTCTCGCCTTTCATTTGCGAATGCGATCCTGGTTTCAAGGGAACTATCTGTGATAAAGGTAGAACTTTGTTTGCCTTCTCTCTCTCTCTCTTTCACATTCTCTCTCTCTCTCCCTCCCTCTCTCTCTCTCTCTCTCTCTCTCTCTCTCTCTCACACACACACACACACACACACACACACACACACACACACACACACACACTAAACATTTACGGTAAAATCATTGTTTATTTCAGTGGTTAAAAGGTTACCACCATGGCTTCCATACCTTGAGTACTCCATTATCAGTGTAGTTGGAATCGTCTTGTTAATTGGCATATTATATGTCTGTGCAAAGTATTGCGTGTTTAAAAAAGTCAAGAAGCAGCAGAACAAACATAAATCTCTGAACAAGAGACAAAGAACCAAAGAAAATCGGATCCTGCCAAGTTCACTTGATTTTTAGATGTTAAATTTATCTGAGCCAAGGGCCCAAGAAAGTTTTTCTGATCGAAATTTGTCCGGCTTTTTTCTATAGTCTGTCCCGGGTTATTGCCTCCATCAGGATCATGATTTTTAATTAAGATATACATACCTGTCAATGAAGTACAATTCAATCGATAACAGGAAATAATCCAAGATTTCTTCATCGATACATCATCTGTGTTTACCAAGAGAGTTTCACTGGACCAAAAACAAACATCGTACGGAGATTCAAAATGGGAAATCCTTTCTCCATTCTGAAATACTTGAGACACCTCCCACATTTTTTAAAGTTATCAGCCGGGGTACTTTCACGTCGTTTGCAATGCAATATCCCCGTGGACTTTCTATTTTTGGGTGTGTATTTAAACCTGAAGTGGTAGAGGGGCGTTACAAAACAGATATTCTGGACTTTTATCACTATGCCGGATAATTATGCCAGTGCCATGGTGGCATTTTTGCACCCGCTTAAGATTCAGTATCGTAAAAATCCATATATACACCAAATGATAGACCATTGTCTAGAGAGTATATTACCACTTTTGTTTTAAGTGTGTCCTACCTGACAATGTCCTACCTGACAGGTGAGTTGTTTACCTTTAAAAAATTAATATCCCATAGGAAAATAATAAATCCCATAGGAGAAATAATTTTCTTACAGGAAATATTGAAAATCCTTTAGGATTTTCCTAAAATCGTATCAGAATTATATTTCCTATAGGAAAAAAGTACTTCCTGAAGAATATTTGATTCAGACAGGTAATTTTCCTATAGGAAATTAAGATTTCCTATCGGATTTAAAATTCTATTGGAGTTTTGTTCAAATCCTATTGGTATTTAAATTCCTATAGGAAGTTCTTTGATTCCGGTAGGAAATTCCAGATATCCTATAGGAAAATTGTTTTACCTACAGGAAAAATTACTTTCCTGTAGGAATTTCTTTTTAAAAGGTACTTATCTCACCTGACAGGTAAGACACCTAAACAACAAAAGTGGTTCAAAACTCTTTAAGCAATGGTCTATCATATAGCATATTTGAATTTTTCGATACATGAGATTAGACGGGTGCAAAAATGTCACCTTCGCACTGCCATAATGATCCGACACAGTGTTTTTTTCATTCTAGTGAAACTTGGGACAGAGTATAGAAGGGATAAATAGAAATTTGATGGCAACTGCAAAGCAATTTTTCTCTTTTCTAAAACTACTGGGTTAGATAATATTAAAAACAATGTACACTTGAAAATAATGTGTTTCTTGTGTTTTATTTTTCGGATCATCTTTCTCTGACACCATCTGTCGTTTTGTTAATCTTCAAGAATTTTAACTTATTTTCAAGTGCCACTTGACATTTTTTTTTAATATATTGACACAACGCATACTTATTTTAAGTTTATTAAAATGTAAAATGAGGGGACAGACTCAGGGGCAAGAGCACTTACATAAGATCATCCGGAATACCTGCAATTTTGCTCAAAAGTGTCGAGAACTGTGTCAAAGACCATGTATTTGCTATTTTTATTTGGAATTATGTTTGCCGCATCCGGGGTTAAAACATCAACAACAAACTGATCAGAAAATACCAGTATGTTTTCCATCATTCTGCAGGTGTTATCGCTTGACCGTGGCCTCGCTTATATTAAGAAATAATTTAGGGTGAAAATATGCTTTGCAAGTGAATTGTTTTAGGTTTTATTATAAATGAGATCATACATTTATATTGGTTCAATTTGTAAATACAAATGTATTCAAAACATGACACCTTTATTTCAGAACGGGGTCCTTATGAAGGTTAATAATGCTAACAATGTAATATTTACAGTGTACTCTAGATAAAATAGTTGACCAATGCCAATTTTCTTTTAACCCATTTAAACGCTTTCTTAACAACAGAGAGAATAGAACACGCAAAAGCAAATATAAACTCATTACACACTGAAGCGGAAGTAAACCAATTTAGTAAAAAACAAAAAATCCATGAACTCTTTTTTTTTTAAATAAATTTCATTACTGATTAAGAAAATTAAGGCTTTGATTTATTGGGGTAAAACAAAATTTGCACGGTTAATATTCAACTTTAATTTGATCCTAATCTGTTCAATTTCATTTAAAAATTAAGAAATGCTTCCATCGAGAAAGGTTCTGCTATTTCACTTTTTTTAAAACTCCTCTTGATTCTTCATACAACTATACTTGACTTATATGTAATCCACACTCTATCTAGACGCCATTCAACCTAAATTCAATTGATGACAGCACACACGTATTTTGGTCTGAACTACGCTGACATATGTTATCTCAGATGAAAGAAAGTAATGCAATTAATATAGGTTATGTGTACGTGCATTAATGTTTTATTCAGATTGACATCAATATTTGTACAGATTAACATCGTACACACACTGAAGTACTTTGATACTTCATGTTTCATGCTTTGTTAAAAACATTGCAATTTTTTTTTAAATGCCACTTACCGTATAGCATTCAACATGGGAGTTAATTAAGAGTAAAAAAAAACAATTCATAAAATTTAAATTCATATCGTACCTCACATCGAATTGATATTAATTGGCATTTCAATTTTGCAAAATTAGATTATTAAAAGAACAAACTATTGGCATAATTTTTCATGCAAGTCCCCTACAGCTATCAAACATATTATACGTACGCTTTTTAAAGTAGATGTCATGGATTCAAAATGACTGAAATGTTTATCATTATTTTTCTCAATTTGAACAGACGGATTTGAGAATTGTTAAATAATGTCTTTCTTTGCCAAATCCATTATGTTGCCTTCATACACAAAGTCGTTGTTGCCTGTATGTAAAAGGGACCAACTTTTGATTCAAGATTAGACCCACCATCCACAACACAATAGGCCATTTTATAAAAAATCAATAATAGATATACCGAGATTAACTCAAATCTTTGAAGATGACGACATGAATTGAAAATTAACCACTTGATATTCTTTTCCTTTTTAATTGTACATGTACTTCGTTTTTCTAAATCGAATTTAATTCAGATTCGAAATGAAAGGATGCGGCCACATAACATACTGATATTTTTCTGTCTGGTTTCGTTACATATGCCCGTCAGTGGTGGGGATTGTAATGGAAAAGGCCCCTGTTACATACACACTTGGGCCACTTGGGGACCCTGCATTGGAACTTGTGGATTTTATTTTCAAGAAAGGTCTCGTTCATTGTGTTGTCCCTATACAGTGCAACCACGAACTATCGAAAACTGTGTTCATTATTGTAATATAACAGACGGGGTTAATGAGAGACGATACTGTATTTTATGTGGAAACGGTACAATTGACTACAGCACGATGGATTGTTTATGTAAACCATATTATAAAGGGAAGTGTTGTCAAGGTATAGGGGACGTTTAATTATGATATCTAAAAGGCCATTTATCTTGAAATTGTCATAAATTGAAAAGTATTATATCACCTCACTTTTAGTTAACAGATTCTAAAATTATAATTAAAATCAATCAAAATTAAGAAGATCAGGAATGCTATGTAATTTTGGTTTTCTTTAAATCCGCCGTACTTAAAGTTGTGACATGTTTTACTTTAGCTATGATCTAATAGCTAGTCGTGTGATCTTTATAACATGGTATGTGTTGATTAGACTGCTTTCTCGATCAGATGTAGCAACATGTAATGATTGTAGTTTATATGTTTATTTCAATACAAGTAAATTGTATTGAATGAACTTTTAGCCATCACGTGTACCTATGCTTACTCGCTTACTCGCTTACTCTGTCAGGAACATTGTAGCTACTATCTTGTAAAAAGTGAAAATGATTTCCTTGTTTAAAACTCAGTAATGTACTCAGTAGTTATGTTTTACTGCAGGTTTAGTAATTAGCCAAATGTACCTTGTAGTTTTAGTTTTTATTGTAGTTTTTATTTATTTTTTTATTTTTGTGTTAGTGGTTTTAATTTTTGAGGACTGTAGTTTAGTAACAAGCTTTTAATTTGTATATAGTTTAGTTATATATTATATGGCTCAAAATTGTAATATATTTAGTTATAGATTATGAAATTATGATCAATTCGGGTGCCTTACTAATCAGGACACTGAATTTCGTTACGTCTCTTAAATTCAATGTTGTCATCTGCTTGTAATAAGTTCTGTAGCAATGGCCTTCCCTGTTCCAGAGCTGGTGACTTGTAATGACTCGCCATGTTTACATGGAACTTGCGGCGACTCGCCATCTGGATACGTCTGTCATTGTGAGAAAGGGTACAAGGGAACTGATTGTGGTACTTACATTTTACTTGATCTGTTTTTACGGTTAAAGTAAAAAAAATAAAGGAAAATCTTTATTTGAGAGTAATTTGCGGTTTTAAATGACTTTTAATTCATAGGTAAAACTTTAGAAATGCATGCGCAGATTATTAAGGTATGCAGTGAAGCCCGTATGACTTTATGATAGAATTGATTACGTAATACTAAATTTGATCACCTCATGATATTCAAACAATGATTCCTTAACACCTATATTTATATAATTTTCAGGAATTGTTCGATTAATTATGAAAATAGCTATTGATGGAATGTATTGGACTATGCATTACAAACTCGATTTCTAGTGTTATCTCAGAGAAACACTTTAAAATATAAATTTTATTAAAGTTTTAAAAAGTATTAAAGTATTAAGAAACTTAAACCATATATTTCTATATGATCTTTGTCAAGATTCTTCGATTAATTGGCTTGAAACCTCGTCTCTAATTATTTAAATACATATGAGTGGCCTTGCTCTGTCGAATCCTGTTACAAATGCCAGACAGAAAAAATGTCGTAATTGAATTGAGGATAACCATTTTGTCAATAAAACTGATATTGCTATATAAGTATTCATTCAAAATCATGAGTTGGCTACACAATCTTTGTTTACTAGCACACAAATATTGTGAAATTAAAATATTGTAAAAAGTTTTAAAAAACCATTGCAATAGAAAAGAATGAATATATATTTAGTGCTGTCCATCACGAAAAAAGTGTTCATCAATGCCTTAAAAGAGTTATCAAAATATAGGGTTCATGTAGGTTTTTGACAAATGTACATTCATATAGAAAGGTCATGATCTAGTCATAAAATCAATGGAGAACTAGTATCTCTCTTGATTTATAGTGTTCGCATATATCACCAAGTTTAACAAAATCTTTATTCGATAAAAGTACATGTAAATGTAAAATCTTCAAACACTTTTTTACTTATTATTTTGATGTATTGTATGCATAATACTGATACACTGGCATAAAAAAGCATATTGTATTAAACCGTGTCACTTTAATTCTCGACAGTATCATATTGTAGAATCATACTGTTTTTCAGGAGACGAGGTGAAGAAAGAAAAGATTCCATGGCAGTCTGTCGTGGGATATCTATTTCTGGCAATACTTCCGTTCTGTATTCTGTTTTCAATTTTCTACATTTGTGTAAAATGTTGTCCGTTTTGGAAAAAAACTTCTGAAAGAGTGGATCAAAGACCAAAACCTATCGGAGCAGCTGGAAACATCAGAGAACTTACCTGGGAAAGAGTTACCACTCGCAATTTTACTTTTAAGACTCGATATGGGCTACATGGTAATCAACATCAAGAAAGCAATGCAGCGAGTCCACTGCATAGTTTAAAAATTGATCCACAGTCCCACAAGGATTTAGAAACATTTCAAGTTTCAAGAATGCAAAACACAAGGCACCTACCGATTTCCAAACCGGTCTAGTAAATGGCGCTAATTTTATTCATATGAGTTCATCTTTTATGATATTGATTTCATACTTTTGGTTAAATAGTAGCTGAATCATTTTCATTTTAGAAAAAGTATGAATATCACGATATCAATATATAAAAAAGTTGATAAACACAGTATTTAAAACTAGTTCATGAAAGTAAACATTGTTTTGTTATAATTATTTCTAAGAACATTAAATAATATTGATATTTGTGAAAGTTAAATCAATCAAATTTTATATCAAATTTTATATCAAATTTAACGATCGCTTTTAAACGATGGTTTTCCTGGTATGTGTATAACAATACGGATTACAGTAGTTTTCCCTGTAAATTAAGCCACATTCCGTGGCGAAATGATATACAACATTACTTTACGAAACAAACTTTACATAAAAGGGTACCGCGTTATTTTGCCCCTTATCAAGATTAGCCCCGACGTTGAGATGGGTATTATTGTATTAGACTTTGACATTCAGTGTAAATAAAGGAAATAAGATTACAAAAATATTTTGACAAATCAAAAATGAACGTGTAAAATTTTTTCACTAATAATTCTTAAGTTTGCTTTGTTTTCAATTAATACTATGAGGGTTGAATAAACCGAATCAATCGGGAGACGAAACCAAACGTTCCCTTTTTTAAACATGCCAATGATGCATTTTTTATGTTTCTGTGTTCCAATTCAAAAATTATTTTAATTACTTTGAATATTTCTGTCTTTGAAAGGAGTCTGAATCTGCTGCTGCAGATAAATGAAAGTCTATAACTTTTTAAGATATTTGGATGGTATTGAAAATTAGTTGATACTGTTATAGCCAAAAAATCGGTCCAAACAGCTTTAGCAGCATGATAACTTTACATGATTTTCACATGCAGAGTCATGAAATAAATGACTTTTTCACTCTGAAAAAAAGGCACTGGTTAGTCTTAGAATTTTAGATTTCGTAATTGGAAAGTACATGTATTTAAATTTCATCTTATTTTCTCAATAAAAAGTACAAAAACACTTTCTTTCAAATTTACAATTAATAATTTACCGACACTTACCTTAACGTATTTTTTATCGTAAGTATATTTGATATTTTAAAAAAAAACACATACATAGAAATTGGATTGAATGTCTTGAAAATTAGCAAAAAAAAAAAGAAAAAAAAATAAGAACCATTGTATAACCCATGAATGAACGTCAAATACCAAAGTATACTTAATATGTTTTTGCCTTTTCAAAAAGGGTAGCAGCGAGGTAAACTGGACTATTAATTTAAAAGATAAGTTAAAGATCCAAGTAACGCAGTTCTGTGATTTTGAAATATTGAATCTTAAATACACACCTGGCGTTTATCCCTTGAATTTATGTGCGACTTTGGGTAAGGGATTGCTAGTATCGATTACACTCTTTATTTGATATCAAAGTGTCCTTTTTGTCTATCTTTCAAGTGAATTGTTAATTTGTTTAAAAAGGGGTCAACAATGCAAACTACAGTCTTTCAGAATAGATATTAAAACGATGGCCCATTCTTTGAATGTTTGCACTCAAATTACCATTAATGCTTTGTGTATTCATTGTAAATTGATTCAACCTCTGATGTAAACTTGCTCAAGTCTCTATGTTTAATAACTTTAGTGCTCTCTTTAATACATTTAAATTATGCCAATCATAGATCTATGTTTGCTAACATTTAAGAATGGCAGAGAACAGGCATTAAAATTTCTGAAACACAGTATTCATTTGCAAGAAATATAAAAGCACATAAACAACATAGAGACTTGAGCAAATCTACCTCTTATGCGTTTTTTATCGATATTCATAATGTCATGAATGCTATGCAAATATTAACATTATCGTTATGAAAATTACTTATAATATGAAGAATAATACATTATGATTTTGGACTTTGGAATTTCTCAATCGTTGACGTCGACGTAAAAAATACAAACGAGAAATCTACCTAGAAGTATCTTGCCTTGTTGTAAATTTACATGTTAAGATACGCTCGAAGCATTATTCTAAAACGCATGCATTTTCACACAGTCACGCTTACATGAAGCTCATCTGTAATGATTAAGAAATTTAAACAATATATAGAACAAGATATCGTAATAAGATATTTGTAAAGATGAATTTGTTAATAAATCGCATATAGTTTATATATTGTACATGTTCAATTTTATAATTTATATAACGCTTGAACCTATTAAAAAGGATGCACAGGAAAACATTTGTAGTTTTAGTTCAAATAATATTTACCACTCTCAATATACGCATAAAGAAATACCAAGAGTCACTATCGGTACATCTATTTCTAGACGGTCCAGTATTGATTCACTCTCAACCGATCGACACACTAACACAATTCATTCTTGGGTTGTGACAAATTTACTTATTTTTAGAGACATTACTAAATATAGAATAAAAAGTTACCTGAAAACCGTTATCAGTTAACCGTTATCTAGTGGACAGATTTGACAGGGCAAGTTCAAATATAATGTAAGTTTGTTAAAACAACTTTTACGTTTTCCGGATTAAGCCAAGACGGGGAACCAGCATTTATTAAAAGAGATATCGATACTGTTCAGAACAAAAGGTCGCACTTTATCAAATACCTTGTGCCAAAACAGCTTAATCGAACTAAATGTTGTTCAAACATGTCTTGTTATGATGAAATAAGTTTCAATTATGAAACATTTAAACAAGAAATGGTTTTCATTATATTTCATTATGATTTGACATAATCAAAATATAATTTGGCAAAAACAAACAATTAAAGTAGAGAAGCATGTTTAAAAAAATTCATCAATAACAATTCAGCTGGATAATAAAAGTAAATAATTGGTTTGAAATTTCTTTACGAAGTAAGGTCATGAAAATCATTATAACTTCTTTAGGTTCGAGTACCAGGTTTATAATGGTCATAAGTCAAAATCATCATATTACTGAAGTATCAGATATTGGACATAGTTCCTATGCATACATATAATCTGGCATAACTGGCAGTTTGAAACATTGTTCTGATGATTTAAATTTACATTACATTAACATAAGCTTCAGTTATCTTACCTGGCACTGTTAAAAAAATTTGCCACTTGTCAGTTGTCTGTGGAAAAATAAAAGTAGTAATTATTCCGTAAATTTTTCAATTTTGATACATAGAATATTTGCAAAACATACTTATATTTTGATATTATTTTTTACGAATTCATTTTTGGCGAAAAAGAAGATGTAGCATTTTTTACATCTTTGACAGTATCCTCTGAAGGATAGGGGGACAATTAGAAGTGTTCATAATATATTTTATCACAATAGTAATAACATTAATCATAACTTGCAATACAGTGTTGTAGCCAAAATTTTTGTTAGTGTTCAAGAAAATGCAAATAATTTAATTCTGATTGTAACGCGCTTTCTGATTGGCTAAAATATTATTTTATATCGTATAAAGAATGTTGCCTACGTCATAGTAAGACTAACGTAAAAACGTATCAATCCGCCTGACGTTACGATTGAATTTTTGTACAATTTGATGTCTTTTTAAGGTCAAATGACTGTTTTTATCTACAATTAATAGCAAACAATTAAATTATAAGCAATTAATTCAATATTTATTTGTTTTATACGATATAAAATGGTTTGGAACAGTTTAAGCGTAAACTGCCCCAAACCATTTTATATCGTATTTGTTGAATTCATTCCTTAAATAAAACCATGCTCCTTCTACAGTTGACGGATATCCAGTCAAAAAATAAAATTAGAAGTCGTTTTTGTCATGCATTAAAGAATTTGAAATTAAACACATATGCTACCATAAAACTTCTTTTTTAATTCATCATTCATTGTATTTTACTTGTGCTTATTCAGTATTGTGATACTTATTGCATCGTTATAGTAGTTAGATAGAATAAATCCCAATTTTAGAACCACTTGGCCATTTTTGCTTACTACATTTAGTTTAGCTTCAGATTATCGCATTAGGGTACGTCTAATTATGGATAAAATGCGCATTGAATATAAAAGCCGTTAAAATGAAAACATTTAGTTTTGAAGAACCTGGGAAAAAACATGACAAAGATTCGTTTTCAATTATATAGGGAAAATCTAAATGCAATTGCCATTTAGATAAATTTCTTTAAAACTAGTAATGGTTATTTAAAAACAGTTGTGTAAACACATAATCATATCAATACTTTATAAAAGCCGTAAATTTCAAGATACTTTTTCTGTTCAGCAATTTCACTGATTAAAATTTGTCGTATTGGCCACGAGACGTCGTTGAACTAATACTTCTTTTTTAAAAATATCGCCAATAAATAAAATTTGTTTGTTATTTTATTATTCCTGTGTAGTCATTGTCAACAAGAAAAACACACCAATCGACAGCAATACAAAGGGAAATAACTCAGAAATATTTTCAAAAAAGCAGGCAAGATAGGAATGTGTTTATTACCTGCTGCTGCGTGTTTTGAGAGAAATTGCAGCACACTTAAACTATGGTGTTGGTGATCACAGTGTGTCGTAGTTTGGGTAGTTTTTGCAAAAATAAGCTCAGGTTAATTACCGTTTGCACATTTAGCCAGAAACGAACTGTTCAGGTCTGCAAATCTGTGACATGTGTAAAGACTTGCATATCATGACATCTCTTTTAAACATTTAATGAAAAACCTATAGTAATCCAAAATATGGGCACAATACTTTATTGCAATGCAATTAGTTTTATATTTCATGACACCTTATATGACAACACAAAAGACAATCAAAAGATCAAAGGTATTTTTTGACGGTACAGTCACGACATCTGCTAATTATTAAATGTCAAGATTTTTGCGCTTTGAAATTAAACAACCGCATCGTGGTTGCATCATCTTCTTCAACGCGTTGGCAGCATCTATACTGTAGCCGTATATATTTCCGACAGATAAATCCTATTACCACCAGCACAAAGAACAATATTATGAGCAGCAGAGATATTTCATGATGACTCAGCCATTTATGGCGCATGAAGCGCAAAAGGTTCTTGTTCGCTAACTCTTAAATTAACTCATGATTATCATAGCTGAATTAGTGAACAAATATATTTATTCATAAACAGATAATAACAAATGTTTCTTTGACAACCAATGTTGATTGCGGGATCGAGCTTGGGTCTGAAATATCCACAGCGCTTCATGCATAAATCACTGATAAAAAAAAAAATAGCTAAAAACACAACTGGCCAATCGTGACCGTTCGGTTGTCAACACATACTACATGTAACTATAGTTAATGTAACTTAACTTAATGCTCTGTACATGAATATATGTTTTTGTTGCTCGGATTTTAACAAATACAAATTTTAATATGTCAGACACTCGCTTATTTAATTATCTTCACATGAGTATATTTGGTTTTTTTATTTGCCTGGATTTTAACAAATACATATTTTAATATGTAAGACACTCGCTTCGTAAGTATCGGTTCGCTCTAGGTAGTATAAGAAACTACTATGTTTTCTTGCTGATCGTGCTCGTCTTGGCTGTAGAATACATGCTCTTTTATTCTATTCTCTGGGTAGCGATTCGGAGTTTGCATATTTTTCTTTAATAATTACAGGCAGATCAGTTAATTTCTTAATAAAAAAAACTCTTTACTTTTAATGAACCGCCTGACGTATTACTTTACATTATTTTTTCAGTGTCTAGTAATATTAGAGCGAGATGGTTTTATTTAGTAAATAAGATACATCGAACATTGAAAATGTTTTTAACATGTTTATAAAATGCACAGCGCTTGGAAGAAATTTTTGAAGACAGCAAACCGTAAGTTTTAAAAAATAGTGTTCATGAGTAATTGATTTAGTCCACCCCGTTTTACAACCGTTCTAGATTGGACAACAAAACGTAGTTAAGGGTCCGATTTGTTCATAGCTTTCATTTAATTTCATTTCATTCCCGATTACGACAAAGAGCACACGGCGGGTGTGACCGGTCCACAGAGGATGCTCACTCCTCCTAGGTACCTGATCCTACCTCTATCTTTTTGGAGGTCCGTGTTGCTCTGCTTTGAATTTGTATTTCATTTTATGGATTTTTGAGATGGTTGACGGTTTGTTATTGTCATTTTTTCATTTTTCAACTTAATATGCATTCAATTTTAAATGATTTAGAAAACCTAATTAAAATAGTGATTCATATTGAAAGCCTTATCTGACCTTGGTTTAATACAATTAAGGCAAAGAGGAATTTTGAGTCCTCATAACACCTTAAAGGTTTACTTATACGATATATAAATACATGTGCCTTAGTATATTCTTATTAGTACCATCAGTGTCAATCAACTCTTAAACGAAATGTTTGAAAATTTTACAAATAAGGGGTTATCTGGAACAAGACTGTTATTTTTTAAAAAAAAATCTAGAAAATAGAGTATTGTACTTTGATGTCTTATATTGCTGAATACTGGACGTACCATTAGTAACAAATGCGTGCAAGAAAAATCTTCTACACTTTAGTGTAGAGATCCACTTTAAAAAATCATTAAAAATTCCAGCAAAAACTCAAGTACACGGGAGATAAGATGTTTATGCAAGTTGTAGTGAATCAAGAATTCTCAGGTTCTGTGTATTTGCCGTGGGAGTTCAAAGTTATGATCGGTGTATTTGGTACATAACAGTACATACTGGGATCAGAAATCGATTATATGCGTGATAAATGAGTTAATCTGGGAGACCTTAGATACTTAAAATTTAAAAAAAAAAATTAAAGGCAACTTATCTAATTTATTCTGTTATACGCCTTTCACAAAGAGATTACTTATAACCATGCTTCATTGATGAAATCATAGTCATTGCCAAAACAAAATTCATAGTTATCAGAACGAGTTTAGATAAAAATATGAGATAGAATATGTTAATTTTATGCCAACTTAGTTTAACAAAAACTTCGACAGACTCAAAAATAAATATTTGTTATCACACAGTGTTACCTTTCTTTATATGATAAGAATTTTTGTTAAATGAACTCGGTTTAAACTTTTAGCCAGAAGCGTTTTTTTATTAAAGACTGCAAACCTTAACATTCATGTGAATTATCGAATCCTTTACTTCAAAATTAGATTTTGTTTTATTTTCGAGTTTTTACAAGATACGTCATACAAACACCCTGGTAATGAAAAAAAAAATCTTATTAAACCGGGTATGACAACTCAAAAGAACATTTAAAGATCCAATGTAATTTTGAAGGCACAGTCAGAATAAATCACTAAATGTTTCATGTAAGGTCAGTGTTATAGCAATTTGTAATTAGACAATCTCTGTTTTATTGTGGTTCTCATCATCGTAATTATCCCTGCAGCAACCTTCACACCATATATAGCATTTCCGAGAGAGATAGCCAATCATTATCAGCAAAGTCAGCGAGATGATGACCAGCAGAGATATTTCAAGATAACGCAGCCATTCTGGGCCCATGTAGCGCACATGGTTTTTCTTTGGTAACTCTAAAAGTTTTATATTTGATACTGATAATTTTTATAAACAAACAAGGTTAAGAGCTTTGTTGAGATTCATGATATTTATAGAAGTGGATGTTTAATATATACTAGTGTGATATTTTAGTTTTGAAAGAAAAATACATGTTAGCATATCAGACACGCGAAACATAAGTCTCGTTTTGTTCTAGGTTGTCTAAAAACAATACAATATATTGTAGTCGAACCCCGCGCTCTTCTTCACAGTGGAACGCATGCGCAGTTGTATACTATTTACAGTGTAACGATTCGAAGTTGACATAACTACTGTAAAGATCATTTACTTTCTGAGTATTAAATTTCTTGACTGTATCAAACCACCTTGCGTCTGAGTTTAAGTAAGATAAAACAAATTGGAAATTGACGGATAACTAAAATGTTAGAGCTAGATTTTTTACGTAGTTCTTAGTATGCATCAAACATTTAAAAAAGTTTATTGGACATCGATATCATACCATAACAAGAATCCGATATATTGGCATGTTTATCGTGTTCTTATGAATTTCATTTTAAATCATATAACAAAGATACCCTTTCTGACCTCTCCCCAAAATAGTAAATACATTTAATAAAAAGTGATAGCCTTGTCTGACCTCGGTTAAATACACATTTGTTTCCAACAATTTAAAAAAAAAGCATGTTAGGGTCCTCATAACATCTTAAAGGTACACTTATTTGACACTTACATATATTTACCTTGGTAATTTAAATTTTAAATTAGTAACATACATAACGAAACGAAAACAAGCTACGAAATATGCAACTGCAAGCGTAGTTATTCAGTAAAAACTGCAAGAATTTTTAACAGTCTTTGTTTACTCTTTGGAGAGGGTATGTTGTATCATGAAAATAAAAAAAAAATCCCTCAATAACCCCATTCCCGCAAAGACTATGTACACTGGAAAAGAGATGTTGAAACAAAAATCCCATGTGGTTGTCTTTAGGGCTCACACTTTTGTGCATGTACACAAAAGTACGTGCTGGGAACAGAAATTTATCATTTGCGTGAGTTAATCCGGAATACCCTAGCTACTAGGAATAAGATTATGAAATTAGTTATGAACATCCAAAGCAATCAGTTAAACTTATACTGTAATACGCCTGTGTTTTACACAAAGGTTAAATTAGTAATAAAATCATTATAATTGATAATACATGTCTATACCGGTCAGCAGAGGATGCTCAATCCTTCATGGCACCTGATCCTACCTCAACATTTTTTTAGAGGTCCGTGTTTGCTCTGCTTCTGTTTTGTAATTTCCCTTTGGACTTTTGAGTTTGAACACTGTTCGTAATCACCACATGTCATGTACTATATTTCATATTCTTAAAATGATAACGTCCCTTTTATATTTGGTTCTATTTTTCTACTTAAGAAATGTGTTTATATCTTTCATTTATCTATTTCATCATCTCATGAAGGTATCAAAATATTCTTATAAAACAAATAACATTTACGGAGGCCAAAGAATTAAAAAGTGATATTCAAAGTAAGAAAGGGAAGAGAGCCATTATTTGCAACGATTTATTTCTGAAAATTGCCTGATAAAACTTTCAATCATTATAGACCATTTATTTAAAGTTTATGTTTCCATAACATATCATTTTTGCGTTAACATATCTCTTTTCATTTTAAATATTAATTTTACCAACATCCCTGAATAAAATATTTCATATTACTTAAAGGGAAAATTGTTTAAATCCATTGAAACGTTTTTTAACGTGAATTTACAGTATGCAATGACATTTTCTACAGTGAAAGGTTGGATTTTGGAGGTCACCACACACACACACAGATAGTTTCCGTACCTCCTCCGTTATGCCTTCACATTGCCCTTTACACACTTTCCAAAAGCACGTAGCATCGTTTTTTGAAATTGGGGGGAAGGGGGGTCAGACCCATCCAAAAATCTTGACAAGCAAAAAAAAAAAAAACATCCCTTAATCATTGAAATCCAAATGTGTGTGTGTGGGGGGGGGGGGGGGGGGTGGGGGGCATATTATACCTTTATCTTCAATTCACTCTTAATTGCCTTATTTTTTAATATGTATATTGTAAATTTAAGATATATGTTTGCTGCGAGAAAAAGTGTGGAATATGTAAAAGAATGAAATGAAAAAAGGTAATTAAGTGCAAAATTGAAGTTATAAGAATGGTTTTTTTTGTTTTAAGAATGGGGTTTTTTTTGTTTTTTGAGTTTTTTTTTTTTTTGTTGTTGTCAAGATGTTTTGGATGAGCCCCACCCCTCCCCCCAACTTCCAACAAAAAAGATGTTACGTGCCTGAGCACACCGTTATTTATTTAATTTTGAAGAAAAAGGAAAAATCCATTATTCAGATGGTTTATTTAATTATACAATAAGAGCAAATTGTAATGATACAATAGACAACTGTTTTAGAAAGGAATTAGATAAGTAAATTTTACACTTTATAAATTGATAATTTTCAAAAGTCGTTGATTACTAGATATTTTATTCAGCTAGCCCTTTCCTTTAAATTTTCCATAATGACTATTGAAGTCTAGAAAACACAAATTATCCGGAAAGTATTGATTTGCCTCGGTATCCTATTGATATTTTGGTTATACTCTCCCTTTCCGGCGCTTGCCTCCAAGGAGTATTCGCAGATTAAGAGGTAAATACTGTAACTCAGAACGAATTTAGATTAAAAGATGTGATTATAATAGAGAGGTGAAATTTTGTATGTGAAATTTTAATTTCATGCAATTATATTTTCAAAACTAACTTCGACACAATCAAATCATAATATATGTTATCATACAGTGATATCTAACTTGAAACGATTAGATTTTTCTAAAATGATCTCTCAAGTTTGCACTTTAAGCGAGAAGCGTATTATTAAGAGCTACCAATCTTAACATTCCTTTAAGGTCAAGATCTAGTAAATGAAAGGTGCCTACTACAAGTTTATGAAATTAAGGAAGGCGGACCCAATTCATTTCTACAATAGTGATTTTCATGAAAGTTTTACATGAGTTAGGGTAACTAAAGATATATCAAAATCAATAAAAAAAATAACAAAAATCGAACTAGATTTTTAATAGGGACCACTTCAAAAATTGTTTGCATTAGTTCTCTTTTTCAACTGAAGATAATTTTTGTGAGAGAAGAAGTATTTTTTAAAAAATTCTGTAATAGATTTTCTATCCAAATTGAAATATGATACTTGTATGATGGTTTTGAATTATTATCATGTGAAAAATGACCATGTCATCGACTTCGTTTTTACGGGAGCACATGCCTAAGTGAGGGGTGTCGTTATTTTTCGTCAAATTTTCATGAAAAGTACTGCACAAACTTTAAGGAAAAGGTTATGTACATCATTTAAGGTTGAATTATAAAACAAAACAACTATTAAAGTGTGCTAAACATTTTTTTTATGTTAAAATACTTCAAACCTTAAGCACAGGGGCGGTTTTACTTTATTTTCAATGCGAATATATCGAATGATCGGAACTCTGTTAACTATGTAATTGGTTATGAATAAATTGAGTTAATATAAAACTCACTACAGTACTGTGACATCTCAAAGAAATCTGTGCGTATTTAATACATGTAATATTGAAAAGCGCATTTTAACATGTTTTGATAATAGCAAGTTCGGCCACTAATTGTTCTATATAAAGTGGGTATTGATGACGTAGAACATCTATATATTGCGTCATAAGCGATTTTTCATTGTGTTTTAGTGATTGTGTAAATACGTAAATACTAACAATGATGCTTCATACATGTAACAATAGCTTTGTTTGATAGGGTGTACCGGGGCTTAAATATTTGGTAAACAAAATGAAAAATCATGTTTTAAACTGTCAATGCAATATGAAGCAAATAACTCAATGGAAATAGGTAACAAGAGTTTTGTTCATTTTGAAAAAATGACAATTACAAACCGTCAACCACCTCAAAAATCCATAAAACGAAAAACAAATTCAAAGCAGAGCAACACGGACCTCCAAAAAGGTAGAGGTAGGATCAGGTGCCTAGGAGGAGTGAGCATCCTCTGCTGACCGGTCACACCCGCCGTGTGCTCTTTGTCGTAATTGGGGGAAAAAAGGAAAAGTCCGTAGACAATTAGGTGATAAATTATGGTCTACTAATGAAATATATCTAAAATGCCTACGTATACAGTCCCTCCAAAAACGGAAATAAACAAGCTCTTGACCCCCTCTTTAAAATGATGTCCAAATGAATAAATAGATATTACTTTTCCCATGATTTTATAAAGAATGCCTAAAAGCTGTTTCTTTTTTTACATTCCTTTTAGCCCGTAACGTACGGGGAAAAGATTCTTCAAATCATTTATGACGTAACAAGGGTTCTAACACCATAAAAGACACTCTGGAACCATTTTCAAAATCTTTAACTTTAAAAATTATCAAATCGATTTTATTTTATTTACATCAAATCAAAATTGTTTATTTTCGAGTTTTTACTAGTGACGTCATAATACTCCCATCGCCTTTCATAGCTCTCTCCTACATTAGAGATGATCGTAGATATATTGGTAGTGGTTTGCGATGATGTAATAAACCATGTTTATGAAAATAATCAATGTCTTGTAATCGACAGTACGATACTTTATTGCAAATAGTTTATTTATTTCATGACTTTAAATATGACATCACTAAAGAAAAATATCCAATATATCGTTCACGGCACAGTTAAACAAAATGTTTCATAAAAGGTCGAGGTTTTTGCACTTTGTAGTTTGCCAATCTTTCTTTTCCCTCGTGGTTGTCGTCATCATCATCGTTATAGCAGCATCCACACCGAATACAGCATTTCCGACAGACACAGCCCATTACCATCAGCAAAGTCAGCGAGATGATGACCAGCAAAGATATCTCAAGGTACTGAAACCATTCCGGTCGCATATATCGCATTTGGTTATTCTTGTGTATTTCTAAAAGTAATGATTACCGTCGAATAAATAGAGGATATCTATATTGTGTGGTTTTATATTTGCTTTATCCAACGAGTTGAAATGGTGTATATATTCGCGAGGCTTGCCGAGAGAATATTACCATTTCAACGAGTTGGATAAAGCAAATATAAAATCACACAATTATAGATGTTCTATTTATCTCATACAGTTTGATTTATATTATGAAGCTTTTGAGACAGACCCTAATATGACCCGAATTGATTTTTTTTCAAAGATTAAACGATGATGCAACGTTGTGTTAAGCGGTTATTGTGACCTTGCGCAATACAATTTAGTACGTCATTTCGGAGATAAATATAACTGTTTTAATGTAAAGTTTCACTGAAATAGACCTTGAAATAATTTTTTATCTCCAAATAATTTTTCTTAGAGATTTATCACTTAATTAAATGGAAATACTGATCAGAAGACTTGAATAATCAAGTTTGTTGACATACACAAAGTTGCGAATGCTCGTTAGTTTGAATTGACTCGAACGAGGAAAAGTTGTTGATGTTTTATAAAACGAACACTAGCCTAATGATTCGAATTGAAAATATTGAATAAGGATGCTTACTGCTGGTGAAATAAAAGTCTTGGGAGACATTATTTCGGTAAGTTCTTGTATAGAAACACAACCAAAGCGTTCTGTTTTCATTGCGTCGTCAGAATGAACTCCTTGATAGCTAACGTGATTTGCAGTTTTATAAACTTCACAGTTATGTGTTTTCCTTTATATTTGTAATTCAAATCTTCGACGAAATCCATTTTAAATCAATTTTTGGTAGTAGATATAGCTATATGGAAAATACTAGAAAGTCTTCAAAAATAGGTCACTGAAGCGTTGAAGCGAGGGGCTGTGTCAAAAATAGTTCGGACCGGAAGTATTTGATAAAGCATCACCCGTTTGATAAAGCAAAGGTTTATCACACGGGTAGTATACACCACACGTATGAGATAAATAAAGGATATCTATATTGTGTGATTTTATATTTCCTTTATCCAACGAGTTGAAATGGTGTATATATTTGCAAGGCGTGCCGAGCGAATATAACCATTTCAACGAGTAGGATAAACCAAATATAAAATCACACAATTATAGATGTTCTATTTATCTCAAATGATTTGATTTATATTATAAAGCTTTTGAGACAGCCCCTTAAATGACATGAATTGATATTTTTTGGCCTAATTGATGATGCAACGTTGTGTTATACGGTTATTGTGACCTTGCCCAATTCAATTTAGTACGTCATTTTGGAGATAAATATTGGCTGCATTAATGTAAAGTTTCACTGAAATAGACCTTGAAATAATTTGTTATCTCTAAATATTCTTTTCCTTAGAATTTAATCACCTAAAATGAAATACTGAAGACTTGAATAGTTACGATTGTTGACATGCACAAAGTTGCGGATGCTAGTTAATTTGAATTGACTCGAACGAGGAACAGTTGTTAATGTTTTAGGAAGCGAAAAAAAAAACAATTACTAGACGTAATTTTTCGAAGTTTAAAATATTGGTTAAGGATGCTTACTGGTGGTAAAATAAAAGTCGTGGGAGGCATTATTATGGTAAGTTTTTGTGTATACAACCGAAGCATTCTGTTTTCATCGCGCCGTCAGGATGGACTTGATAGCTACCGTGATTTTATTAGCTACACACCAAAGTGTTTTCCTTCATTTTGGTAATTTTAATCGTTGACAAAATCCATTTTAAATCAATTTTGGTAGTAGAAAAAGTGATGTGGAATATACAGGAAAATCTTCAAAAACTAGGTCACTAAAATGTTGAAGCGAGGGGCTGTGTCAAAAATTGTTCTGACCGGAAGTAATTGATAAAAGCCATCACCCGTTTGATAAAGCAAAGGTTTATCACACGGGTAGTATACACCACACGTATGAGATAAATATACATTTCCATTAATAACAATAAGAGAAAATAATTTGGGAGGTTATTTTGAAAAATCTTATGAAAAGCTCAGTGAAATGTACGGTTATATTTTTGAACTTATTCAACTTATCACTGATAAAAAAAAAATTCAACTTGACTGTATATACTTCAGACACGAGCAGCAAGTTATCAAAAATAAAAGTATAGCTTCCTTCTACTAGGTAGAATATACACTAAAACTTAGGTGAACTTTGCGATCGCCTGTCTTCGCAAAGGGATACATGTGCATTTACTGTTCCCGATGTATCCATCCACAGTCTGCATATGTGTTCGAACTTTAAATATAATTTAATTATATTCTATTTATCAAACACTTAATTTGTATGTAATAAAAACATTAGACCGTCTGATTGATAAATGAATTATTAATTTTAAATGTGGCGAGAAACAATTACGTTAAAGCTAGATGGATTTAGCTTACAATTTGCAATACAATTGAATAAAATGCACATAGGTCGTCAGAGTATTTTCATACAGCAAAAGTAAGAAAATGTTGAGATAAGGAGTTGAAAAGTAAATGGCTTTGTCCACCCTATTTTCGATATCTTTCTAGTTTAGACAGCCCACAAAAATGATTCCAATATATTGACATGTGTATGATGTTAATAAATATTAGTTTTGTAAATCATTTAGGAAAGATAAGCTTCTCCAAAAATAATCAATATTTTTTCATAAATTAAGTACAATTAAAGTCTTATCTGATCTCGGTCCGACAATTCAGACAAAGGTGAATTTAGAGTCGTCATTACAACTAAAAGGTATTCCAATATGATTTATTTATACGTTTTTATCACAAGTGTTATTTTTGTCTTAGAATAAACAAAACGTCATGATAGTCAAAGTACAAAAGCTTAGTTTCTAGGAGGTGTTGTTATTCTGTGAAAATTAAAATTGCGAAAAGGCTTCAGTCACTGTTTGCTAATGCTTCAAAGGAGAATCTTTCATCAATGTCATAAAATAGGAACCCCCGTAACATTTTGGTTCCTGCAAAGGCTTAAGTACACGGTAGATTGAATGTATGTTCTGTGTGGTTACTTTGGGGGCTCAAAGATATAATCTCAATATTGGGACACAAAAGTACACGCTGGGACCAGAAATCGATTATTTGCATGATAAATGAGTGAATTCTGAATACGTTAGATACTCATAATATATATTGTAAACATTTAAGGCAGCAATTTTTTTAACCAAATAGTAAGCCATTTTTATAAACACATCCTACATGTATTATTTCGATCATTGAACAAATCATTATAATAGTCAAACTCATAGTATACCTATTTTTAATTTAATTCTTTCTATCTAAAGTTTATTTCTTTTTTCTAACAATTTTTTATCAATTTAACGATGCAGGCTATTATTTATTTTCTCTTGATATATATCTCGAAATTTTACAAGTGTCTAGTCATCTTAGATATGACTCTTTTTCGAACTATTCAAAAAACAAACATGCGATGAGATTAACTGAAAATGGATATTTGCAATCACATTTCATTGTGATGTCTGAATTCATTAGTTTTATGAAAAGGTAATTTAGCTCTGTTTATATGACATTGTACTTGTATTCATAAACATTTTTTTTAAGAAAAGGTAAATTAGCTTCTTCTTTTTTTTTAAATTGTACTAACATTCAAAAACAATTTCTTAACCTTAAAGGGAAAAACGGGTAAACCCTTTTAAAAGCTAAAAAGCACACTGCAAATATCAAATGAATTTTCTTGAAATTAAAATTACTATTGTATTTGACTACATGTGTTTTCATTTCATCTTTATCATCTAAGTAGATTATTTACCACACTTACTGCAATAATCACACAGTGATGTTGTAGCATTGAATATCCCATTTGGACATAGTGGACATACTTTCTTCTCTGAAAGTGGTTCCGTGAATTTACAGTATGCAATTACATTTGCTACAGTGAACGGTTGGATTTTGGAGGTCTCCACGCACACAGATCGTTTCCGTACCTGCTCTGTTCTGCCCCCACATTGTCCTATACACTCTTCCCAGCTCTGCCAATCCAGTAAAGTGCAGTATTGATATTTTCCACAATTGCATTCAATTATTGAAATACAGCACAATATAAGAACGATTGCAATAGGCAGACAGTACATGGTGTGGATTTGTAAATCGTTGTACAAAATATCAGATCTTCAAGCATTCAAAAACTCTGGATATGTTTCCTTGATAATGGACCGAAAGAAAATTTAATTTAGATAAGGATTTAACAGATCTTATCAATTTGTGTATGAAAAATAGCAGTCGTTGTTCATATTGCATTCGGGACTGATTTATCTATGATTATGCACTTAGAAACAAAAGACTAAATCGAACAACTCTGTTGCTTTCTTGGAATTCTTATGGTTAAGAATGTAATTTATTAAAGATTATAGCAAATATTTGTGTTTTATCCTGATATACCACATTTTGTCTCAGTTTAATTTGTAAAAAGGATCAAATATGTAAACATAAATTTAAAACTTTATTGGAACCATGTGTTGTTCTTAGCAATACCAAGGCAGAAAACTAATTCATGAAAAATGTTACAGTAAAGAAAAGTGCCGTGCGTTTAGACCTGTGTATGTAAGGGAATGGAGCTGTTGTCGAAAGAGGTCATAAGGATTTGTCTTTCTTTGGTAGCTCTCAGTTAAACCACATGGGTATATTTGTACCACGAGTCCACTTTAATGCATTTCTCCTGGTGCATTATCACTGCAACAGTCCAGTTTGTCAATTCAATAAGGAAATTCAGTTTATTTTGTAAATTTCAGTTTCCTTCTACGCTAACATTCTTTTTAATGTTATAACCATATCACATTCTAATGATAAAATGTGTACATTTTTTTTCAAATTCTCAAACATGTTACCCAGTTATCTGGTCCATCCAAGCTAAGGCCGTTGCTAAAAATAGAACAGAGGGCGGAAACTAGGGCTTTTTTCGTACATGTACGTTAAAAATATCAGCCAAATTCTAAAATTTGACTTTCAAAAATCATTTTGTATTGAAATCCTATTTAATATCAACAAATATATTTTTAATGCAAAGGAATTCTTGTAACATGCGTTAATTCATCAATAAATTGATGTTTTGTTTACTTATGAGATAAAATGAAACAAACTTTCATGAGAGAATTTAAGTTCTCTGAAATATTGAAATTACATGTATTTACCACTTCAGGCCCTTTATCGATTGAAAATAAAATTACACAAAGTATCGACCTTTTCATAATCACAAAGGGCGGTTTTTTTATTTAAAAAAAAATTGTTTTGTTTTTGTTTTAGCGTTATGTTTTATCTATAGTTTTATGAAAAACGGATGACATTGGTGGGAACGACACAAATTCAAGTTAAATGTTATTTTTATAGGATTTAAACTGTATGGTTTTTTTTAAAGCGGCTTTGAGGTAAAAATAATCTATGGTTATGGTATCCTTACTTTATTCATTTTTGCCATTAAAAACATTTTATTATGTATAGCATGACTGAATATCATCAATATATGATTTTTCGTACTGTAAATTATTGATATTAAACACCTTTGCCCATTCTGAAAAAAAAATGTTTGTTTGGAATTGACGCCTGGCGCTTTCCAGGCCCAGGAGGGAGGGATGGATTTTTTTTTATTTCTCAGACTTGGAAGTTTAATCCAAAATTGGTAAAAAAAAAAAAATCTCCATAATTATAAAAAAAAAACACTCTTTATTTTTTGCTCATAAAATTTAATCAGCAGGGGTATTTCATTGAGGCGGGAGGCAATTCCAAACAAACAATAATTTTATTATGGCCCAATATATATCTGAATTTGTTTTCTAATTTTTATAAAACATTTTCTCTTCTGTTGTTAATAAATATTATTTAAAGAAAATCACGCATGTCATACAAACGAAAGCTTTTAAGACAACAAGAGAAACTCTTCCCACAAGAACAGTTCCATTGGAGCGAGGCGCCGTTGTCTCTCTGCTCAGGTCGAGCTGCAACCTGGGTTTCACTGGTTTCCACAACATTTGTCCCATTTCAATCTTCAGTTCTACTTGAACAGGTTCCTTATATATCTTCAAACCCAACATCAACCTCTATATGCCTCCAGTCTACTGGTGAATACTCCATGTAACGCTCCTTTCTATTAGGTTTCCAGCAATCAAGGAGAGGGTATACATAGGCTATGCCTGTTGTCCAATTCTATTGAATTTATTCAATAAAATATTTTTAAATTAAATTACGTTTTCAGCAGAGAAGGATAAAACACATATCCATAAACATGCATGTGGGTGCTTCAATCAAACCAAACATTGTTTAATACCGTATTAAACTTAATCTACACCTACCACCTACTGAAGATATGTTATGAAAGAGATTAAGAAATCGATGGAATTTAAATGAGAATGTCGACAAAACATTTCTTTTCATCAAAACAAGAACCGATATATTCATAATTTTATAATTTATATATCTGACTGTTCTTCCCAGCACTACAATAGTATATACGTACAGTTAAGTTGAGAGTTGCTTGAGGGTCAACAGGTGCGTATAATAATGATATAATAATTGTCACTCTGTAAGGACTACTGTTCCGTTTAACTAAGGCTTGAACAGCTCATGGGAAAGTTGATTCAGTGTTGATTATTTGTATGTCCCCTAAGGTATACGTATCATCTTCAAACACACAATCACAAATACATGTACCTGGATAAAAGTAATTGATTTTAAAAATAACTTTTAAAGAGGATTCAGTTACACAATATAAACTTTCAGACACCCCCCCCCCCCCCCCCCCCACTCATGTGCTGGCATGTACACCATTTATATCTGCAATTAACTTAAACACTACAATTTAATCGCCCCTTTGTGTCAACGTAAACCGTATAAACATTCAATTACATGAAGCATTAACTAACCAATATTCTAGTTTGTCATTTCAACATTAAGCATACCAACACTGAAGAGATAAGTGTGTGGATCGAATGTGTCATAGAATTGCCAATCTTTAAAGCAAGGGCATTGCCAAAGGGAGTTATTCCAAAATGTGACAGTTCATGTAGTTGTTTCGTTAATCATCTGTCATATCTATAAGAGATTAGCGTCAAATCATTTATTGATGCACCGGAGTTTATTGTGCGTTATTTATCAGTCATTCGATTTATAGTTATCCAAATTTAAGTAATGTAGATACGGGTTCTCAGTTGGCAAGATGAATTAGAAATTGGTCCTTTGGAATGTTGACCCTTTTGGGATTGAAGGTCTCTTCTTGGGCTACGCGTATTGATAAAGTTTTCCATATCAACTTTTGATATAGCAAGTTAAACAAAAATTATAAAGAAAAAAAAAATCATTTTTAAATGAAATTGAGAAACAAACTCTTTGGTGAACACAACCTGACTTGTTTGGCAAACTATTGTGGAAACATCAAGTATGATAAAATTGGCGAATAAAATATGATTTGATGATTATATAACAATTATAAATAAATTTATTATATAAAAAATTCTACTGTTGTTAGGAAACAGAATTTGAGAGTACGATTTTTATTTACCTATTGAATTTTAGAATATGCAAGGTCCTTACCAAATATTATTGATGATTTTTAATATATACGATCAAAGAAAAAAAGGATACATTGTTTGAATATGGCACTTGAATATATTTTGTGACATATTGATAATGATGATATTGATGATTTGTGAAAATATTATACTCGATCTAAATCATATATTTTTGTATGAATTTACATTTAGTTAAAAATATTCTTCTATCGCACACCAAAACATAATTAACATATTCTTCATTTATTCAACTGATCTGTATATGCAGTCGAGTAAGGGTATGAAGTTAAACAGGTACAACAATTAACCTACAAACTATTGCTTAGGTAAGCCTTTTGTTATTGAATTCCGACATTCTTTGGTTACATCCGTCGACTTGCTATGTACACTAGTTAATACTGACATTACAGTTCAAAATCCTTATCTATTTCTACATATTAATGATTCCAGTCATATTTTAACAGGGGAAAGCAATAAAAAAAATCATAAGATAATTGACCTAATATATATTTTTCAGCATCCTGAAGTTTACAGCAAGTTGTCTTGGTGTGAATTGATGAACTTTATTATCAATAACCACTAAACCGAAAATGTTTACATTGCCAACTTGTAATTACACCCGAGTATTTATGACCAACTTGTAATTACACCCGAGTATTTATGACCAACTTGTAATTACACCCGAGTATTTATAACTGACCTTCTTACGTCCTGCAGTCCTCATGAAAAAATGACAATAACAAACCGTCAACCATCTCAAAAATCCATAAAACGAAATACAACTTCAAAGCAGAGCAACTCGGACCTCAAAAAAGATAGAGGTAGGATCAGGTGCTGAAATTCGTTCGTATAACCAAAACTCGGAATAATACCAAACGTGAAATGTCGATATATATCCTTTTTTATAATGTTAGTAGCTTAACTTAAACTCTGCTCTTTACAAAATATATAATTTTTTTCAGTATAGAAAAAATATCCACGATATCAAGTTTCTGGCGTTTTAAAAATGACTGCAATACTGAAATACTTTTCCGGTTTACAAAATATCGAAAAATCAAAATATTGAATATAACAAAGGATTTCATTATCTTAAATCATATCAAAATATCAAAATGGTTATAACATCAGTTTACATGGATCACACACAAGTATACACATTAAAGAGGTAAATAGTGAACGAAGGTATTTGTAACTTTTTATTGTGCACAATGTACAATATCTTTCTCTGGAATATTACAAAAAAAATCTTAAACTTTAAATACAAACAATTTATTCTCAAATTTGTTGTATAATAGATCAGAAATCACTTTACATATAAATATGATTATTATACTGCGCTATGAAAATATATATTTCAATATCTTTGATTGATGCAAAAGCTTCCATTTCTTAGTGAAAATAAATTGGAGGTAATTAAAATTGATTTTTTTGATTCAATTTTAGTATTATTTCTCGATTTGTGCTTGTTTCTAGAAATCGACTATTGACGATCGATGTCTTCCAGGCTCATACTGACGTAACTGATGTGAATTATCAATTTTTTTTCTTTCTTTTTAGTCTCTGCTCATCGTAATCGTCATCGTCATCATCATCATCAAAGGGCGAACAGCCGCATAGCTTACAACATTTGTGACAAACACATCCAACTGTCATGATTATGGTAAGAGATATCAAGGTCAGTATTCCATACTCCATAAAATGGAACCACGAAGGAAACTCGTACAATTCATGTTGAGTTTTCTGTTTTGGAATCACTAGGAGGAGAGGAAAGAATATAAAATAAAAAGAAGAGAATTTTAGCATGCCATTTGTTGTCCTTGTAAAAGTCAAAGGCATTTGAAAATGGGATAAACAATTTAATTATGATTTAATTCAATGTGTTTTGTCATTTTGTACGTGAGACTCGAAGGCATTTAAAAATGGGATGAACCTAGTTTGACACAATTTAGAAATAATTCGATTCAATGTGTTTTGTTATTTCATACGTGATACGTATGCTTGGTTTGATAACAAACTGCAAACCATGTTTGAATCATTCTGACACGAAATGCTGCAGCTAGATTGGTTTTGATATTTGAACTATTATATAAAAAACATCTATAATAATTCTGATAATTTTCAACGAAAATAACGAATATCGCATCCTCTAAATAGTACCAGTAGTTTCCATTGTTTACATATGTGAGGATTACTAATCACTTGAGGCCAAACATGCAATAATGATATAATAGCTGAGGTTTAATATAAGATAGTATACAGCCATAGTATGGATCACTTACTCTTCCCACAGTCGAAGCCTGTATAACCCGGATGACAGCTACATTGCATACCATACATTGTGTCTTTGCACGTTCCATTTTTACAAGGATTATCACTGCAATTTGTATAATCTAGAATAAGAAATAAAATGAACATGGAACATTTTTTATGTCAAATACTAATTCATGTACACGCACATGCGTTATTTAGTATCATGTTTATCACAACTGTTCATGTAAAAAAAAATTAAAACAATTATTACGAAGATTTATAAGGCAGAATACATTTATATGAAAAAAGATATTTTTATCCTAATATCAAATTTTTTTGTCATTTTAGAATAACGGGTGAAACACCATAAAAGTAAAAAATTAGGGGTTAAGCACGTAGGAAGTCTATCATCACTTAAATATAAATAAAGAAAATTCTACTATTAGATATTAAATTTTTACATATCAATTAACAATCAATCTCAAATATAATATTTTGGCCATGAATGATCATTGAATAAAGAAAAATCAAAATGTTTTAATATATTCTTCTTCTTAAAACAAATGAAACAACAAAATGGTATAAATAATTAATATAAGAATATGTCGAAGTTTGAAAATCTTTTCAAACAAAATCTACTCTCTTTAATTGTCCAGATATTTTGTATTTGATACCATAAAGCTGAGTTGATCAGAGTTATGGCTATTGCTGCCCAGGTGAGCTATGTGGCCCCTGGGTCTTTTGTTTGTATTTATGAGAGCTGGTTGAAGGTGCATGTGCATGTTCAAGGAAATGAAGTTCTCGAATCTGTCAACTTACTTTTCTCTTGAGTTACGGATCTTTTTTAAACGCAAAAATTGTGGAATTGGATTTTCCTACAAAAATACCCATCTAAGCATTGTATCCTTATAATCTACAAAATTTCATAAAATCCTGTTCCAATTGACCGGAAAACTACATAAAGGAGGCTAGATGGTCAACAAATTACCAATCAGATCTGGCCTAAAATCTCAAATATAATATTATGGTCATGAATCATCATTAAATAAGTAAAAATAAAAATATTTTACATTAAAATTTTGAATATTGTCCTATATCTTTATTCTTAAGAAGATTAATATTGTCAAAAATGGTGATAAACCAGCCCTCTTTTAAAATGCGTGAAGCGCACTGATGTGACAGTTTGTTCGTCCATTTTTTTCATTTAATACTTTGCTGAAAACAAAAACTATTTACATGTACTCTCTTTCTCATCCAATAATAGCTCTTTTTCAAGTTATAAAACGTAAGTTTTTTTTCATCAAAAACTTAATTTTTTTTAATGAAGCGGTGCGTAAAAATACACAACAAAAACAGCAACAAAGTTGAAAATGAATGCGCCGTAAGCTGATGCGGAGTATTTGGATTGGGTACGAATTAAAAGTTGTAATTTGTAAAGACTTGATTGGAAACGAATGAAGAGAACAGGCGTAATTTAAGTCTTTTGAAGAAAAGACTTGTCGGACCAGAGGCATTCAACTCGATAAACTTAATCTAATGGGACACGGTCGTGGATGAAAATGGATGACATAACGAATGTCGACAAGGAAGATGACATATTTGTTCGTGCGACTTTGGAATATGTTGTAGTAATTTGCTAGTCAATGTACTATTGAAATTGTTTACTTATCCTTTAAAACAGTAGGGGGTGGGGGGGGGGTTCTGTACAACGCTTTATTCTGTATATGTTATGTTTATTAAATGTGCATCTGGGGGTGTCAATCTTTATAATTAACTCCTCATCGTTAAGAAATTTACTGAGACAGTGTATATAATTAGAGTACTATGAACATTTGTATATGTCTTGGAAAACCAGCATTCTCACAAATGTTGATTGTTAAGCCATCAAAGTCGCCAGAATTCTCTTATCTATCTGTTTTGTAAAATAATGTGTATAATTGTTTATCGTCATTCACTTATGTTGAACTTTAGTTTTCCTATGTTCACTGTTCCTGTTCAATAAATGTTGCTAAATCAGAATATTAGAAAAAGTTGATGCAGGTATCAAAACTACATTTTCGACCAATTAGAAGCGCCAGTATGTCATCAATTAATTCAATTTTAATTAATCTGTGCCTGTATGAACATAACGATGTAGCAAAATTGAATTACTCGAATAGTATTCTTGCTTTTTGACATTTTACGTATTTATTGACAAAGTTGGCATCTTTATAATATCTCACTGTAACTACCTTTTGAACATATTGGACCTTGTCGGTTTTCCAAAGTAGGCAGGGTGATATTGTAGTACTTTATCACATTCTTTCGAGTTAATGGACTAACCAACGTAGAGACAAGACAAATTTTTCTGACATGTTTGTAAGGGTTTCTACACGATTCCAGTTATCTCCATTGTAAAACGGTGCATTTTAGACCAACTTCACAAGAACCTTTTGAGTGTATACAAAAATACATTGGAGTTACCGGTAATAAAAATATAAGAACAATCTTTAATCCTATTTCTTCAAGAAAACTGAATAAAGTTCATAAAATGTTGCATAATGTTTTAATTTTTATTGAATGTAAGTAAGGGTTGTTACATGGCTTGACGAGGACGCGCTTTGCGCACTCGAGGCAACCATGTAACAACCCTTTTGTCGCATGGTCTTTGTTTCTTGATTGAATGATTAAACTTGACACTGTTATAAGATAAAGTTAAACTGTTCTGAGATAGTATTCACTCTGGTCAGCATCCACTTAGATATTTTAAAGTAGGTTACTCGTTATAAAGAAAATCAAACTAAATACATCCTATTTATATCTATAAGCAACATTGTAGTGTATATCATCATTTTAGACTGAAGCGGTTCATTGTTTTGATGTTAAAAATATTTTTTTTTTAATGGCGTCGACCTTCTGTATGTCCAATATTTGTCATAAAACGTGTGGAGACCGGGCTGCATCAGATTTTCATAATTCATTTATGGATAAAATTTATTGAATGTTGTTTTAAAATATAATATTCACTAAAACGACAAAAATACTCTAGCTTCGTTAAAACACTTAGAAGCTTACAAATTACCGAATATAATCATTTTCTAGATCATCTTTGTTTTTTATACGACTTAGACTTTATATTATTTTCTTTTTGATTGTCAATTCCGGGTTTTCTAAGGTTTTTTCTGATCCTCAGAAAAGACCCATCACGCAATTTTGCAAACATTATTTTTACAATGCATTTTAACAATAACAAAATATTAAACTGATCAACAGAATATCATTTCGTATACGACAAATGTTACATCTTTTGAAATCATGTATTTAAAAATGTTGAAGCATCATTAGAAAACTCTCATAGATTTTAAGAATTCGTAGAGTTCAAGGCCCGTCTACGTTATCGTTTCAATTGATCTAACAAACCGGCCATTGATGAAAAACAATATCGGAGAATATTTTTGTTACGTTGGTTTTACTCCTTATCTCTTGTAAAACAATATACACTAGAAGATATCGATGTTGCCATCAAATTTTGCCCGGGGATATTATTATGAGAAATATGTTTTATCTTGCGAGTCTATTGGAAATTTATTAAGTAAGTATATATATTAGGTAAATACTTTCAATAATGTAAACAAGATATCTGACAGGATTAAGAACCATTCCTCTGACAATCTGTATCGATAGGAATACAAGTAAGTTGAAAAGATTCGATAAAAATCAAAGGTAATATCATTCATTTTCTGCTCTTTAAAGTGCATGATCTTCATCCATGCAAGTTTGATGAAAATATGACAAGTACAAGTAATAACTTAGATACAGGACCTACTCCAAAAACAGACGCCGACGCCGGGGGTATAGCATAAGCTCCCCCTGACTTTTAAATACCTAAATTATACGTGTGTGCGCCGAATAATGCATGTAATTGTTTGTGTTTTACTTTCAATCGACTATTCCTGATCTCTAACTTAAAGGAACCATAACTCACGGGGGGTGGGGGGGGGGATATAATGGATTCCCTGCAAATCCATCAAATATACACTTAGCGGACGACATGGCTCTGCTGTCATCTACTATGAACCATCTCCAGTACAAGACAACAAAGCTGGAAGACAACTCAGCTAAGATCGGTTTGAAGCTTAATGCCAAGAAATGCAAAGTGCTGAAGGTCAACAGTAAGAGTGAAACCAGCCTGAATGTCAGAAACAGTGAAGTTGAGGAGGTGGACAGCTTCACGTACCTGGGCGCAAACGTCACCAAGGACGGCAGAGGCACAGTCGACATCAGGAAGAGGATAGCGATGGTCGGTGCATCTTTCATGAGGCTAGACAACATTTGGAAGTTTATTAACATCAGCAGAAAGGTTAAAGTCTCTTTTTTCAAAAGCCTAGTCCTCTCCGTGTTGGTATGGACGTGAGACATGGAAACTCACGAAGACAGAGGAAAAGAAGATCGACTCCTTCCAGACAAAATGCCTAAGGAGGATCCTTAAGGTCAGAGGGCAACAGCGTATACCAAACCTGACTGTACCGGAGATGGCGGAAGCATCTAACATCAGTGGAGAGATTAGAAGAAGGAGATGGAACTGGATCGGCCACATATTACTAGTAAGAAAGGATCCAGCAGATGACTGTGTTGTGGCTCTATTGTGGACGCCTGAGGGAAGCAGGAAGAGGGGAACACAACGCGCCAAGAGGCTTCAGACCGCAACATGTGGATGGCAAATGTGAATGCCTTATGTGCCTTCTGGCACGAAGAGAATTAAGGTTAAGGTTAAAGTGACACGGTGACTTAAAATACATGTTTTACTTTTTGATTATGACAGCAGAAATCGGAAGAAACATACTAAATTTCATCATCCGGAAGGTTTCAAGCATCATGTCATCATCTATATGTTTACAAGTCAATAAAACTCATCCGGAAAATGCACATGTAAACAAACCGAGTTGCTTTGGAAATTGATTTTAGTGTCACGTGATTGCGATTGCTGTCAAAAAATAGTTACAGTGGGACTGACACACTGAGAAAAGAATTTGAATGTGAAGCTTTTTGATGTCTGTGATAAGAAATATGCACTCATAGAGAGTGCATCTTAATAAATTCATAGTTCTTGAAGACATCAGGCTGCAATGAGAGTCCACTAGCTAATATTAGCATGTATCATATGATATATGTCACGCTGCATTATTTACATTCCCCTGCGCTTGCGTGGCTAAGAAGCGGAAGGGAAACTCAATATTTTTGTGTTGGCCCAACAATTAATTCTATTTTTCTCTTTTTAATTTGATTTATTTACTTTTGAACACTGTAAATTTTCAAAAGTTCACTTCTCATATGATAAATAAAAAAAGTGGAAATCGTGTAAAAAATCGATATTTGCTAAATCATGGGTTTGTCCCTCACCATATCTCTTTAAGGAAAATACGAAGCAGGCCAGCTTAAAAAAAATCAACACTCTTTTGAAAAATCAACAGATACCGATGCAAAACATACAATCACCGATGCAAAACCAACAGTCATTCACTGAATTAACGCTAGATGGCGTGTAAAGAGGTATCAGGAGAAATCGTACCCTGTAGAACACGTAACCCGGAGAAAACGTACCCACGATTTAGTGTGCGGTTTCTTCCAGGGAAAACGTACCCTGGAGAAATCGTAACACGAATTAACAGGAATAGTTATTAAAACTGTTCTAATGCAATAGAATTACTTACTTAATAAACATTTGCGTCATTTTTGCTATTGTATCGTATTGTTTAAAAAATCACATACATTAAATAATTAAAACAATAATTGTGTTAACACACAAACAAGCGTCGCCTGAGCAGTTAAACTAGTCGGCAATTAATCAATCGATACAATATAACTGAAATCGTTGAAAATTCAAAAGTTAGATTGCATTATGATTGGAGATATAAATGATGATTATAGTGATAAGAATAAGAAGACGGTAGCGCGTTTATTGGTAGCTTTCTAATGTCTCGAGAATAACCCTTAAATATTTGAAAACTTTTTTATACGACAGCATATAGGAATTTCAAAATAATTTCGTTGCAAATATAATTTCAGAATCAATTTCTTAAAGTGACTTAAAATGATTGTACATGATTTAAGCAAAAAAAATTTGATTTTCTTTTCAAATTTTAATGTCTAGATGGTAAATTGGTGCTTTTTATGCTTGACCAAACTTTGAAAGTCAAAAGTCACGTTATAAACGAAATACAGAGCTTAAAAAAATTTTTTGTTATGCAGATTAGCTCAAAGCATGCTTTTGTTTACTGTGTCTGAAGGAAGACTACTTATAACAAACATGGTAAATAATATTATTTTATAACAATAATCATTATACACTGAAAAAATAAAATTTAAATGGAATTTTTACCTTATTTATCAACTATGTAAGCAAATATAAGACTCAAGTTTTCAAAACAAATAATTCTAATTGTTGTATCTTGCGTTTATCTAATTCTAGTGGGCATTAAAGTTGTAAAAATAAATTTTACAATTTTTGAGCTCAAATCGTACCCATGTCCCTTTAAATATTCAACCAATACATAGATAGTCAAAATAGTTTTCATAAATGTTTCACATTCTGGTTATGATTTCCCCAGGGTACGTTTTCTCTTAGAGAAAACGCATGTGCGGATCAAGAGGGGGGTCGGGTGTGTACAGAACCTAAACAATTCGAATTTCTTAAATTTACTTAGTAAAATTACCGAAAATATGCCTATGACCCCTCCCCCCACCCCTAGCAAACCTAAATATCCCTTAGAGCCCCACCCCCCTCTCTAGATAAAAAATCTGGGCCCGCGCATGAAAACGTACCCTATGTCAAGGGTACCTTTTCTGCAGGTTGCGTTTTCTACAGGGTACGATTTCTCCGATTCCTCTTTGCACGCCATCAAGTGTTAATTCAGTAAATGACTGATGGTTTTGCATCGGTAATCGTTTGTTTTGCATCGGTGTCTGTTGATTTTGCAAACGAGTCTGTTGATTTTGTTTTAAGCTGGTCTGTTTCGTATTTCAGTATGTTTTAAAAACTTAGTTGGTTGTTTTGCATTAACGTCTTTTTTGCCCTTTCCGCCGCCCATAAGATTGACCGGAAAACCACATCAATGTGTGTCGCGCATTGATGAAACAGTTTACCTGTAAATATTTTCCTTTGATACGTCATTAAAAACAAAAATCATTTAATTTATTATTTAACATATAATAACTGTTTTACTTTAATTTTCTTTCATCGAAAAAAATTAACTACTTTAAATGACACGGCGCGTATGAATACACAGCAAAATCAGCAACAAAATTCAAAAGAGATTCGCCTTCTGCTGATGTTAAGTTCTGAACTATATTAATGGATTAGACAAGAGCTGATAGTTGTAAATTGTAATGACTGAAGTGGAAACGAAGGATTAGAACATGCTATGATTATGGTTTGTTGTACTAAAGACATGTTAAATAATTATCAAAAAGCTCAATGCAACTCGACATATACTGTAAGGGTACGCGATTGTAAATGAAAGTTCAATCAAAAAAGAAAAGTGTGTACAATTTTTTGAAAGTGTGACTTTAAAAACTGATAAAGAAATGTATGCCTCAATCTAAAACTCCCCCTCGCCAAGAAAATAAATAACAATATTTACTGAGATAGTGAATAGTGTATACAGGGTTATTTTTATCCAATGTAGTTCTCGCCCCTCTACAATTGCAAACAGTTTCGCCCCGTCTTGAATTCGCCCTGACAAAGTTGTGTTTAAAGAGAGATAATTTGAGACATTGGAATTCGCCCAGTCTTAAATTCGCCTGCTGACAACGAGGCCGAAAGGGGCGAAAATAAAATGAGGGCGAACATTTCCCTGTAACAGTAATAATAGTATGTCTTTGAAAAGCCAACATTTTCGAAAACGTTGATCATTTACAGACTGATTCTTTTTGTATAGACAGTCCAATGTAGCAAAAATTGTATTGTTCTAATTATTCTCTTGCTATTTTAAATTAAAATTATTTGTTTGATGTCATAAAGAAAAAATAACTTACCACAAAGCTCACATTTTTGGGACATGTCACTGTAAACACCTTTTGAACAAATTGGACAAGGTCGGTTTTCCAAAGTAGGCTGGGTGATATTGCAGAATTTTATCACATTCTCTCGAGAGGATGGACTAACCAGTTTAGGATTGAAACAGATTGACTTTTTTCTGATCTGGTCGGTGTAGTATTTACAATTTCCATGGCAGCTTTCCCATTCTCTCCACTCTAAAACTAGACAATCCTGTCTTTCTTCACATCCACCCTTATCATCATCTGTGGAACACATCTGGATCGTCAGCAATAATACAAGAAACGTATTCATGCCGGTCTGCTTCATAATGAGAGCTGCAACTTTATTGTATGAATGCATGAAGCATGAATCGAATTATGTATCACTTATATCCATATTCGGTAGCCAATGAGAATTAGCTTGATTTCAAATCCCTTGGACCGTTAAGGCTCGGATTGATTCTCAAAGCTTGAATTTTAGATAGTTTATAATTGCATTTTCAAAATTTAATTTTAAACTTTAAAAAGTATATTTATTTATTAAAGCTAGATTGATATCAAATCCTGTTGACCGCCAATAATAATAGTTTATCCAATGGATTTCTATTTTCGAAAAGCTTCTTTTGAAAGCGTTCATTTACCTTTCATTCAAAATACAGTTAAAGTTCGATTAAACATCCCATGATTAGATAACGCTATGTACGAGGGCTGTTCGTTAGGTAATGTTTATTGTAGCACTGCGCGATAACGCTTTGCATGATTTCGTTGATGATGATACTCTTGAATAGCTCTATTCAATAACGAGCCTTCAGCTCAACAAAGTTTTAAACTCGTAGTCATTTTAATAGATGCAGTCGTTGACCACTGTTATAAAAATGGTTGGGAAACGGGTTGAAAATAGAGCTTACAAAGAATTTCGCACACAACTCGGTCATTAGGTAATGCAGATTGTTACTGAACTAGGGGAAGTTTATAGGTCTGATAGGTATTTTATTAGAGAGTCAGTAGGTGAAAAAGACATTCCTGACTGGCACAGAGTCCGTCAAAGATGCAGCAAAATCTGGTCGATCTGTGACTGTAACAGGCAAGTGCCTCAAAAGTCAGGAAAATAATTGACAGTGATGGGAGATACACGATTTGTGATATTGCCAAAGCTGTTGGCATATCGCTATCGCGGGTGCATTTCATTTTGAAGCGTATTTTGAAACATTTCTGCCAGATGGATACCGCATATATTGACAGATGACCAAAAACGGGTACGAGTACAAACCGCTGAGCAATTGCTAAGAATGTTTCCAAACTTCATCCAAAGACAAATATTGCTACAGGTGACGAAACATGGGTTTACTATTTCGAACCAGTAAGAAAAATTGGAAACAAAATATGACTAACTAAACAGGGTAGAAGGCCTGTAGTTGCCAAAAGAACAAAAAAGGTTCTTTATTGCATATTATTCCCATGTGATGGTATAGCCGTACAAATTCCGGTGCCGAAGGGCAAAAAGTGTTACAGGTCGCTATTGCCGAGATGTTATACTGAAAAAGCTTGAGAAATGTTATCATAAACGACGCCCTGTGTCAGGATTTAGGCATGTTCAACTACTTCATGATAATGCACCATCACATACATCTGATCTTGTGAATCAGTTTTTCAAGTCGGAGTAGGTTACCGTCTTGTCACACCCACCATACTCTGAAGATCTAGCCCTATGCGACATTTTCCTTTTTCCAAAACTTAAAAAGTTCTTATTTGGTCGCCGTAACAAGTCCCGATATTCCCTTGGCTCAGCCATCAGTCAGTGCCTCAGTGGTCTACATAAATCATCCAGCGTATCGTGACGCATTTCAGAAATGGATTCAGAGATTGAAATTAAGTATTTCAAACCGCGGATAACACTCAAAATAAATGAAATGTTTATTTCACTATTTGAGTCGAATTCTTTTGAAATATCGTACAATACACACATTGTTCAACTCTCGTATTGGAAAAAATCGCTAATGATATCAGTGTAACATTTGTATTTTTTTTTTATTAATGTTTATGTTATGAGTCATGCTTGTTTGCATTTTAATCGACAAAATTTTAAATCGAAACAAAATAATATATTTAAAAGACGTTTTGAGTGATAATTTGAATTCAAGCATTTTTCATTAAATTTCCTACATATTTAAGTTATTAAGTATTCTTGACATTTTTTGTATTTCGACCCATGAGAGATCTTTTTTTCTCATAAAATCGTCTGTTTTCTGCGAAATATGTCGTCCGTAAGAAAGTATTTTCCTGATATTTTGTGTTGATGTTCTTAGTCTTCTCCGTGCAAATTCCATGAACTAATGTTTTGTATAGTTTTAAGATCAACCCTCATGAATCCGATATCGCTTCTCGTTACATTTGTTTGCATTTTAATAACCATCCAATAACTTTATTTTCATGATCTTACCTATTAAAACTTATCTTAATATTGATATCATTTTTATCTGTATTACCTCCTACTTTGGTTTTAGGTCTCGGTATGTGTCAGTCAATAAGCATATAAAACACCTTTAAAATTCAAATTGGATTATTGGATTAAAGAGATTTCATTATCTAATTTAATAGAAATGATGGTGTTTTATATATATATATATATATATATATATATATATATATATATATATATATACACTGTTGCATACTATCGTCTTATCGGTAGATAACCGGGTTCCGTTATTTTCTTATCTATAAGTAAGTCATACATAATACTGGTACTTTAAATAAAAACCTTATATTTACGTAAAAATTAAATTAAACTCGTGTCATAGAAATAGTGAAGAATGCATCAATATTTGTTCATTTTGACATTGTCCCAAAATTTGGATCAAACCAATGTTGTATTAGTTAATGTACACTATTGAGTTCATAAACAATATTAATATCAATAATTCTAACTCACTCTCTATTAATAAACATTTACAACTGATTCCCCGTCTGTTTATAATATAATCATAGTAGTGGTTATTTAAACTTCAAATATGACATATTTATGAGACTTAAAAACTAAATATTTTCTGGCATATGAATTGCAAAACACAAAATTCATATATACTTTATTATAATCTTACATTTTTTTTTATACCATCTAAGTTTTGGTAGTATGAAAACTAAAATTTTAAAATTGATTTTAAAAGGCATATTTTCAAAAAAAAAATCATTAAAAGATTTCTTTTCTTTCATCATCTCGCGCAATATTTAAATCATATGCAATTAAGCTTTGGATAATGGTACTATTGTGAATGTTATGTTTTGTTTTTCCATAAACAAACCTCTTTTTCGTTTCTTTATTTCTGACAACTTGTTATTTACTAAAAATTTGTGAAGAAATAAGCATTAAATTCATTGTTTATCATCAAATGTAAACCATTGTCCTATACTTATTTTTAATCTCAGGTTAAAAATTGTTATATGATATTTTGATTATTTGATAGATTTTTATTAAATTTTTTTCAGTTATTTAGTAAATGACACTTTTATAACGACTAGTTGTCAAAGATGGAGGGTGCTTCTCAACAACAACTTTTACCACATCTCAAAACATGAAAAATGACAATAACAAACTGTCAACCATCTCATACGACACCGGTCACACCCGCCGTGTGATCTTTGTCGTGATCGGGAAAAAGCGGAAAAAGTCCGTAGATAATTAGGTGATTAATTATGGTCTAACAATTAGTATGGAAAACGTCAGTCAGCATGCGACCAAAGGAAGATTGTATTTGCTGACAAGGTCGTTGTATCGACCATAGAACTTACGAAAAAATGACTTCAAACGAGACTGTTGATAGTCGTGTTTTATCAACTTGTTTGTCAGTAGCTTGCCTTGCCTTATAAACTGTTCATTCGAAGAGCATGCCTTGCGTATCGAATAAACTGAGAGACAAAAACACCATATGCAGGTGATAAAGGTATATTGCTACATAAGTAAGGAAAGTTTACTTTAGAAAAATTGAAGTCTGACTCATCGCGTTTATCATAAAGTTTTGTTGTTAGGTTACCATCAATGTCCATTTCCAGTAAAATATCCAAATATGAGGCAGATAACGCAGACTCTGGGGTATCTTTTATTTCAAGTTCACTGGGATATATCGAGTCGACGTAAGTATGGAAATAACAATTGTTAATTGATAATACGTCGTCGATATACCTGAATATTGAGTTGAAGGCCACAGCGATTGATTTTTTTTTTTCACGTACAAGTTTTTGAATATGCAGTGAAAATTAAACATAAAACTGTCGGGGAAATAACCAAACAGGTAAATGTACATATTATGTTTTTTCCCTTGTAAAAAAAAGTTAAAACAAACAAAATAGTGATGTTTTATGAATGTTTTAGAAAAAAAACAGATCACTTGAATTTTCGTGAGCTGATTTATCATGAAATGTGGTGATAACGAACATTGTTCAAATACAAAAGTCCAAAGGAAAATTACAAAACAGAAGCAGAGCAAACACGGACCTCTAAAAAAAAAATAGAGGTAGGATCAGGGACCATGGAGGAGTGAGCATCCTCTGCTGACCGGTCACACCCGCCGTGTTTTCTTTGTCGTGATCAGGAAAAACGGAGAAGTCCGTAGACAATTAGGTGATTAATTATAGTCTAACAATTAGTATGAAAAACGTCAGTCAGCATGCGACCCAGTGGAAGTTTGTATTTGCTGAACTTACGAAAAGGTGACTTCAAACGAGACTGTTGATAGTCGTGTTTTATCAACTTCTTTGTCAGTAGCTTGCCTCGCCTTATAAACTGTTCATTCGAAGAGCATGTAAAGCGAACATTAGCTACGAAAGATGAGTTCCCATATAACATGTCAACGGCCCAATTTACTCGAGGAATAATTTAAAATCTACCATGATAATTGACTTACCATAGTGAATATTAATTATACTGGCATATCACAATGTGTCAATAGCTCGGATCTTTTCTTTTCCTTTCGAAATAATTTACGCATTATCAATGATTTTATGACCAATAAAACAGTGAGTTTTGTTCCGGTTTGAGACTGAGGGTTACAATAGTTCACATCAGGTAAGTAACATGCGTTTATAATGGCGGGGAGACCAACTGGAATTATTTTCATCATTTAAAAAAGTTTCTTATAAGCATACTAGTGCGTATTTTTCTCCTTTTACATAAAGATAGATTTCGAATCTGTCGTCCAAAATTATAAGTGTTGTAATTTTTCTTTATCAACAATTGAATTTAATCTAGAGATGATTATAAATTTTGAAATGTTTTCTGTGTTAATATTATTCGATTTTATTAAAAATTCTAATGAATTTAGTCATGGATCACCATTAACATCAGTGAATGAAAATATCATTGAAACTTTTAGCGAACGTGATATCTGGCATAATCGGTTAAAAATATTATTTTCCTTATTTACCCTTGCTTTAGAGACTTGAAAGCAGAAATTCTGGAAAAAGAAAGATATTGTGTTTATTTCATTTCATTCAACAATAAGTTTTAAGTTTTGCAATTCTTCGAAAATTAGAAAAATAGAGCATATTGATAACGCAAATAATATTTCCTTCATAGAATACTGTCAGTCATTTATGAAAAAAGCTTGAATTGTTGTCTTCATGCAAGCAGGTTACATTCTACTTCCTTAAACGCACTTCCTCGTACGAAACATAAAACGCGACGGTGATAAAGTTTCCCTGCATACGCAACATGGACATCAACACCACCCAAGCTGTGGATCCACTGAAGAGTATCAGAGAGAAGGCCTTCCTCCTCTACTGGAATGAACAATACCGTGAGTTATATTTCCCAAACACTATCGGGTTGGCGTTTTATCTGATAATCGGAGTCCCTGGTAACATCATCATTATCCTCATCTATTAATTTCGTCTTCGCAAAGAAAAGGATGGACGATTCTTCATTACTCCACTAGCTTATATGGATCTTCTTGCCCTCATCATAACCGCTTCAATGAATCTGACCAGAAATCTTCAACAAGTGATTTTTCCAGGCAGTGCTTCATGCAAACTATTACTCTATCTAAGTTATGGAAGTACAAGTAGCTCTCTTTTTCTCCTGAATGTCATTGCAGTCCAAAGATTTCAGAAGATATGCAAGCCATTTAGGAGACAAATGGATAACTTTTGGAAAAAGATGTCCATTGGTATTTGCGTAATTTCGTCACTTTTACTTTATTCTCCAGTTCCTTATTTTTACGGCGTTATTGAAATTCGCAAGCCAGAACTTGGCAACATTACTGGGTATCAATGTAATAAGCTACCTGGAACAGTTGATCAGTTAAAAGGCCTTAGTGTCTTTCAAAGTATTGCCTCCTTCATAACTCTATCCATTGTTGTGACAATAACAATTCTGTATATAATTATCACTGTTGCAATTGTTAAGCAAGTTAAGAAAATGAAAATTACGAAAGTCCGACAGGAAAAAACCAGTGGCCAATCATCAGACGCGACTATTCTATCTGATTTGTCGAAAAAAACGCACAGATAATTCGCAAGGCGCAGAAAGCAGTGTTGTAGAAACTAGCGTCGTTTCCGTGTACCAACTCGAGGCAAAGCAACGAAAGCCAAAAGAAAAGTCAGGATCAAAAGGCGCAGCTTTCCGTGTGTCTTTTATGTTTATGACCATCTCATTTGTTGGATTTTTGGAATACTTGCCATCTTGGACATTCATTTTGATCGAGACCAAAAATCTTTTATTTTGGAAAACACTACCGCCTACCACATTTCATATCTGTCTCGCCCTAAGACGAATGTATATGTTGAATCATGTAGCCAACCCTTTCATTTACGGAGCTTTTGATGTCGCGTTTCGACAGCAAATAAAGAAGTTATTCTGTGTAAAATAAATACAAATTCAAATGCTTCTTCGAAGGATATGCAGAACATCTATTGCAATGGTTGCAACAAATATATATTTACAATATCTGTTAGTTTTGGATCAATAAAAAGATTTATGTTTAAAATATTTGTTTATGTTTCTTTATGGTAGATAATAAAGATAATATTTCGAAACAAAAAAACAGACAATATTTAGTTTTGCACATATTTTTCATAATTGTTCTTGTATAAACATGTGGAATGATTTGAATAATCTAAAATAAAAAGTATCCTTTGTAAAATATGTATATAACAAGTTAATAATTGGATGTTAATTGTTAACAGAAACTGGTTTTATGTTAGAAGTCAAGAAAACCGTTACATTAGTCCTTTCTTTAATTCATTCTTATGTTAAATACATGTAGCACATCGTCTACATCAATGTATTGAAAAATTGTGCTGGAACAAGCCAAAATGTTGGTTTTAAAATATTTTCATATATTTGACCACTGAATAATATATTTTGAGCTTTTTGACAAAGTAATGAAAACCATGACTTAGATTTTTACTATGAAAAATACATTAGACAAATGTGGCCTTTCAAATAAATTGTGTGCCCATGCACATGAATCATTTCTGTTTAACACAAAGTGGACAAAAACAACTGTTAAAGGTTTGAGAGATCAATGTTTACAAAAATGGCACAATGGTATTCAAGAATAATCTAAAGGAGTTATATACGACACAGAAGTTTGAAATAAGTTTAAATGTGAACGATAATTACTAATGTGACCAGTAAGTGAAAAAAATGCTAGTGTTACAAGTACAAATCATCATGTTCCTATAGAAGTTGGAAGATAGAGTAGTGTTCAGCAAACGCGTATTGTAATCTATGTACTTTTGTACTTGTAATAAAATTAGCGACTTTCATTTTATTTGAGAATGCAAAGCCTTATGTAATTTACACAGTCAGTTTCTCTCCCAGGGATTACTGTTTTGCTTTTATTACTAAAATATTTTGTAAAATTATGATTGCAAGTAACTTTATTAAGTTGGGTTTTTAAAAATTAATCAAATTATTTGCTCAATCCATTTACATTTTGTTTGACATTCCTAATAATGTTGTATATATGTAAATCCGGTTTTTATATACACTTATACTAGTGTTTGTAATGTATCATTCCATGGTTAATAAACTGTAATGAACTGAACTGAATTACTATTTAAATGGTGTAACTGTCTCATCAAGTGTGTTATTTTGGGACCAATGTAGATGGTCAATGGAGAAGAGCCAGGCATTTCTAATCGATAACGACTTTAAAATCAAGTAGCACTTGAACTGTAATAACTTTTTTAAGTATGGAATGAGCAGCATGTTTACAATTTTTAAAAACGTCAAAACTTGTAATTTTGAACGTAGAGTGTCTGCTAAATACGGATATACCTCTTTTGGGGATGTATAAGCTCTTCCTATCTAGTTCAACATTCTATTAGTCTAATTCTGAATTTGCCCTAGCTTTGCGTCAAGCAAACATTTGGGACAAAGGGTTTATAAACAAGTGCAACAAATTTACCTGGACTTAGAACAGTAACAAGTTGTTTGTCAATCAAAAGAGAGTTAACAGCCTTAAACTAGAACTGATATTTTCGACCAGGCAGGTTTATTTTGTTATCTTGGTTTAAAAAATATATATAGAACTTCTTAGATGGTGATAACACATAGAATAGGCACAATTAAGGTCTGAAAACCTTCCTGATGTAATGATAAGTCTACTGTCATTTCTGGTATAATTTATTTTAACCAACAAAATATACAATATAGTCATGCTGTATACTAGTATTTCATTTGTTTAGATAAATACCAGAAAGAACATCAACACCGGGCACACATAACAATGAAACAGAATTTTTGAAAAGCAAGGAAACATCAAATGCAACTTTTGAAATATTGATGAAAGAGGGTGTGAAGGGAAGTTTTAACTATATATAAATGATAAATGTTTTATTGAATAATGGTAACAGTTAATATCAAAATGGAACGCAAGTTTCCGTGTTCCTCGTTTCATGATATGTTATGTCATTACGTGTACAGTTTGATGTATGTGTATAGTTTGCTGTATTGTTGGTCATTTTTAAGGTTAACGAGATTAGCAGTGGTTTGAAATATTTTATCGTTTAAACGTATATCGAACACAAGTACTTACAATTTACAAGGTTCTTGCCATATATAACAATTTACAACTGTCTGTGTAATAGTTTAAGAATTGAAAATATATAGAAATGTATATTATCAAAATGCATAAAATATATTATTGAACAAACGTATATGTTTTTATAATAAGTTTTATTTAAATTCGGTTCTAGGCAGTAATACACTGTAATTAAGAGAATCTACCACAGTCTCTGATAAATCGTTGAGCACGTTAAAAAATTACGTTCAAGTTGGTTTAAAGATTAGAAGTGTGATTCATGCGAATACATAGAATATATATACTCGTACATCATACATTGACTGTTTTTATTATGTAACATTGAATGTGAAGTGTGGACCTTTTTATCATTAGATTAAAATATAGTGGCCACATTATTCAGGCACGTAGAATCGGGGAGGGGGGCTCTTTATCTCAGCAAACATTTTTCTTAAATTTACATATAGAAAATTGCATTATCACAGAGTTCCCCCCCCCCCCCCCAACTTTTTTGTGTGCATTTAGAATATTGAATGAAAATCAGGAAATTTGATGTGAAAATAATTTTTACATGAATCTGCCCCCTCCCCCCCCCCCTCCCCCAAATTTTAAAAAACGATGCTACGTGCCTGTTATTCATGAGATGTGTCTCAAACTCCATCATCTCGCTCTAATCTGCAATGATCTCGTCCATCCAGTATGCAATTAAAATATACATATGTATAATATTTATTTAAATCGCGTAACCATTTGAACCTACAAGAGTAATCAAAGAATTTATTAACGGCAGCAAAAATGCTTTTGTTCATCTGTAGATTTTCTTTTCCCAATTGTTTTAATAAAAAGGACTCCTAGAATGTAGACATATATTCTCCAGACAAAAAATAATCTATATTTTTTTAAATACATGAATGATTTAATTTATGTCAAATGCAATATATTTTACAAAATATTGTATCGTATTAATATGGGTTCCGTGTTTGTTTCATATGATGCAATATAATAGCATAATGCTTTATTGTAACATATGATTCAATATTATACATGTAATATATAATGCGATACAAAATGGTATGATAAATTGTGTTAAATGACGCATAATTGGTGAATTGTGATGCAAGGTGAAGTGTTATCTCCGATTTTGTTTAATCTATATGTAAATGATTTCGAAATAAATTTTCTAAAATCTGGATGCATACCGCACGAATTATTATCATTTAATTTGTTCCTACTAATGTATGCTGATGACATGGTACTTTTCTCTGAATCTGCTGATGGTCTACAGCTACTTCTAAATGAACTGTCACATTATTGATAAACTTGGAACTTGTGTATAAATGTTGAAAAATCATAAATCGTGGTTTATAGACATAAGGGCAAAATCAAATGTAACGAAAAAATGGTTTATCGTCAATGGTGTATTAGAAATCGTGGAACAGTTTACTTATTTGGGAATTATATTCAATATAATACTAAATTTACAAAGGCTGAAAAGCAATTATCTGACTAAGATAGAAAGGCAATGTTTACTCTAAGGAAACATATTAGAGGCATGCTAATCATGAAACGCTTTTTGATTGTTATGTTGGTAGTGTTATTGATTATGGTCAGAAATTTGGGACTCTCATAAAGGTAACAATGTTGAAAAGCTGCATCTTGATTTTTGTAAGCAAGCCTTGGGTGTGAAAAGGTCTACATTCAATGCTGATGTGTATACAGAGTTAGATAGATTATCCCTTATTGCAAAAAGGCTTTTTTCAATTTTAAAATTTTGGAAAAATGTTTTATATAGTAATTATTGCATTTATTCAAAAGTGTTATGAAGAAATATACATTAACTGCGAATTGTATGGACATAAAAAATGGGCTTCTGATGTAAAGTAAATTTTCAATAAAATTGGGTTCAATGAAATTTGGAATAAACAAACAATTGATTCACTTACTCTAAAAGTCATAAACCAACGAATCACAGACCTGGCTAAACAAGATATTTTTGGTAAAATAGAAGATTTGCAGAAATGTCATTTTTATAAATATTTAGTTGGTGGATTTTATCTTCAATGTTACCTTAGAAAGTCAGTTCTTGTAAAATTTCAACAGTGTATATCGAAATTAAGATTGTTTTCTACCCATCGAAACTGGAAGGTACAATAATATTCAATTCAATTCAAGGGAATGATGTTATAAACTAACCTGAACTGTTTCTTCTGAATTATTGTTAATTATGAGATGCAAAAGCTTGTTCCCATCCTTCCATTTCTCAGACATCTTGGAAAAATATTGAACGATTGTTGCAGTTTCTTATCGTCAACTTGAAAATGACCCAATTTTATAAAGGTGTTCTACTTGTAATTGAAATATTACTCACTTCACTAACCTGTTTTGGATAAAGATACACTGTAAATTTGCCAGAGTGAATAATTTTACAATCACCATAATACCGTACTATTATTACCATAATAAGCTGTAGAGAACATTGCCTTTCTTTTGAATTAAATAAGTTAATCTAGAACTAATGATAACTAACACAAAAGCATTGTAAAAATACAAATAGAATCACAAAGAGTTCTCGAGTGAAACAGGTACATGTACTAAGTATGTTGTTAAACTTCCATTTGGTCCCTCGCTTCGATCAGCACCAAATTCATGGTACGCGGAAAGTTTACCAACATATACTTGTAGTATAAAATTTTGAGGTTTTTTTGAATGAAATTTCATAATTAGAAAAGCTATACAACATGTGTATTCCAAATTTAATTTATCAATAGAGGTAGTTTTCGGCTTTCATAGGTGATCAAATTTAGGTACTGTAACAGCCAACCTTTAAAATTGATATAATACACATGGTCAAGATAAAATCTATCAAATAAATGAACGTATGTGCTACATAAGTACATGTATCTTAACTTTCGTAAAACAAAATATTCGCTGAATGAATACTTCGACAAAAAGTTGATCATGGCGGACTGAAAATGAAAGCTTTATACATACACATAAATTGTAAATGCACGAGACTGTGTAACCGCTGAATGCATTTCCCTTCTTAAGGCTCCCCAATCCTAATCCGGGTTTTAGACGTGTTGCTTTCATCCTTCAATGGTTACCTATTCTATATATTTCATACAGAGAATTAAATAGAAATCTAAAAATTCTTTACAATTTATCTAGACGTATGACAGAGAAAAAGCATGTTTGCCTTGCTTAGTTGTAATTGAAGTACATGATAGGGAAAATTAAAGCGGGGTTTGGGATATCGAATTAAAGGGTAAAACCTAGTACAATCTTCAATCAAGAAAAATCACTGTTCTCTGTTATAATACTGATTATGCAACAGGGAATGATGATTACGGAAAGCATACTTATATAAAAGAAATTTTATCATTTTATGGATAAAAATTAATTTGAGAGCTGATAACAGGAACTTATAATGAACATTGCCGAGGAGCAGACTTAAATGATTCTCAAAGCGTGGAAAATATCTTAATAATTAATCATTTAACCTTTAATTTACTGTAGTTCTTTCGTTATGGGGTCAAAGTCTCTTACCGGAAATTTCTTTACTCAAAAGGAAGTTAAGATATATTGTATTTAAATTGGAAATTAAAGGTTCAAAAGTTTAACAATTCATATAACAGCCAAAAGGTTGAGATTTTTCTATTCAAACAAATAAACAAAATTACTGGAAAGGTTACAGTGCAGAAATCAAAAGATAAAAGTAACAGGAAATTTTTGATAGATTGTCACGTGAAAAAAGGCATGGGTGCAGCTGTTACTTTGAAGAGGCGAAGACACAAATATCTCGGCGAGGGGTCTGGATGCCGCCCAAGATCCACAGGGGGTCCTCACTCACTCTGGACAGCGCGCTGGTAGGAGATCCGAAAGGAGGGGGCTAAACCTCCACCCCCGTTCCAAATAAAATGGATTCTATGACACAAAATCAGTTGCACAATTTTAAGCATATGAAATATCAAATTCTTTTAAAAGTCGTTTTAAACTGAACTCTTGACTAAGAAAAACTATGCAACAGGTGCATTTCAATTTCATAACCAGAGGTAGTTTTCACATATTTAGCGGAATCAAATTAAGCTATAACGACCCTTTAAAAGATAATTAAACATTTTTTTTCATTTAAATACTTAAGAGCTTAGATCACATTTTCTAAAAATTCAACAGTCAAAGAAAGTGGGCGCTTAAGATGTAGATTCGGCAGGAATCTGGGGGCACAAGGAGACTGAAAATTTAATCGATTAATTTTGCACATTTTTCGAATTATAACCGTTATTTGGTTTCTGTTGACGTGGAATGGGCAGAAAAATGTTTGAAATGCAAAAGGTTTTATCATAATATTGGTCTAAACATAGCAACACGGCGGAATTGATGCCAAATCCTACTTATTTACAACTGTTTATAAACGATTTTGTTGTCTCTGGGTCTTTTCTCCACAAATTTGAAACGTGTAAAGATGACATATTTCAAGATTAAAAACGTCGCTTTTTAAAAAAAAAGATGGAGAGGTGACCCAGAGATGACTAATTATGTACTTTTAACTTTTTCATAATATTTTTGGAGGATGAAAAACAAAGTCCAGAGATATGAAAATGTTTATTTCAAACACTACTTTATACATACTATTATAAAGTCTTCCATGACTTACTGGTTTCGTCCTGAGTTAGTAAATACAAACAAATACAGTGTTTTGGGTTCAAATCCTCCTGGTGATTCCTTTTTTTATTTTATTTTTTTTAACTTTTTTTTCCAAATATACTTAGATAAAACATTATGTTGAATTATAGAATACCGGTATATTTGTCGTTATTGATTTCTGCCGTATGAACACTATTTTCTGTTCTTATTACTAGTTTATTATGATATACAATATAACTGAATTAAAATATATATGCATTAACATTTACAATATAATTATTTATCGATTTACCCCTCATTGCCCTTTTTAGAAAGCTTGTGAGTTTGTGATAGCCAAAAGAGACATGTACGTCAACTCTCAAAATAATATAGTTTGATTAATCAATTTTTGTTCAAACCTGTACATACATGTAGCATTTCGAGGTTGTAGACATTTTTAATCACAATTGATTAGTGTCGATGATTCCTGCTAACTTACAATCTTGTGCGCCCAATTTCTTTATATTGACATAAAAAGCACTATCTAATATAAATCAAATTATGCATGATGTCATGGTCCGTTATAATAGAAACTCAAAGATATTCACTCAACCAGAAAAGTATATTTAAAGATTTTCAAAGGAAAATAAAAATCCTTCCACAATTTTTTTTAAAATATCAAAATATGCTTCATTCGATAAATATTGATTTAGTTTATATACCATTGTTTAGTGATGTCGTAGGCTAACAAAATGAAGATATATCATACATGTCATATTTTAATACCTGCCCATGTTGATTTTGCATGATAATTTCTTGAACACGTATTCCCCCATACCATAACATAGAATGAATTGTCTCGATAAAAATGGGGTCTGAACTAATCGATATGAAAGCAAGGTTTAATTGTACCAATGTCCTTTGGGGTAAAGGCACGAAACTTTTTTCTTAAATTTACATCAAATAGAAAATTGAATGTTCGCGGAGTTGCCCCCGCCCCCACTTATGTGCAGGTAAAAAAAACAAATTAACCTTGATTGAAGTTATGTGTATCAGCTCATTTTCACTGACATTGTCCAAAAACTTCAACAAAGATAATTGTTTGTGTGAACATTGCACCTGATTTAAATATGACCCGTGACATGATTTTTTAAGTCAATAGTATATACATGTGCACTGGTAGTGAGGATTTTTGGGCAAAATCACCTAACAGAATTTCACATCATTCTCTTCTTCATTGTAAACATCATTATCCATGTTGCCTTATTGAATTTCAACTTTCTCAACTCAGGACAATGCTTAGTATAATGCATTATATATGTTAAAAGTATTATCATTTACGATATTTTTTTCTAGAAAAATATTTTTCTAAGAAAAGAAACAAAACCAAATTTTGAATTTTCCCGCCTTTTAACAGTCCTCCTTTTATTACATGTAAAATGATAACAACATTTATTACAGAAATGTATTGCACAGAGTTAGACATGGCATCACAATAGCTGGTTTTACAGGTTTCTAATATATACATTGATTGGCTCAACAATAAAATTTGAATTAAAGTTACTGTATCTTAATCATAACAATTTCAATGAGCTATTTATAGCAATGACAGTTTTTGGCTCCAAAGAATAAAAAAAACAAATACATCTAATAGATGCATCATTTCATTAAATTCCTTTGTTTTGTTAACATTCACATTGACTCATTACTTTAACAAATGTTTATACATTAAATGGTAAACTTTAATAACTGAAAAAAGTGTTTGTGTGATTATGCAGTAGTATGAATAATTAAGCAAGTAAAACAAAATAAGCATGTACAATTCAAGTACCGTAATACAACAACCTCATATTGTCAATTAAACATATTTTAATTTAAAAAAATTAATATATTATTCCTGTTGTTAGTACTGAGGGTAAAAATAAAGCATATAAAAGTCAAACCCAAATCAAAAGCACTAGACCAAATAAATAAATAATAAATTTAAATAGTGCAGGTCATTCCATCACAAGAAAATTAAATATCAAATGGATTAATTAATATGCCCAAAAGTATTAATTAAAATTAAATATCAAAAGAACAAACAAATAAATATCTAGCAGATTATAGTACAAGATAAGGGTTAACTAAGGAACCAAAGAAAAATTATCAAAATGAGATTCAAGAATTTTCAAAACAAACATCAACAATATAAAATATCAATTACTGGTAGTATATCATAACAGTTTGACATTCATGATATTTAGGTGTCTATATATGTATTATTTATAGTCAATTCTGTTAGACGTATAAAAAAAAAAAGGAATTATTAAATGATTTAAAAAAACTGAGAGTAGCAAATGAACAAAAAGCGATAGTTTTCAAATTTAAGGGGAATGTTTGGCAATATAATCACAATATCAGGGTTTGTGGATCTATCCACAGTCAAGAATGAACTATTGATCCCCACTTTGTAAATTTAGGTATCTTCGACAATTTCTAAAACAATCCCTTTTTAACTTTACAACATGCTTTAAGTTTGTCTTAACTGGTACATGTAATACTATGTTGCCATTGTCAGCTACTGTCAGCGCTACTGAATTCTCAAATGTCTTAGATAATGCCAGTGAGGTTGTATTTTCAAACTGAAAATGAAATTTTCCAAGGAACAGCAGTTATACCATAACATGTATTAAAATAAATCATCAGATAATTGCCAAAGAAAGTCCAGTATTTCACTTATATCATGCCTGAGAATTGTAACAGAGCATTTCTGTACTTTCTCTCTGGAATGTTGTGTACCACAATGCAAAATCAACATGTAAATTGTACATCTCTTTTCATTAGTTCATACAATGGAATGTTCAATACCATCTGTAAAATACATGTACTATAATACAAAAATAAATATGCATAATAAATAGCAGTGTGCAGTAAATGGTTTAGTTAAGTACTAAATGTATTGTAGCAATTCATCACAGCAAAAATTAAATAGCTGCTTAATGCATCTATCAATATATTTGTACCACAATATTTAATTTGAACAGTACAATATCATCAAAAATTAAACTTTCCATGGAAAAAAAACTAATTTGGCGAAATTGACAATCATGATACACACTTTAATCATATACATCATTAACTAAGAATTAATTGTTGTATTTAAAAATGTTAAGCAATTAACATTTAGACACTTGTCCTATTGGATAAAATTTTTCTGTCACTTTGTCAAAATTGATTCATAAAGGAAAAAAGATATGAGACCCTTTCTGTATCAATCTTCCAATCACTAAGACAGAAACAAACAAATACAGTCATGTATGTGCATGTTCTCCCTCTTCTGAGACATAAAAGTGTTGACAACTGATGCCATTTTGCATGTCTGTATGTGAGTATACAATCTGAGATAAACTTTAAAAAAAACAAAATAAAAACCAACAATATGAACATGCAACAATAATAATGATCTAATTGCTTCCTACTGTACTGGTATATCACAGGATAAACACACTGTCGATTCATCTATCACATACATATACAACAACAGACAGGTTGTAGGTAAATGGAACACGCTGAGATTCTATTGGTTTTTGGTCCTCTCATTCACGAGGGCAGTAACTTAGTGTTGAACTGTAATTTCTGAAGTGGTATCCTACAATATTAACATAGTATAAGACAAAAATACCTTGTAATTTGTTAGGAAAAAAACATCTAGCGAAACTAGATGTGTCATTATGACTCAAATAATGCAATACTAGGAGAATTAAAACTGCTGAATGTACATAGTGTAATAAAAAAGGAACTTCGGTACATAAATCAGCTCTAAAGGATGCAATATAAGTTGACATGACGTATTAGAAACATTGATATTCGGAAGACAGAAAAAGCATCAGTTTTGCTATGCCACCCTCTTTCTTGAATAATTTTTCCCGACTCGATCTAAAGCAAATACATGTACCAAGTTGATATTTTTGACGCATGGCTTTATATCAAAATATCTTTTTTAATTTTATAAAACTTAAGAACTATGTACTAAAAGTTCTATCAGAATCTTTATGAAGTCAACTAACATCGGAAAAAAAAAATTCTGGCTAAATCTTACTTTCATTTCTTTTCCCTTGGTTTCTATAGGAAGTAAAATGGCAGCTCCAGTGGCAAAAATGGAGATAACTCCGTATGTGGAAATAGCCAAATAGGAAGATTCTTTTAATAAAACCTGAAATCAAAAATATCATTTACAATGAAGCTTTAGCATCAAATGTTAAAAGACATTATCTATGCATTTCATATCCTATCAATTCCAAGTAAATCATCAATACCTGAACTATTATTGCATTATTTAACATAGCATCTTATTCACTGTACATGTTCTACCATAAAGACAATATTTAGATGTACATCTCTAAAATTTTTCCCTTAAAAACGTAATTAATGTGACAAAACTAGTTCTGCTTCATATTTCAATGCATGAAAAATCTGTGCATCCTTCAATTCACTACCTGACATTCAGACGGTCTAAACACATAATTACAGGAAAAAGTTCCAAAAATGCTTAATTGACGAGGGCATTGTTTTAAAATTTATATTTTACTTGCAATTGATTATACCTGAGCTACAAAAGGGGTAACAATTGCACCTATCCTCGCCATCATACTACAAGAGCCCAGTCCAATAGCCCTCATAGACGTTGGATACACCTACAAAATGCAGAAAGACGCATACACAAAATTATTTTTCCCAACTATTGAGAAATTAAGTTTTATCAAGGTGTATACATCATATCAAATCAATGAATAAACATGATAAATGTTAGTAGTTACATATGTAACATACAGAAATCATATAAATGAATATTTACTGTGACAAGGAATATACTGTGCAACTTGGTTTTTTTTTAATAAACTTTATTTACCTCAGGTGTGTAAACATAGGCTGCCTGGAATGCTCCTGATATGAAAGCTCGGGCAACAAATAGGAAAAATGTCAACACAGGTCTGGAAAATAAGTATTGAAAAATGAATAAAGAAATAAATATAATTAAAAGTACTACATGTGAGCTAAAAATGATACCCCAGCTGGAAAAAATTTGCTATGACCTTAAACTTGCTCCACTGACCTTACGTCAAGGTCATGCCATGTTTACATTACGGACAAATTGTACCAAGTCAGTTATAATCACAAAATACAGACAGGCCAGAAAATTACACATTTTTTTAAGCTGACCATGAAGTTACCAAAATGACCTTAGGTCAAGGTCATGAAACAGCATCAGGGGTTAAGCATCCTATTTGTGAAGTAAGAAGTTCTAATGTTTCTCAATTACAATGTTACGGTCTGGACAATGGATGAACTTTTTCTTCCAGTATACATATTTACAGAAAAGTATATTAACCAAGCATGGAACATGGTACGTGTATACTTCTCTGCTTTACTGTGAAGTTGATGTAAATAAAAGAGCTCTGTCATTGATTTTCAACTTATTCAAGGTCAAAGATAAATAAAGATATTAAAACACATGTATCTGCAAAACATAGGTTCATAGGAACCTTGAACAGATTATAGCCACATGTACACTAAAGTATTGAAATAAATTCTTACCTTGATGTGCAGATATTTGCTAACAAAACAAACACACTGAAAACAAAGAATTCAAATCCCATCGTAAACTTTCTTCCTATTCTTTCAATAAGGAAAACAGTCACAAAAAGTCCTATTGAAAGAAATAGACAAAATTATCTTCATGTACTTGTACAAAAATTTCAATTTCAATTTCATTTAGGAAGACCGAGAATCAATTTTTTTTTTACATATATATACATATGTATATAATTAGTCTTACCTGGAAATTCTGCAAATGTTGTCCAGGTAAGATCCACATAGTCTGATGTAGTAAGACCTTTACACTGAACAAAGCAGGGTTGTTCAACCTTCACAGAGGAACCTGTTCATTAAAGAAAGGCAGTTTCTCAATAACATTTGATAATGCCATACAAAATTTCATTCCAAAGAGCACAAATTTACTAAATAATGCATAATGAAAATACATGTACATGTATGCAGGCACATATACTCTAAACCAATGTTCTTCCATAATGATTTTAAAACATTTGCCAAGAAAAATTGGTTCATGGTGACTGATTAAAACACCTTGTTTGCCTTAAAAAATAAATGTAAGGACAAGGTTCTTCATAACCTTAAAAACTTTCCGCAAATGTTAAAGATGGTTTACAATGTGCAGGTTCTCCAAAAAAAAATATCAAAACTGCATTTTCCTCTCCATCTTTCAGCAAAGTTATTAAGAAAATTTATCAAGTACCTGGTGCATGTAATAAAAACTATGCAATTTACAATAAAAATTTTATAGTATCAACAGCAATATATCACTCAACTCAAGCTCAGCCTTCTGAAAATTGATAGAAGGATCAGAAAACTTACCATGGCATCCATCAGAAATTTCAAAAAGTTCTGTGGTCATCAAAACAATTCCATAGTATGAAAAAGCAGCAACCAGCCTAGGGGAACAAATTGCCACTATTTAATCATATATTTATTCAGTTATAATTTTATTTACATTTGGTGTTTTAATTTCAATCAGTTTCTTTGTTATAAAGTGTAATATACAATAAAAGTTAAATGGGTGTAGCCCAGTATCACGTGGCATGCAATTACATTTCCTACCATATTATCCATAGAAAAAAGGTTGTCTTCTGAAATTCTGGCATGAAAAGGTCTTTCATGCTCCCTCTGCTAGTTGCCTGAAATATACATGTACATACAATTCATAACTTTTTAATTTCCCTGATAATACATGTATCAAGTTCAAAAGAGATAATGTTATTTCAACATACATATGATTTTAATAATAAATGTAGAAAAAATTAAAATGCACTTGAAAAACATCTCAATTAAGTTTTCAGAATAATTTTCTTCTGTAAATAAAAATAGGGTGTTGTGATTTATTGTGTATTAGTTCAAAGTAAACCCTAATGCATGGTCGGATACCCACGGGTGATCACATCCTTTACTTATCAAGAGACGTGATCACTCATGGGTATCTGACGGTGATCCCACTAACGATTCTTATTACTGAATCACAGAATTACATGCTGCTTTAGTGATAATGTGAAAATGAAGGTACATGTACATGTAAATTGTACATGTACATGTAAATTACCAATTTGAAAAGTTTTTTTTTTTTATTACAACACCTTGTACAGTTATCTCTAAGGTGTGAAACAAAACATTTGCAGCAAAAATTCAATTTTAGCATGTTAAAGGATCATCAAAGACAAGTATTTCTGACTGACCTTACTGGTCGGTTCCACAAGTCTTCCAGGGGGCAAGGGTTTTCCATTTTCAAATGAAATCCTTTTGAGTGTTGCCATGGCTTTCTCTACATTTCCCCTGGTTATGTCATACCTTGCACTTTCAGGTAACCACTAATAAAAAGAGAATTGTCACATAAAATAAACTTGCACGTCAAATACAGGTACCACGGTAGCATAGTACATGAATGTATAACAATCACATCCTTCTTCCCAAGAAAGGAATGTATCTTAAAAATAACAAAGATCAAATAATGATTTAAAGTATGCACTTACATAACAACAGATTGAGAACAGAAGAAGTGGTAGGGCAGATAACCCTAGAAGCCACTGCCAGCCCAACCAAGGCATGATGACCAGAGCCAGCAACACCTCAAAGCAAGCACCGATGGCCCAGAAGATCTTAAAAATTCAATTCAACATAATAATGATAGTTCTTTTCTCCCTACCCTGTTAAGAAAAAATCTAAGCACTGAAAACACAAACATTCATTACATAATATGCAGTTACCTCAACCAGCACAACACATGTGGCTCTTGAAGCTGATGGTAAAAATTCTGAATACAAAGTAACCCTACAATAACAATTCATGAATACATGTATTTTATTTACCACTACGGATAAGTCAATCAATTAACAAAGAACATAAAATTCATACTAAAATATAGTAAGAAAATTTTAGGAAGGGGAGAGAAGTCTGTAAAATACTTGATGTGCTTGTAATAGTTGAGCCTTGCATGATTGTATATGGTTAGCTAAAAGTCTTTGCAAAACTCTGAAGTTGCTAGATTTGATTTGAGTGGATCAATTTTTTGTGCTCATTTTTGTGACAATGCTGTTGATAATCATTTTTGGAACAGTAGCACTGTCATTAAACATTAATATAGCTTCTGATTTTCAAAAGGTCTGAACTTACGACTGAGGGGCTCCTCCTATACCAAATCCAACTAGCCCTCTCAGAATCAAGATCCAAAGAAAGTTTGGAGCAAATGCACTGAGAATTCCAAAGTAACAGGTGATCACTGAACACAATATCAATTCCTGTCAAAAGCAGAAAACAAAGTCTGTCAAGGTTAAACAAACTATTTAAATTAATATGAAAGTTAATACATAAATATCTTAATTTCATATCTACCACAACTACAGTATACGAAATACAACAGAATGATTAAAAAAAAATTTGGTTAAAAGTTTAATCATGTTGTAAAATTTTATTGTCAATGCATTTAACAACATGATTACAATAAATATTGCATCAAGTATGCAGTTTAACTCACCGTTTTTCTGCCATATTTATCACTAATGCTTCCCCATAAACTAGAACTGCACATCATACCAGCAAAAACAACCTGCAATCAATTTCATTATTTTATCAATCGTACGTGATATAACATATACAACTCTTAAATCACTTATATACATGTATCTTAAACACTCACTTAATTCACAATTTATTTCAACAATAAAATGTTTTCTGTAGGGATTAATGGAGTTTATATGAAGATAATGTACCTTTCAAGGCACATCAAAAAATATATTAATAATTTCACTGTGTCACTCACTGATCTGAAGTCTGAACAGAGCTAAATGATTAATTTTTAAAACATTCAGCAAATGCATATATATCCTTATGCAAATACTATTATTTTTTAAATTGGTTAGATCTTATTGGGGTATTTTTCTGCTGATGTATGAACACAATAGGATTTTTTTAAGAACAGTTGGGAATATAATCCATAGATAAAACACAAATATACAACATTCCCTAGATATTTTGGCAATACTGTGGAATCATTAGATTTTGTGGTGACTCAATTTTCGTGGAATTCGTGGGAACCTCTCATCCACGAATTAACATCCTCCACGGATTAATAAATTAGGGTTATAAGCCATATTTCCTTTTTTAGGTAAAAGATAATATGCAAAACTACGTCCCCACGAACCTGTAAAATTTAAGCGATCCACGAAAATTGGCCCCCACGAATTTTAATGATTCCAAAGTACATGATGTTTCTTCTTAATCACTTTTATCAGCATTATACTTTAACAAACTTGTCACATTACCAATCTCTGATTACCATGATTAAATGATTAAATTAACAATCAAAACATCACAGTACGCTGCTGTCAATTTCTCTGTCTTGACTATAGTCCCAATTTGTTTCACTAAATCAAGCTTTCTTACTGTTGTTATACTGGCTTGCTGCCATCCCTCTAACTGCCATTCACAATGAAGAGCTGGTGACAAGATAGCCAGTATCATCATCTCCATAGCATCTGCCATCTAAGTTTAAATTAAACTAGTATCATGTTTAATATAAACAACTTTTATAAATACCTTCTTATACAAATGTAAAACTTGAAGAAGCTGCAATGTAATTTAGAGATTACATACCCAGGCAAATCCTGTCAGAATTGACAGTTTGACTTGAAATTTTCCAAATCCTATTGCATCAATAGCTTGTTGTAATGTGTAGCTCTCTGAAGAAAATAATATATTAAGAGAAAAAATTATACATATTAAGTGTGTGAAACTTTGCATCATCACAAACCAAGCCCAATATGTATGATCTTTCCCATCTGACCGCGGTTTTAATGTGTTGATATGGAGAAAACAGACTTTATTCAGGCTACGCACATGGAATAAGTTGGGCATTAATCCCCGTTTGGTGGTTTGACTCCCATTTGGTGGTTAAATGCCTGAATGGTATACTTATTTTACCTACCAAATGGAACACATTTTTCGTTCATCTCAGATCACGTTTTTCTGAAGGAAAAGCGCATCATGTCTACCACCGGGGCAAATACTCTGACATGTTTGCTACATAATAAAAAAATAAGTTTAAAAAAATCTGTGTCAATTTTTCCGCACTTGTGTTTAAAAAAAGGTCGAAATGAAATGCACCCCAGAAGTCGCATATAAACAAAGTGTTTTTGTCTTCAAACAAAAGATCAATTTTATTCAAAGTATGACATGGCCTCATTCCTTGAACTCTCTACTTTTGATTCCTGTCATCCAGGCAAGTGGAAACAATTATGTAGCAAACATGTCAGAGTATTTGTCCCGATGGTAGACATGATGCACTTTTTCTTCTGAAACATAGAATCCGATATGAACGAAAAATGAATCCCATTTGGTAGGTAAAATAGGTATACCATTCAGGCATTTAACCACCAAATGGGAGTCAAACCACCAAACGGGGGTTGGTGCCCAACCTGTGTATATCATTTCATACACAGGTTGGTCACCAACCCTGTATAAACATATATTTCAGACTAAGCCCACCCTAATGGTACTTGAATATTATGGTTCAAACAACAAGAAAATTGAGAATTAAAACACTTAATAGCAAAAGCATTGTCAATCAAAACACTTCAAACATCTATATGATGATACCATACAGGAAGATTCAGGTAAACAAGGATACCATAGCCTCTACAACTAAGTGATCTCACCCTCTGTATCTGGAGATCCTGCAGTTTCTTTAGGTTGCACTTCCTCTGGGTTGTCGGACATTTCCATGGAATTTCCAGAGTTCACAATATTTTTCATGGCTGGATCAGTGATATCCAGGTCGATGTTTGACTCATCAAGATCTTCATATTTATCACCACCTCTCCGAAATTTAACAAGCCGGTTGAACATTTTGAAGATTAATTTACAAGCTCTTCTGGTTTGCACAACTTGGCTAAACAGGTGTACCTGTATGGGTCAAGCCAAAGAAAAACACTCTGAGCTATCTTCATGAACAGTTGTAATAAATTCATTCAAATGCATGATTAAGCATTCATTATAAATCGAGTATTATTTACATAGAAATACAAATTGAGCCATACAAAAAAATATCTTGCCTGAAGCTAAGCTTTCATACCCGGATTCGCGAGTTCGCAGCAATTATGCAAGAATTTTATCATTTCCGTCACTAAATTATTCCTCCAATTTTTGAATAATCAATTATTGTGTCTCCCGTGCCGTGCAGTCATTTCATTCATTTGCCAATTTGTCTTCCAAAGAAAATCGATAACGTAACTTTTCCAATAGAAAAACTAGTTCTTGTCCATCGGCTGCAGAAAAAAGAGAACCAGTTTTAATAAGTAACTCGTACGTTTAAAATTCGCGTTGTTTTTGTGTGTCTCCTTTTTCACTGTCACAGAATCATGACTATGCAATATATCTCAAAGTATTAATGTGTAACTAATTATCATCAAATTAAATCAAAAAAATAAAATGATGTAATTCGATTTGAACTGTGAAGGGAAACTTTCTTCCTCGTTATTGAATTATTTTACAGATATGAAATATATACACAAAAAAATATTACTGCATATAGCCTTTATTATTCAAGATATATCAAAACAATAAATAACAAAAATAGTGCCAAATGTTCAATTAATCATCAGAATTGTGATAAATATATGCACAATACACAGGAACTGACATTATTTATTTTTCCTACAGTATTACATAGAATAATGTATTATAATATTTTTCTTATAAAAAAAATATATAAATACCCCCTACCTTAAAATGCATTATTTTATTATAAGAAAAATACATAACATATTAAGGTACTTGTGGCACAATAATATCAAGACTCAAATATTTAAACTTTGAAATACAGAGGTTTAAAACATGAACTACTAGTATTAATATTCAAGTACATGTTTATCTTCTTCAAAGCCCAAAGAATTCACAGCAACAGAATTGTGCCTGCTTTCTTTGGTTTGCATGGAAAAAAGTCAAGGTTGTCTTCATAAAATGAAATTCAATACTTTCAATCATAATTCATTTGTGGCTTCCTCCTGGGATTCTTCTTGGGATTCCTGGCTAACTCTGGATTGAACTGTGAGTTATATTTCTGCTCCCTCTCTGGGACCTCTTGTGATTTTGGCTCAGTTTTTTCCCCTCGGTGCTCTGCCAGTAACTGTGCAGTCCTTTGTCTTTCTTCCATCTCCCGTTTCAATCTCTCTGCCCTGAGCTGTTCTATTGAGGCTTTAGGCTTTTGTTTTGATGAAGAAGTTTTATGTTTGCTTGATGATTTTTCTCTATCCTGTCCGCGTTTCTTCTTTTTGTGTTTTTTATGCTGTAAATTAAAAGAAATATGTGTATTGATTACCAGTATTAAAATATGTAAACTTAAAGAAGGACACGTGTCCAAATATTTTGATTTTACCTTATCATCTTTATCTTTGTGTTTCTTCTTTTCAAGATAGCAGTTCATTTGTCTAATGGGATCTAAGTGATCCTGTAACTTTCGGTTCTTCTCTCTACTGAAAAAAAACCTCCCAGAAATACATGTGTATATCAGTATGCACACATTTATAGGAATTTACTGATAGTTACTGCTTGGACAGTGGTACATCTATTAATACCACTAATTAACATTATTTAACATCTATAAACCTAGGAGTATGTAAAAATTAACTTGCTGAAGAATATATATGATTTTGATCACAAATAGTTTGGTAATTGCAGAAACCTTTTCTGTTTTTCATAATTGCCATCCTCTTCTTCGTCTTCATGCTTCCGTTTCCGTTGATTATACCAGGAGGCTGTGGAAAAAAGTAATTATTTGCATTTTCAATGTATCATCATCTGAGAAACAACAGCTGACACATTTTTAAAATAAAAATATACAGGTTCCATTGGTAACTCATCATAAACAATAATGTAGATGACACCTCAAAACAAAAATCACACTAATACATATAATACATATATGTACAAAGTACATTATATATAAACATGTGAATTTTGCAACCTATTTATGCATTATGATCTGACATTTGAAACTGTTTATTACATGACAGATACCTGATGTTTCATTTGAACTTTGACCCAAATATGTCAGAATGCCAACTTTTTTCTCCCATTCTTCTTGCTCCTTTTTCTTGTCTGCTTCATGCTCTGCATTCTTTCTGTCTGACACAACCATCTGCAAAAATTATAAACGACAATCTGAGAGATTTTGCTATGGTAATCACTTCTATTAAACATATGCATTCACTTAAATACAACCAGTAGTATTATAATAATAATTTAATGTAAAAGGGTAAGTTTCTGCTGATTCCGTTATACTGTACATTTAATATCATCATAACTATCAAAATAACTGGTACTCTCTTTTTTACAACAACAAAAAACCTGTACATGAGCTTTTATAATCTTTTATTAGGGCTCTACAAGTAAATTGATACAAGTGCCTATATCTAATTTACCCCATCTGTTTCTTTGAAGAAGTTAATGTGTTTGCCAGAATAGATGTCTTCTGATAGGGCACCTGCCCCAAATGTGGACACTGCCAATTCTTGACTTCTCTCCTCTGATTTGCCACTGTCCACTTGATTGGAACTGTTCCCTGCATCATCAATGCGTTTTCTTGACTTCACTCGAAGAAACTCTGTTCTAGCTTCCTGCTCCTGTAACAGGGTTTGTTGATTCATTTAAATCACAGCTAGACAAACAACTGTAAACCAAATTTTCTTTCATAATTTAACAGTGATTAACCAATTCATGGTGAGTAAATTGTGCTTCAAATAATATTCTGATACATGTAACCTTAAATATAGAGAGAATTATTTAATAAGGACTTGTTCTCTCATAGAAATATTTGCAATGACAATCAAAGTTCCCGCTAACCTCTCAAAATTTTTTTGTAGTGAATCAATGTTTGATTACAGTATTTCTCCATGCAACAAAGAACAAAGGATGACCATGGCCTTTTTTCAAACTATAGCTGAAGTATTTTTTTTTCATTTTGCAATAATTTCTAGGGGTTTTAGCATTTTATTTGCTATGCACAAAGTCACGCATAAGATAACTTATGCCTACGTGAGTTTTCATTGTGTACCAGTATTTAAATTTGCAAAAAAATAATGATCCTGTAACTTTACTATCATAATATCATCAGGAAACATTCATAATGAAAGAAAAAGTGAGCAAGCTCACATACCCCACTCTCCCACATTTCTTGGCAATGCTACAGAAAGTGAATGGCAATGAGTATGCAATGAATACACAAAACAGTTTTTGATAAAGGGGCTTAACTTCCCCTAAAAAAAAACACATAAAAACTTCCTGCAAATATGCACTTTTGTCTTTAACGACAACAAAATCTTAAGTTCAAAAGGGCCAAAATTTGCAGAGAAATAAAGTAATCTTAATTTCCCAGTGATGTGCACATCAACATGTTGTGTCCTAAATACCTAGTTCAAAGTTTCTTGAAATTCTATGCAGCAGTGTAAGAAGAGAGATAAAATTCACATCTACACATTATGTCCTAATAAGAGGAGTTACGCTGACAAACTGCGCAGTACCATATTCTATAAATGGCAAAAATTCTACTTCAAAAAGGACCAAAATTCCCAGAAAAATAATGGAATGTGAATTTTCTGGTAACATGCACAGTGTGAGCACCAACTTTTTCATAATTTCATATAGTTCAAAAGTCAAAACAGTCTGAAAAATAAAACCATGAGTTTATAGTCTGCGAGACAGAATTGCTTCTCTCAATTTTAAAAAGGAATCTACAGTAATAGATTGTACACGTATTAATTAAAATCATAAAGCTTATTACAGCAAGGGCAATTTTGCGCTGTTTCTCTTTTTCTTCAAGTGCTGCCTTCTCTTCATCTCGTCTGACTCTTTCAATGTTGTACTTATTACGAACATGCCAACTGAAAGATATAATGTTAGAAACATCCGAATAATAATTCTGCACGATTGTTCCAATATCTGATAACATTGGAGCTTGACTGTTGGATAGTGTTGGATCTAACATGTCTACTTTTTGTATTATAGTCTATTTGGTTTGTTATATATAAATATAAAATCTATATAATAAAGATTATCTTTTATACTGATTAGTTATATTGATTATACTGCAAATTATAATACCTGTATTATTAATGGGTAGTAACAAATTCTACCGATTGTAAGAATATGATTAATCTAATAGCTCACTAAGGGTGAAACGTTAATAGAAAATTAAAAAGGTTCACCTTTTGTGATGAAGAATATTCATTTTGGTTTCTTCTCTTCAAGTCAAGCGTAAGTCAGTCGTTACTTCTGATATTACGATCCACAGACAAGAGACAATTCGGTCCAATTTTTAAGTAGTCGGTCCCGAGACATTTCAGGTCATGGTGAATTGGCACAAACTTTTCATCCCAAATTTTCTTAGAATTTTTTTAAATATCTATGACGATGATGGACGTTTTGGACTATGGATTATAGACAATAAAAAAGTTTTTGACACTTCTCATTTCACAAGTGCCGAGGTAGCCAGCAGATGCCGAGTTAACGTATTTTATTTAGGTGTCAAGTTAGTCAGGTGACGAATTCATATGTGCAGAAATGTTGAGCCCGACTTGATGATGTCAAAATTAGCCCCCAAAAAGATTGGAAAAATCAACTTATCATGGGTTCGTATATAGACAGATCGTGGCATTGTCGATTTCTTGGTTTTCATATCTTTTAATCATCAAAGTTGTTAAACAGGAAAGTTTCTTTAGAATGTATATATACAACTTAATGTGACAAGTGGAAAAAACTTGAGCCTACTTTCAGTTTAAAAAAAAATGTGTTAAAAAATTTGGATCCTAAGATAAAAGCATCGAAGTTTTAAATCAAATTTTTCAGATCAATTTTTAAAAAAAAAAGTGTTAATAAAGTTTGGTTTGAAGATTTGGTGCTTTAATTTGAAGATGGTATGTGCAGGTATGGGACACCTGTCGATATTAATGTGGATATCGATACAATCAAAATACTTTAACTGGTTTAAAGTTTTCAAATTTCACAATATTTGACCAAAAAACATGTTTTAAAAATTTCTGGAATGGTAAAAATTATAAAAGCCCCAGCAGTATTCGAAATTGTGACTTACAGATTAATAGGTAACGCCTTAACCCATTGCGCTACGCCAGGATATTTATGAAGCATATTTGGACGTTTTTTTAATAAAAATATACATACAGGTGAAAGAAGTACAATCGAAATTTTTCATTCTTTTTTAACATCATTTGAACCCTGAGGTATTTATAAATATCGAGTAATTAAGCAGAATGTGATTCAAAGATATCTTGGGAAGAGTAAAGGTAACAATTTTGGGAAAGTAAAAAAATAATTAAATTATACTCAATTTTATTAATTATTTCGAGAAGAAGTACATCATAATATGGAGGTGTCCCATACCACCTTAAGGGATTCATTGACAGCCCTCACATGCAATATGCTTTAATTTTGCAAACATAGGTATTCACATATACTAAAAAAAGAATTCTAATTACAGTGAAAATTGTCAATTCCCACTATGATCTTGTGAATAGAGAGGAAAATATGTTACATTTGTCTGCCATCTGTAATACTATATATATAATCACTTATTTGATTGTTTTGCATCTTATATTTTGAATTTACTTTTTTACTCGGAACTTTTTTCCCCTTTAGATCATTTAGGTGCCAACATCTTAGAAGTTATTGAAGACTCTAAACGACCACTGTCTGTTGACTACCTTGTCAGAAAGTGTGGTCGAGAGAAATATGAGGTAGAAGAGAGTTTGGACAATCTTCATAAAATAGGAATAATAAGAGCGAGCCCTCAAGGTCTATGGAGTCTTTCAACAGATGACAAGGATGATCTTAGCCAGGATGCAGAATGTTATAGTGGCTCCCTCTCAGACAATTACAGTTTTGGTCAGGGAGCAACATCTCGAACTAACCCCATGATTGCTCAAACTGAACGCAAGGTTCCAATGGAATCTAGGAGTTCACATAACACATCTCCAAAGGAACCCAGTTATTCAGCATTAAATGTTGAAAATAGGAGAAGCCCACCTAACCATGAGCCTAAGGCTGATTCTTCTCATACCAGAAATTTCAGAGTGCCACACAGAAAGGTGTCAGACACCAACAGAATCTCTTCATCACCAATTATAGAGGATGTTACTTTGTCTGGAGAAGACGGTATGAACCATTTCTTTGTTACATGTACATGTAACATACTGTGTTTTAATTAATATTCATTGGCATCAATTTTTCTCGGATGTAGGGAAATTTAAATAACTGTTTCGAGGATCATTTGTGGCCAATACAGTAGTCCTATCGATACAATAGGTTATTAAAAATTTTACTTCAATGAACGTTTAATTTCCTGGATTAACTCTAGAACTAAATCCATGCAAATTTGTATTTGACGGAATTTGATGAAACCATAGAAATTAAATGAATGATTTATGGAATATAAAATGTATTTAACACTTTTTTTTAAGTGTGTTAATATAAAAGTCAAAATATTAATTTGAATTGATGAGGCTAAATTTCTTTTCCTAAGCAAGTTAATCCATAGAGTTTTTTGTCACCAAATTTGGGAAAAATTGGATAAATATGTATGTAAGTTGGATTTTTTAAAGATATAATATCAGTGTGTTCTATTCTGTTTGTGATGTGAAAGTGATCGCAAAGAAAGTGAAAATTAGATAATCACAAAATTAAGAGGCTATACAGTAACTGATTCAGAAATATGATATATGGATTCCATAATGTCAATAATAAAATGATGTTCATTTTGGTATATTGTCCATAAAGTAAAGAATTTCAATGTTATTGTAAATGACTTGCCTTGAAAAAAAATTCTTCATGCAATGTAAATTTTCTATACATCTAATAAATATAAATGCTCTTTTGTAGATTTGTGTAGAGGACTAGAAGCCACAACGTTAAAAGAACCTGTTCAGCCAGTCTCAGGTACATCTTGGTGGTAAATACTGCATTCATGTAACTTTGTAAGTAACACTTACAGATGAATACATGTATGGAAGTATATTGTTATCAAGATATGACTTGAATTACCGTAGCAAGCTGTTTTAAAACCATTACTGTCTGAAGGTAATTTTCTCAAAGTCCCTTATCATAGTATAATATTTTCATCAACTTTGTATTTTCTCCTCTATTTCTGAAGAAAACCAGATGTTATTCTTTAATAATCAATGTTGTATTTATTTTTATTTAGACAATGTGGTAGTTCCTCGCAATGCAACACATTCTGTTGTCCCAAGACAAAACTCAAACCAGACAACCATTGGTAGGTTGGTATAGTAATATCTTTATTGATGAGTAGAACATAACAGTGAGATGTGCTTTACACCAATTAGACAGGCTTGAATACATTTCCATTGATTGTTTTTGTGTAACATTATTTTATTTAAAAAAAAGTACTGGTAATTGCGTAATATTGTATACAGGGTTATTTTCGCCTTTCTACACTTGCAAATAGTTTTGCCCTGTCTTGAATTCACCCAGACACAGTGGTGTTTAAGGAGAGATAATTTGAGACATATTGGAAATTGCCGTCTTAAATTTGCCTGCTGACAATGAGAGCGAAAGGGGCAAAAAATAAAATGGGGGGGGGGGGGGGGATATTTCCTGTATACAGTACTGGATATAGTATATACCTATACAAATATAAAACATAGACCTAAGAAAGGGATTTTAGAAAACTGTAATGATACTTAATTGCCCCTGGTCACATGATATGTACATGTATACTAATCACTTCAGCGTGTGGTGACAAATCTGTATGATCCCAAACGAGAAAAGGGCTTTGCCTTCTTTAATCAATGAAATTTCAACTGCATGATTAATTGTTTTTATTGTTTAATAATAATCTAACAGCTGTTGGAGGAGCAGTAGTTGAGACAAGTGGATCTGTGAAGATATTGCAATTATCAACTGTTGATCCACACAAAGGTAAGGAAAATGATTTGATAATGAAGCCTATATTCTTTGGTAGATATAGTCTTAATTAAGGTATCAGTATACATATTGAATGGAAAAATGAATCAGCTAATGAACAGCACTGATGCAAAAGATTTACGGTACAACCAATTAATTTTTCTGTCAATAACTCCATCCCCTGAAAAAATGTAAAATTCATTTCTTGCAATTCAATATTATATCTGTACATTTAAGATTAAAACAAAAAAATACAAGTAGTAAAACTGCTCAACAGATTATATGATTTATACATAATATATATTATATGTAATGACGATAGATATGTAGTACATAGTTGTAATTTGATTTAATTAGGGCCCCGCTCTGTGGGTGCCCTATAACGATCAGTCTGTCTGTCTGTCTGTCCATCCATCCGTCTTCTCTCCCCTTGGCCAATCCGTCTCATACATCACCCACAGAGTGCCTTTGGGTAAAGGGTGTGCATTGACCTTGAAACATGTTTCTAGGTCTAAGGTTAAGGTCATAGCAGAATTATATAAAACATCCTTGTCAGGAGGGTATCTTTTCTTCCCTTGGTCCAATCTGGCTCATTCTTCACTCACAGAGTGGCTGTGGTCAAAGAGTGTCCAGTGACCTTGAATGAAGTTTGTAGGTAAAGGTCATATCAGACCACGCAAAAATTCTTTATTCAGAGCATGTGGAGTGATCTTGAACCCAGTTTGAAGGTCAAAGGTGAAGGTCAAAGCAGAATAATATGAAAAATCCTTGTCCGGAGCACATTTTTTCTCCCTTTGGTCCAATCTGGTACAAACTTCACCCACAGGGTGCTTTTGATCGAAGGGTATGCAGTAACCTTGAATGATCTTTGTAGGTCAAGTATCAAGGTCATAACGGATCACACAAATACTTTTTTAAGAGTATATATACTTGCGACTTGTCCCTACTTGGCTCTTACTTTTGGGTTAATGGTGTGCAATGACTTTGAACCAAAAGTCAATGTGAAGGTCATAGCAGATCTCTTTATAATCAGTTTTAGACCGTAGATTATTTCCCTTTTGCTAAATCTTGCTCAGGTTGAACAAAAATGCCTGTATGTAAGGGGTAATGAGATTGAATGAAAAGTTTTATGCCAGCTGGACAATTTCTAAGTTATAGGTCAAGGTCGAAGCAAAATTCTCTGAAATGCTTTTTATCTTATTGTCCATTTTTTAAGTTGGGCCCTTTGAAATGGTCACCATCTCAATGTTGTTTAGTTTAATTGGATTTTCTTATAGGTTTGCAATTCAACTTGTACATGAATGTCAGTGATGTCATAGGTTGTTGATGTAAACAAATGCAGATGATACAAGAAAAGATTCTTTCAAAGTTGTATATTTGATTTTTCTTATATCAAAAAAAAAATTATTCATATTCAGTAAACTCTGTTGATTGACATGCTTTGCAATAATTTGAGATCCAAATTCATATGCAGAGTTGGATACCATAATATCTTGCTATCCTTAACCTTAAGAATTAACATACTGGTAACTGGTTTTAATATTAGAGATTAATGGTAAATCTAAGGTGTGTTACATTTATTTCAGGCATTTTGGAAAAGGTAATTAAATTACTACAAGGTTCCAGTCAAATGAAACCTCTTGACGTGGCAAAAGTATGCATAGGCAAAGGTGCCTCTAAAAAGGATATCAACAGATATCTTCACTATCTGGAAAAAGCAGGATTCATTTGTGTCACATACCTGAATAAAGCAAATAAATCAAACCCTGTTTGGAGTGCTTTGCCAAAAGCAAGAGAGATCACAGGTATCTATATTTTAGATATGAATCTTCATACAGAAAGTCGATCAATATCTCATCTTCTGAGCATCAGGGAGAGAAAATATATCCAAGTGTGAAACATCTATGTTTAAAGCTATTTGTATAGATATTTGGGAAATAATGACTGAAGTGAAAGTTCAAATGAGCTTTAATTTGTATTTTTTCCATTGTCCATCTGTCTGTCTGTCATTGTTAGGGTGGGGAGCATAGACATATTGTAAAGAAAATGGAGGGGTGATTTTTAATAAAAGCTAGTATGAAGAAGTTTTATGTTTATAACCTCTATGAGTAAACTGGTTTTATTTTGAGAGGTTGGGTCACAATAAGGTCTAAATATCTAGAAAATAATTCACTTTTGCAGAATGAAGGTGCTTTTTGTAGATTTATATATGAATAAGTAGGAAAGAAATTAAGCAAGCATTTATTACATGTGCACTTATAATTTTTTACATTGTGTTAAAATTGATATCATAAATTTATAGTGAGCTTCTTTGGTAAGTTAGATCAGAGTGGAACACTGTTACTCAGGCGACCTATATTTGGTCCATGGGCCTCATCTCTAATTTACTTAAATAAAAGAATAAATTTGTATAACTCATTAGTTCCTGTATTTGCTTATATAGATATTTATAATACATGCAAGACTTATGTATATGTACGTATAACATCAATTAAACAGTGTCTATAAAAAAGCCTGTTGTTATTTGCATTTAAGAGGAGAAAATAATACAAATGGCCTCAGAAATATCAAAGAGCCCATCCAAGTCAAGATCCCAATCAGGTATGCATATAAGTACTCAAGTTTTTGTTCTATTTTAAACCATGGGAACTGTGAACACATACTGGTACTTGAATTAATAGGCTACTGTAATAAGCTTGCTCACCACAAAATGGAAGGAGATTGTGTGATACCCTCAGTTTTGTTGTCATCATCAGTGTTGACATCCTTAATTAAAGTTTTTGGATTTTTATTTCAAGTAGGCAATGAATATATCTCTCTCCCCCTTTTTTGGGGAGATGGGGTAGGGTTACCATAAAAAATCAGAAGGGAGGGCAATTATTGTAGCTATGTTTCAAGCATTTGGAACCAGAATGTCACAAAAACTGTGTAAGCATCATTTTAAAACATACTACTTCTTTAGTCCCACTGATTATAAGAATTATGAGAGATATATACACACTTTTCTAAGATTTCAATTTCATGATTTAGAATTAGTTCCCAGATTACCGGATAACAGTCATCAGTATGCAGCTTATGGAAATTCCTCTCCACTTCACATAGGTATGGTATTCAATGCCGTTTATGTTACAGATTCATTATACCCCCATAACAGGTATTTGTGATATTGAACACAATTTGTACGCACTAAGATTAACATTTTTTATGTCATATCTGTAATTTACATATTTGCTAAAATAAAAAATAAGGTCAATATAGAGTTTTACAGCTTTCTGAGCCAAACAAATTATTTATTAACAAAATTAATTACCAGTATACTTCATATAGAGACATGTAATAGAAATAGAACTTTGATTTTTTGGCATCTTGGTTTGTGTCTCTATTACATATTGTCTCTATTACAATGTTTTATATAGATATAATATACCTTAAAGTTTGTAAACAGAGTGAACTTTTCTGATCAAACTTAATAACATCTGTTATGGTATTTGTAGAAGGAAAAGTCATCATCTTTTTACATTTTTGACCTTTATTGACCAAAATTCAACCAAACTTATTACAGTCGTCCATATAGGTACTAAAAATGCTTTGTTCAAATAAGGGATCGTTCCCAATTTCAAAGGAGATCATCATCATGCACAGAACCCCTTCCCTATGAAAATTCAAACTTTTCAAATTTCCATTGTTAAAATACTTCGAAAATAGGCCTCCGCATTCCTCCCCCCCACACACACACCTGGCAAACATAATTATCCCTTGGAACCCTCCTGGAAATGTTTTCTTGATCTGCACATGGGATCTGATAAGAAAATGAGGAGGAAAAAGATTGCGTTTTTTAAAGAGACAACTATTATCATAACTTTTAGATTATAAGGGTTTCTTCAATATTAAGGTATAGATTCATGCATATTTCCTGAAACCAATTGACTCCATGGCCAGGGATAAAAATCTTAAATTTACCTTGCATTTGATTACCATGCATGCAGATGTTGAATGTCAAATATGTTTGAATAATATATCATTTCAATTTTCAAGAGAACCACTATCATCATCATCAGCATAATCATCACACGGTAATTCAGGCTGGTGAGAAGAACTTCACGCATGTTAATGTCAAGGGTAAGTTACGTGATACACTGTATTTTGTATCTTAACATATTCTTAGATGGTTTAAATTGTTTTATTTTGAATGCATGAGAACTCAAAATATACTATTTGATATGTTATTTCAGGCATTGAGCAGGAAAGAGAAAGAATGACAGAACAAGAAGTTGAAAATGAATCGTAATTACCGGTATCCTAAATCAACTATACTTTAGATGTGAATCATCTCTGTTTAAGAAATTCAAATGTAAAATGTATTACATATGTATAGGTAAAAGTATAATATAACACAATTTTGAATGACACCAGGCCCTAAACCCTTATCTATGAGACATGTACATATACTTCGAATAAAGGGTAATTTGAAATATTTCTGATTTTAATCATTGATATTTGAACTTCAATTATTCTGATCCTAATTCCCTACTTGATTTAGAGTGCTGGAATGTTATATGTATGGGTCATTTTGATCTTTATAAGGCCTTATTTATTACCCAATGCTGATATCTGTGATTTTATTTATGCTAGCATTAATCAGTTAATAAAATTATGTTTTAATGAATTGCTTTTTATTTGTAAAGAAAATAAGCCCCTAGGCTTTTTCAAACTTTAGTCTGTTCAGTGGCTGTAAAGATTTTGTGCTCTCTCTCAAAAATGTGTTTTAGCTTTACCTGCATTATATTAACAATCTGATGAATACTGTAAACCAACTTTTATTCGCAACAACTTTATTTCACGATTTACTTCCGATAAACTGGTTTGTGACGACTAATTTTTGCGACCAAGCATTATCCAGATCCATGTTGTTATAACAACCATACAACAAGGACTGGTTTGCGGCGAGAAATATTCGCGACAACGAGGCTCTTGCAAACCTCACAGAAATTTCTTGCACACGAATAAAAGTTGGTTTACAGTACTTGGTTTTTTTATATGTTCATGGGCACCAATAATGCTTCACAAATTCCTGATTTGATTATTTTATATGATACATGTACCGGTAAGACTGTAACATTCATATTCAGACAATGAAGCTCATCATAATCATGCTTATTTTATGTACCTTGATCTTAAATTGTGTACATCGTTCATATTGTTAACAAAGCAATCAATAAATTGTGGAGTCAACATCATGTTTCATATCTCTGTTAATCTTTGCATATATCTGAATTTTTATGTGTGAAAATGTATGAAATGAACAATATGTAAATCAATTTTTGATTAGTTTTCAAGCACACAAGTGCCATATTAATTATAACCGGTGATTTAATCACTTAAACATCAGCCTAATTAGCTGCTTAATATATAGTTACATGATCATTGAGTTTTCTCTTCAAGAGTAAACCATCCATCATCCTTATTGAATATAAATACTTGGAAATGCATCGTCCCACCATCAGATCAATATTGATTTTGAAGATTTTTTTCTAAAACATTATTTTGAATGTGTGATTGGATGAAATTGACAAAATTTAATTTGGTGCATGGTTGAATGGATTGTTGACTGGGGATTAAAAGTTTAATCCAATTTTTTTTTACAGTTTGAAAATGTATTTACCCTTAATGAATGCATTTAATGAATGATATTGTTAAACATGGCATTATATTCTTTGATGCAAAAATTCATGTACACAATATACAATTCGAGCCAAATTAATACGCAAACTAAAAAACAAAATTATTTTAAACTTTGTTGATTTTTGAATCATTTTGAAATGTGGTTGCTGCTTTTTATTATCAAAATACAAATTAATACTGAATTTGATGATGAATAGGTTTCTCATATGATTATTTACTTTTTGATTTGTGATTATGAAATTGTTTTTGTTATATAGTAATTTTAAATAAATTTTGAGTAATTGCTCTCTATGTGAAACAGTTTCACAATTTTTTGAAACATTGCAACAGCTATTTTTTTTTAAACCATTGCATTTTTTTTTCTATTTGCTATGGAGCTGTGTTCTAGAGAAAAATGGGATCAACAGTGTTGTGTTCCCATCTCACATACCGATACTTTGAAGCTTAAGGAATTAATTAAGTGATTGCTCTGCACGGCATTGACATTGTTAATATGTTCACCCTATAGGTTTTGTGTTGATGGCATTGCTTTACAGGTTTTCAATATATATTTTATAATGAATATACATAATTCACATCATGAATAAATATTATTATTCTTATATACTGTGTATGTTTGTTCTTACAAATTTCATGAACAATTAAAATCCAGTAGGAAGATTAAATGAAAAAAAGTCCAACACCATGCAAAGTTTAGTGAATACTTATATTAAACAAATATGAGTTTTTCCAGGTGATAATGTATCCTTATAAATACATGTATGTATGGTGTATACTAGTATTCTTTCCACGATCTCTTTAACGGCCACGTCTACACTTGGGTGCCAAAAGTATGCACTTTTTCCCTTTTCACTATTATTTCATTGAAAACATTTTCAAAAAATTGTTAAAAAGTAATTTCTGAACCAATTTTGAAAAGATCTGTGTTGATGAAAATTCTTGTGCTTCTTGACATACATGTATTATTAAAATATTTTTATCAAAAAAATGCTGATGTATTGCTTTCAAAAATGATTGCAAAATCAACTGCAGATGTTTGAAAAAACGAGTATATTAACAAGCGATTTTTGACAGATTAATTAACTAAATGTATGGACAGGCACATAGCATCCTGGGGCTGGGGAGGGGGCAGGGGGGTCTGCCTCTCCTTCCCCCAATTTCTCTTGCAATAGATTTTTTTATTATTAAATTCAAATATAGAAAACTAAATTTTAAAGCAGCTGGTCCCCACTATTTTCCCAAGATTATTTTTTCATGCAATCGTCATCATACGGTGGAATACATTAAAAAAATCATGAAAGTTTTTTTTTTCGGGGGGGGGGGGCGCCCTTGTCGCCGAATTCTTTTTCAATGCGTTAATCTTGAAAAGCTCTCATAATTTAAAAAAAAATGAAAAGGGACAGAATGTGTAAAAACTATCTTTTTTTTAACTGATTTTTATTAGTCCTTCACATTCACATTATATGTACATAAATATCACATAAATTAGATCAATATATTTAATGTGAAATGCATATGGTATCTACATAATGAGAGAGAGAGAGAGAGAGAGAGAGAGAGAGAACGAACTAATTTCTGAAAAAGTTATTATAAAACTTAACAAGAATTATATCATGGAAACATTATACACATAATTAAGAGAGTGGGAGCTAAAGATGTAGATTCGGCAGGAATCTGGGCGGCGTACAGAAAGAGTGAACATTTCATCGATTCTTTGAGCACATTTTTGGAATTATAATCGTTATTTGGCTTCTTTGGGACGTGCAATTGGTAGAAAAATGTTTGAAATGCATAGAAGGATGCAAAATCCCACTTATTTACAGCTGTTTTAAAAAGATTATGTTTTCTCTTGGTCTTCACTCAACGAATTTGAAACGTGTAAAGGTGACTTATTTCGACATAAAATTTGCGGCTCTAAAGAAAAACAAAGATGGAGATATGACCCAGAGATGACAAATAATGTACTTTTATGTACCTTTTCAGAATATTTTTGGAAGGAAAATAAGCAATTCCAGAGATCTGACATTGTTGTTTAAAGTACAAATTTTTACCGCAAATTATAAAGCCTTGCATTTTTCTTTTACTTTTACTTCAAGAATAATTATTATTAATTTTTCTAACTTGTGGTTATATTCTTGTGAAAATTATCTCGAGTGTGACTTTTTACATGCATTTATTTGTGACATCAATTTTTTTTTTTCATCAAAAAAGTCTTTGTAAAGTTTGAACGACCCTCGTACATTAAGTTCTGAATTTATCAGAGATAATCAAAGATCATTTATAAAAATAAAAAAAATTAAAAAAAAAAAAAACAACCACCAAACAAAAAAAAAAACAAAACAAAACAAAGCACAATCAAAGTACTGAAAGTACTGGTAGACGGTGGCGCCATTTGAAAGTGGCATATTTCATGTATGTAAATTATTGTTGTCGAAAATCCACAGCCAGCGTCTCATACATGTACTAATACCTAACGCTTACTTGCACAACTGGTCGTGAGTTACTTACATGGATAATTCTGTGGAAATCGTAGTTGTGTTCACAATCCACACTTTACAAATGTTGTGTCTCTTTATCGTCATCTTTTTGGGAAAATCCATAGATTTATCACAGTAGCCTTTGTAGTATAGAAGTTTGTATCTATATGTTTTGTATCTATATCAGTTGATATTAAAACTCCGTTTTTGGTAATACATGTACTACACAAATGTATTTTGATTGCCCCAGAATGACTCATTAAATATGTAGGTTGTCACCACATATTGAATGAATAAATCAAATCCAAAGCGATTTCATCACAGTACGCCAAACTACATGTATTTGATTGTATAAAGAAGGGGAATTTTGGTTTTTTCCCTTTTGACCTTTGGGGTGACCCTGCAAATGGGGAACAACTTTTGAAAAGTGTGGATTGGACTTTTGTGCTTTAAAGATATTGTAGATTTCTCAAAGTAACAAGAACAAATAAAGCTTTAGTATGATAAAATACTTATCAGGTTTTTACTAACTATTTGGGCATACATGTAGTATGTTTATTGTCCCTCTCGACAGCATTTTCCCTCAATTTCTTCACGGGGAAAAAGTTGCATCATCACACTTGCTTGTGGACCATCACACTTGCTTTTGTCCTCATAGTCAGTTATACATTTAGGTGTACAGAAAACGGAATGGTTTGCAAGAACCTGTTTGATAAAACTGATATTGCTTTTGGAATGCACGTCATCATGAAACAGAAGAGTCAATCAATATTTTATCTTCGACTGTAGTGGATTATTTCCATTTGCTCACAACGAAAGTGAATAAAAATTTGAGAAAAAAAATATCATACAATATTCAGTCGCGGCAGTTTCATTAATCAACGTTTTAAAGTACATTTGTCTAATTGTATTTAGCTATAGATTTATTCAAATCATTTGAATGAATTTGGGAAAGTCACATGTATATTTTATCGCTTCTCAGTACACTTTAACACGCATAATTTACTTGCAACATTAAACTTTTCTAGTAAACTTAAAAGAAATATAGATTAATTATTCAAAATTAGTTTTTAAAAACACCAAACAAACAAAATCCAAGTTAAACGCATGTGTTTTCTGACCGTACAGCTGTGTATATAAATTTCATTTCATTCTTTGCATGTACTATAGTCTATACATTAGATCTACGGTCCGCAAATCCCGGCAATATTTCCGGAAAGCTAAAGTTCTGTAGCTCAGCAGAATACTAGTTATCTATGAAGCACAATTTTTACCTTCATGTTTCATTATTTATCGCAAATATAGCATGGATGTATACGCTACGGTCGATGTAGCATTTCGTTGAGTGATGACACTTATTTCAATTGCGAGTCGCAACAAACTGGCGCATTTATATAGGCCCGCCTATTTGTAAATGGAAACAAATGTCGGAGAAAGCTCATACTCGCGAGTTAAAAATTATTTGAGAACAAAAGGGGTGATATTTACGTACATGTGTAAATAATGTTATCTGTTTGCGAAAAAATCCCCCAAAACCAAAGAAAAGGTTCTCTAGTAGCAGAGACGGGTGCATATGGATTAAAGTCACAGATTGTACTTCGCTCATCAAATTGCGTTATTTCAGTTAAATGTGAAAAATTCGTCAGAAACTGTTAAGTGAACAAAATTATTATATCTTACATTACCGTTCAAAATGTACCATAAATGTATATGGACTATTGCATGAGTTGAACCGATTGTTTTTTCTCAAAAAAAGCTAGCGTTTACTGCAAATTAGAGATACACGAGCTGATACGCCGTGCAATCCATAAGACGTTTTACAGCATGTCTTTAATCCCTTATTTGCTTACAAAAAATCTGAACTGAAAATCTTTAAAACATCGTAAAATGTTGTTTGTTTATACATGTACATGTAAAATGGCGACTTGATTTGCACGTGAATTTTACAACCCGAGGTCTATCGATTAGCGTGTTTGAGAGAAAGTCAGCAGCAAGTAAAGCGTCAACATCAGTAGTAAATATTGTCTGATGAATATTGAGGTGCCTGTAATAATATTAATGTTCCTACAGACTGAGTGGGTTACAAAATTAAGTAAATCACAGGATAGTCCAAAATTAAACACATTTGTATCGTAAATTTCAAGTTTTTTGTGTGTTAAAAGAACACATGAACACTTGTAGAAGAAAGTGTGCCATTGATCGGTTGAAGTTCAATAAAATGTAATTAATCTAATATTCATTATCAGTATCTGTTGTGAATTCTTTAGAATAAGTTACAAAAAAATAAATATTTTTCCTCAACTAAAATTAATGCGTTGAAAATGAATTAATTTATCGATGAAGCATACTTGCTGAAATATGAAATGGCAAACTTTTTAAAATTGTGTGTGTGTTTCTGACAATTGTTTACATCATAAGAAAAACAAGAAGCGATTATTGTGAGCTGTCTTAGCCAATTATCGCAGTGACATAGTTTATGCAGTCCTGATACACAGTTTAACGTCACAACTGGCAGTTGGTGCATAAATTATCGATACCGCGTAAGCAGACATGGTAACGGCTCATTTAAAATAAAACACAATTTCATAAATTATTTAAATATATGTACAAAATGATTAGCAGCTATAATGCTTAAAATATCTGAAAAGATTAAAATTACTGAAATCGACACATAGATAAACATTGCGTGTTACACTGCATGCCTAACAGAGTTATCATTCGTTATCCGCTAGGGTCCCCGTGAGAAATACTCTTCCGGTCAGGACCGTAGCAATAGACCGTGGCTATTTATAGCCACCGTCTAAAAACAAAGCACCGGATGATTTAGATTTACTCATATCGTTTTAGGTTTTAGGATTGATTGAATTAACCAATCAAATCGTGTTTTACAAACGCTGCTGGGTCAGATAAACAATGAATGCAGAATCAGGTTAGTTTTACTTTTATTTTATTTTCCTTGTTTATTGTCAATTAAATTAATGAATTGTTTTAAAGATTCAGGTAATTCTCATTTTTGTAAATGATTTCGATTATAGAAAAAAGAATCTAAGTATGGAGATGGAGGAAATTCTGAAAACATAAGCAATTAAACAATGTTAAAACCACGGAGTTTTGACAGAATCTGAGCAACATAAAAAGGGGGTACCGGTAGTATATATAGTAATACTTTTTCGCTGTTGCTTATATTGTGTCACAAAATCTGACGAAAAAAGGGGGCTATATAGTATAGCTGTATACCCACACCTTTTTTTTTTTGATGCTCGGGTACTTGTGTCAAAACCCTGTGAATAATTAAAACGATTTGGTTCAAGGTGATGATCATTTTCACAACATCAGGGGTCCTGAGTCCTCTTGTGGTCTTAGGACCATGGCCACAAGTAGATTCAGGACCCCAGACGTTGTGAGGATGGATGATGATTTTAAAGGGTTCACTTTAATTGTCTTAATGAACTGACATGAACATGGTTACCTATAAGTCATTGAGAATAGCTTTAGTGTATATGAATAAATAAAAGTATTAATATATACCTAATATCAATGTTCAAATGCTTAAAAAAGAATGGGAATCTATAAACTGCTGGAAAAGAAGGTTGGTTCAGCAATCTCTCTTATTATTTGCACATATGTAATTTTATATATACCGGTATATATAATATGTAAACAGTGTGACCGTTGGGTCGAGCGCAGATTTTCATGGTTTGAAACGCAGACAATTAGGATCCACCTGCCTACTCAAATCATAAGCCAAAGTTAAACTAAACTTCGCATGCTCAGTCTACATTATGGCGTCATGTTTCATACATAAAACGTAAAAGTTGTGTATTCGGAAATTGTCGAAGAAAAGTACCTGATTCCGAGAAATTTTTATTACTTATTTTAATGCTTATCCATTTTATAAGTTGATGAATTTTCTATTTATACTTTATTCAGTGTCTAAAAGATTGGTTCTTTGATGATAATGTTTTTATTTTCCTTCTAATGATTTGATAAGACATATGTGAAACTAGTCTTATCTCCTGATTAAAGCACTGTTGAAACTTATCTGGTTTGCAGTCAATTATTTTCATTTAAATTACTTTTTATTGAATCTTTGAAAGATTTTAACAGAGTTAATGGACAATAAACATAGAAAAGCTCCACTCATTTAATGAATGAGTGAACTTTAATTGTCAAACAAAATGGTGGCCAATATGGCGGCGCCCATGAGCTGGAAGAAATTTTTCCAGCCCTTAGTACCCCTGATTCAACTTCTATTTTTCACAGATATTTTTATATATACGTGTTACCATTAAGCCTCGTTCACGAGGCGGGCTTTAAATGCCTGCCTCTCGCTGCGCTTGGTATAAACACGATTGCTGGAGTACAAAGGCTCTAGCAATGATAAAAAGTTATTAGATCCTCCTCTGACCCTTGCACCCACCTTTTTATGCATAAGCCTTGACCTTTATGGATATATATATATATATATAGCATTGTCTATGCATGTCTATCGTTAGGCCAAGATAAATAAATAGTGTTTTTTCCGATTTTGGTTTCACTATTAGAAATATTAATCTCATTCATTTTGGTGTTTAATAGAATACATTTAATAATTATATGAACACTTTGATAAGAAATGTTTCAACTGCGACTTTCTTGGGGAAAGTGGCATGGTGTGGCACCTATCAGTGTGGATTTAATATGTAAACACACAATTCATGCATCATTTTTGACACAAGGTTATCATGTCACAATCATGATTAATTGAATATTTTTGTTGTTGAAGTTGAATTTAAGATCATAAAATGTTAAAATAAAGTAAATTGTTTTCCCTACCTATCTACCCTATTTTTTTTTTAAAGGATGGAATAGGAAACGCACTATTTATTTTTCTTGGCCTTTTGAGATTTTTTATGATTAGTCATTTAGAGCTGTTGAGAAGCAGAAGCATTAATTCAAATTCTGGTCACTCATGATCAGCCTGGTGATCATAAATTTTATATTTTGTGTCTCACCATGGAAATGACCATATCAGTAAATATTTAAGGTTCAAATTTAATCAATTTACCACCATTCGGTTTATTCATTTAAGAATGGCCATTTTGATGAGACATACCGATTTAGGCGATTAATGGATTTTCAAATGGAATTCTGGCCTCCTGATTGATCATGTACTGTACTGATCCTACTCCCACTAAAGTTCTATGCATAAAGAAGGAGTAAGGTCCAAGGTGTCTATAGGATTGACATAGAAGTGGTTTATAAAGACCATGCCAAACATGTCTGTTAAGATTTATAAGCTCCAATTCATGAAATGGAGGAATATGCTGGTTAATGAATTCAGTTATATTTCAGATTTTTTTTAATTAAAGTTATTTTAAAATGCATTGAAATGCAATGATAATACACAATTTATGTATGTACTGGTGAACTTCTCTCCTGCATGTAAAAAAGAGAAAAAATTATAGTACATGTACAGACATGATCAATATTAATCATAAAAGTATCATGTATTTATTAGTAGGTAACCATATATTGTTCTACGATGAAGGATTAAATAAACAGTTAAGATACAGACTATGCAAGGGGAATAACTCTCAGATATTTGTATGATAAATATTGATATAAGCTGTACATGAACAGAACCATCTATTGCATTAAAATCATTTCACTTGCACGCTAGTATATAGACTAAGTGATGACAGCCCAAGATCTATACATGTACCAGTAGATGCTTTAATCATTTATACAAGTGTACCATGTATAATATGAACTGGCTGTAAGTTATTGGAATTTTTATTCCAATAATTATTCATTGTAACAATCGTAATCAAGACAGTATTTGTTTTAGGTTATGCCAAATAAATGCAAGCATGATAGTCCTGCTTTGAATATATATTAACCAGAATACTTTTAATTAATTTTTTGTTTACAATTATTTGATTTTTTAAAGATGTTTGAATGTTCATTTTTTGTTAAGAAACTGCTAACACCAATATCATATACTATTGAATATACTTCTGTTCAGATTAGCTTTACAGAAATTAACACACAACTACTTAAAACTCCGACATCATAAAACTGGCAGCCAGTGATTATTGTGAATATTGTGTCATATTGGTTTTAAAGTCAAATTGCACTTTACTCTTAATCAATAATATAGTGTGTTTTCAAAGGAGATTTCCTAGGAAACTAGAAACACACAAAGACTGAATGCACATAGAACTGCAAAGTTTCTTCAAAAGATGCAGTAATTGCTGACCCAGCAAGAGTAATTTGATATCCTCAGATTGATTGATCCATAGTGTGTCACAAAACCATACATGCTATGAAATGTTGCTTTAGCCTGAGCTATGCTGTGTGGGCAGGCATTGTTTGACTTTGCTATACAAATAGACAGGTGCTTTTATTACAGAATTCAAAGATAAAGCACATGCATTTGAGTGAAAGGTTCTACATAAATAAATGGAACATTTTAGTATTAAGAATAGGGAATAACATTATTAATAATTATTGCATATATTTTTTTTTTAAATTAATTCAATAATGGTTATTTGGTTTTTAAAATATCTGAAGTATTTTTACTTAAAATCTAAATTCAAAATAATAGCTAGAGCAAAAATTAAGAAACAGTTTATTTTCTTTATAACGATGAGTTTGGTAACTGGTCCAAAAACACCTTTACTCTACCGTGTTAAAAAAAAGGGATATATCATCAATTACATTTTCAATGACCAGGCTTATTTGATAAATTTGACAGGGGGTCCTATATTGGTCAAAACTTTTAGCCTTTCTGTCAGATTATGATTCCTTGTTTTGATTGACTGCCAAAGCCTCCAAGGTATTATTATGGATTCTTTGTGGAGGAACCAGATTTCTCCCTGATAAGAACTGAATATTGGGTGTATGGGCATTCGGTGTTGGAATTTACAACCCCTCCCCACAACTTAGGAATGATCTGTGCAAACACTTCGACATCTATACAGTTTCTCTTTTGAACTGCTATCGATTTAAGTCAAACATGGTCAACATTGAAAGGGGCCGGGTTCTTCTTGGCTATGGAGAAGATGTAGGTGTGAAATGAACATGTTCTGACTTAAACATTTTTTTCTATCCAAGTAAAATAGTAAGGGGTTACTTTAGAATAAGAAATTGTAGGTGGGAAATTGTTATATCTGAAAATGTTGTGTAGGATGCCATATCAGTAAACAAGGTGTTGGCCCATTGAAAGTTTGGCCCATTAATTGCTTTTCAATATTTGTATATGGAAGAGATTGGAAAAACTTTGATATGTATTAAAGAAACTACAGGTTGGATCATGCAGTGAAAGGTCTTATTGACATGTATAGAAAAACATTTCTTTTGAGTTTTGAAACATGCAATTCTTATATTATGAAGATTTGAATGACTTTGTAAATCATGCATGGTAAATATTTCAGAAAGGTTAAATATTTACATGTATATTGCTTTTTCATTACATATACGTAACTTCTTTAGAAATATATTCATGAATGTTTAATTTTTAAGTCAGGTTCTTTAATACTGTATCTTTTTAAAAAAATGTGTAAAATCATAATTTTTATTGTCACATCATTTGTTGAAAGATGAATAAAGATTGATGCAAATTCAGTTTACTAATTAAAAATAAAAAAAAAAAAAAAAAAACCAAAACAGCAGATTAAATCAGCATGACTCTACTCCTTGGCAATGTGTGCAGATTAACCTAGCATGTGCAACTAAACACAACCATGCAGTGCACAATCAAAGGAGTGGATCAAATAGAAGTGGATCTAATTATAAATTTTGAAATCCAGCTTGCTAGCTGCACATGCCTATCTTGCTGACAGAGAGCACACAGCCACTGAGGGAGCAGACAGCCATCAGGCATTAATTCATCAGAGACGCAGTAGGCAGTGAGGGATTCTGGAGGCAGCCATACTTGACTTTCACTGCCCTCACAAGTAAAGGAGACTGCCCTGTTCCCGAGTACATATACATTATGCGTGTATTATGTGAATTGGATCTGTGTGCGCCAGTTTGACTGTGACCCGAGCAAAATGTCGATTTGATTGATGGACTGAGAGAAATTGATTTATACATCTTTATATATAAACCTGTGTATTTTGATAAGGCGGGAAAAACTTGTGGTATCGAACAGGTAGTTTCACTCTTAGACTCACTCAGACTGGGTGTGATCCAAGTTTCTCCGCAACAGCCTAGGATATTAGAGATTTAAATGCCAGCCACTTCATGCTGACCATAAAAGCTGTAAGTCTTCTTTCCTTATTTTCTTTTTCCCTCTTGTACATGTTGTAGAGAATCTTGTGTTTCTGTTAAACTGTAGATGAAAATATACATAATTAATTGATGTGAGTACGATACATTGTATTACTTATTGCTCAAAGCTATTTTGGTACAAGTGTGTGTATTGATTTTTATCATCACAGATCTTTGAATTAAGTGGTCTGTATATGTGTAGTCTGCATTAAGCATGGTAAGGAGTGTTTCTACCAAAATTTATTCTCTGTCTATGGGGAGATGATTCTTAGTCTGTAGTATCTCTTAGGTTGCCAGATCTGCTTTAGCCTCATGATTATATGTCTCAAGGACATTCCTTTGTAGTTCCATCATCACTTGGTATTTGGATTATGTCATATGTTACAAAGCTCGTACATGTAAATATTTCTTACATGTACAGTACTTACAAATACAGGTTTCTCAGTTGTCAATTTTCATAAAAACATCTTGGACTTACTTTATATAATGTAAGAATTTCTTGAGTATTTTGTACCTATTCATGTACACAGTTTGTATCATACAGAATTTACCTACATTATTCAGTAAATAGCTATATGTTATTGCTTCTTATTCCTTTAGACTGCTTTGCTTCTCTTGGGGCACCTGTGTTGATTGATTTATCACTGTTTATAAGATGCTCTTGTTATATTCTGGGCCCTCTTATATTGTCTTGTCCAGCTGCTGTATTTAATGGAAAAGATTCTAGTCAGATTATAATTGATTTTTCGTCCAAATAATTGAATGTGTGTGTGTGTTTTGTCTTATTCAGTCTAGAATAATTGTCAAAACACAGCACTTCTCATTTCGACTGTATGAAAAAGCCTGCTTCTCAGTAATTCATCAGCTGGGAGACATGTTTTACGTTGTACTGTGGCTACTTTTATCATAGGTTTTAGCTGGAAAATAATTTCCCAAGAGCTATGTTTATATTTGTAAGACCATAAACAAAAAGGGAGAGAGTTTAACTTAGCAGGTAATGTTTGTTATCCTTCAGATCTTAAAACGTAAACTGTGTAGAAACTCTCAGTTTAAACATTGATATGAGTCAAATGGCTACACCTTTGAATAATCTAATTAAGATAAAAATGTTACTTTAGGAAATGGCCCCTACCCTTGTCAGAGATAAAAAAAAAAATCAAGTGGAGCTGAAGGTGGTTGCATGATATTGCATACATCACATCGTAGACATTGCGTATCTTTTGCTGTGTTACTGTTCCACAGAAATCTTGTGGATGATCATTATGGACAGTTGGGCTTTTCAGTGATTTCATACATCTGTTGGGAGTTAAGAACCTTACACCAGTGTGGGGTCCGTCATATGTGGCACTTGTTTGTGTGATTGGTTTCCTGTGTTTGATGAAGTTTCATATTATATTTTGGTTGAGATATCACAAGCCCTTTCTTCATTCCTGGCTCCATGAATTTGAAAGTAATTACTTTTGTTAGAAACCTTACACTTGAGGTTATATGTGAACAGGTGCATATGTTTATGTACAATTTTGAATGCAGCAGTTCAGAGGATGCATTTGTTGTTGTTTTGAAGGACTTTTTACCCAAATCTGTACAGACGTATTAATGGCAAGCTGCCATGATTTTATGGAATGTCACCAAATTACGATGTTTATCTTCAGCAAACTTTCTTATCCTTTGAATGATAAAATATGTCTTCAGGAAAGCTAAATTGAGATGTAATGAAGGCATTCTTTTATGAGGTGGCAGTAGCATTTACTTTTCCTGTTTTAAAGCAATTTTTATTGGTTGTCAGCTGTAACTTTCATATGAATGACCACTTAACCCTGTTTTCTTTCTTTTTCTGCAGGTTTAGTACGATCATCATTCCACTGTGAAATGATGAATCAGGATCACTAACACATTTCTCAGTGAAGACTTTCAAAACTTTCCAATTTTGTGGGGTTTTTTGTGGAAATTTATTTCATCATGAATGGACAGTCAGATTCCATGCCCTCTAATCATGTAGAACTTTATGTGAAGGCTGGAAAAGATGGAGAAAGCTATGGAGCCAATGTGTTCTGTCAGAGGTTCTACATGATTCTGGATATCAAAGCCAAGCATGGAACCTTGTCCTATGATGTCATCACCATCAACATGGCCAGACCACCTTCAGATTTCAAACGATTAGCAAATCGGCTTCCAGTCCTCAAACATAATGATGAAATTTTGGTGGATAATGATGAAATCTTGCAGTACATTGATGAGCATTTCCCATTTCCATCTTTGAAGTATGATGACATGATTGCACACAGCGTCTGTTTAGACGTCTTTGCCAAATTTTCCTACTACATCAAGCAAGTTAGCCATGGACCAGAGGCTCTCTTGAAAGAGTTGCAGGCAGTAAATGACTACTTAGAAACCAATACTAACAAATTCATGTGCAGAGATGAGCTGTGTCATCTTGATTGTTTAATGTTACCAAAATTTCAACACATTCGGGTTGCTGCAAAAGCATTTAAAGATTTTGAAATTCCAGATGATATGGTTGGGCTTTGGAAATACTTGAAAATGGCCTATGAAAACGACACTTTTCGAAAAACCTGTCCGTCAGACCAGGAAATAGTTCATGAATGGGAGTCCAAAGCTGGAATTCCCGCCTTGTCCGAATCAAAGAAGAAAATTTACACAATGGATGGATATGTTGAACCCCAGTTTTCGATGAATGTTCCAGATGTAGTGTCAACAAATGGAGAGTGATGAAGTTATTTACATTTTGCAGTTTTTTTCTTGTACATATATGATGTAACTGCTCTCTGAATGTTTTGTACATTTATGTAAGCAAACTAAATATGTGCAAGCATGCATTACTCTGTATATATTGTTTCAAAGTTTGCAGAACCTTGTATATGTGTTGCCTGTTCGGGAGCTGCAAGGCATGCCTGCACTGTCTACAAATGGAGACAAACTTGAGAGAGACACAAACCAAACTCAATTGAAATCATCTTAATCACACTACAGAAATGCACCATGATTAATAAGGATTGGATTGAAGGAAGATACAAATGGATTGTTTGACTGGGATGGTTGGAATTCTGCTTGACATTAGTGAGCTCGATTAGATAACATCTGCCCTTGGGGGCATTTTTCGACATTTTCCACTGGGTTGCCAACCACTATCATCAAGGGAGGTGATTACCCCCTGATCTAAATTCATTACCTTTTACAGGATTTAATAGAATTAGTTTTAATCAGAGAAGTGCCTCTGTTGGGTATAGAGTGATCAAGGAACAGTGGTACAATGACCTCTCCACACATACCAGTGTTTGCATTTGACAGAGTTCAGATGGTGACATTGCATCATCAATACTACGCTTGTCCTTGTTTTTGTATTTCCCCTTGCATTATAAGAAGAAATTAACCCAGCATGCTTTTAGAGATAATGATTTTGTAATGTCATGCTTTATTGGGTAAGCAATTGATAACAAAAAACAATACATTAAGATAATGAGCAAAAATTTTATGTTTATATGAATAAACAAAATAAGATTATTTAATCTGGTGTTCTTTGATTTTGATTGCAATATTTTTTAAGGGATGTAGTTGTTTTATTTTATTGTGTTTATGCATTTACAATGTAGCAATATTGTTTTTGGATCAATTTCAACTCCATATGCTGCTGTCTTGCCATATTTTATTTGATTTTCAGTTATTTTTACAATATATACATTATTATAAATCAATATTTTACAATTATGTTTGCATTTTTATGTGGTTGTGTTGCTTTTATTTTTTGCTAGGTACAATTTTATTATAGTTTTAAAGTATATACGTGTATACATATACTGTCTTTGGAAGGCTATAAGTTTTCTGTTTTGTAAAAAGCATGCAATGGGCATTAACATATATTGCAAACCAGATAACTGATTGTTTTATTAGTACAGGTATGCATATGGCATACTCTTCTGTATTCATAATAATGGCTTTTTCATATTTAGGTTTTTAATGACTTCAAAACAAAATTATTCCAAAACGTTTTCACTATGCTGTCAAAAGGGAATGAAAATTATCAGCAAACACAAAATGTCACAGACAACATATTGTCTTTTGCATGCCAATGTTACCATTATTATCCGCATTAGCTAGTCATCATATTTTACTCTACTAGTCTTTATTTACATCCAGTAATAGTTGTATACTTTTAGCTATTTTTTTTATTGTTGTCTTGGTTAGTTCTCTGTATATTTTACAATTACTGCAGCAAAACTCTGAGAGTAAATATATGTGTCGGCCACAACTAAGACTGTGGTAACTTTTATACAAATTTTCATAAGATATGAGTATCCGATGTCTTTAAAGTCTATAAAAAAAACCTGAGTCTTCTGTATTAAAAGTTGGATTAGAACATTTCACGTTTCTGCAGTGTGTCATGAATACCTGATGAATCATTCAATAAATTGTTGACTGATCGCCTATTTTACCTGAATTCATAGTTACCAAGATAAAGTTGTTGTGGATTGTAAATTAACAGACCTGCTAAAATGCGACAACTCGCTGACAAGTGGAAATTTTAGTCGTTTGTTTGCCCAGCGAACAATGTTTTTTTTTTCAAAATGATTATAAATGCAAGGCACTTTTGCACTGTTCAGATGTTGCAGCACTATCAGTTTAAAGACAGAAGAGATTTGTTATCAGCAACTTTGCTATGCAGTTCAGTTCTTTTGATTGGTGTATACGAAAATGTTTTTGTGAATGTTTAAATAAAGTGCTATAATTTCTGCAGAAAATTGTTCCTTTGTTCATGTGCGGATCTAAGAGGGTGGGGGTGGGGGGGATCAAGAGGGTCCTGACCCCCCCCCCCCCTTCCCTTGCCCCTTGGAAAATTCAAATTCATCAAATTTACATATAAAAGTCGCAGATAATAGATCCCAGACACCCCTCCCCCTTTCCCCAGCAAGCAAAATTATTAATTAATGATTTTGGATCCGCGCATCTTACATTGTTTTGTCAATAACTGACGAAGAAAAATGTCAGTTGTAAATATTCAATAAAAAGAGACGAGATCGGGTCATTTTCGTCTATTTGGTATCTTTGAGAATCGATTTTTGCTCCTAAGAAATGAAATGTGCATTCTCAAACGTGCAAGTTTCCATACCGTTTAACGAAGCTAATATTGATTAACGTGTGACAAGTTACGTTGCAGGTGAAACAATGGAAGGAAATGTAAACAGCACTAGAAGATAACGTCTTACTACAAACAAGACAAACATTAATCAATTTTGAATAAATTAAATTTACTTGAAAATTATCTGCATTCTTACTTAAAATTCAGGAAAATTGTCGCAAAAACACATTACGCAGGTTATTAGAGGAAGCATTTATTTTAAGATGCATAAATAAATGCATTTCGGTTTCTATTTCCTTTATGTGTACTTAACACAGCGGAAATTTTTTAATCGGGCACATCCTAGATGTGGCTGCACATGTAATTAGAATTCACATTAACCAATCCTGTAGTTTCCTTCTAACAATGAGATCAACATGAGGTAGCATTCAAGACAATTGACAATTATTACTAAGGATATATACTACAGTTCTGGGTGTACATGTAGGATTACGATGTTTAAACTGAGTAAGTTGGATCTCGTTAAAAGGGGTGAACATTTTTCTGCCAAGTGCACCCAAGGTATGTAAATTTGTGGCTTATTAACGATTGAAACTTGTTTGATTTTTCTTCAGATGACACAGGACAGATGACGGGGGGTGGGACACCTTCAGGGATGACCCCTAGTGCTGCATCTGCCGTCACGCCCACCCTGGAAAAAACGGCGGGAGTTCCCCTTACGGACTTTGTACAGCAGTTAGAGGACTATGCTCCTACGGTAATACAGCGACTCATTACGCGACTGTTCATTGCTAAACGCTCTTAATGATTATTACACTCTCTCTCTCTTTCTCTCTCTCTTGGTTGTTGTTGTCTTTAAATGTCATCGTCTTAATGATGATGACTATTTCTTGGTGGTTGTTAAAATTACATGACATCCATTTCTTTGTTTTGAAGATTCCAGACTCTGTCACTGCCTTTTATCTGAACCGAGCTGGCTTCGAAGCTTCAGACCCGCGAATGTAAGTGATTATGCCTATACGAGTTGCTTTTCTTTGCTCTGTACACTGATCAATCAAAGCGTGTTAGAGCTTTAGAAGCGATCTGGAAGCCACAAGAATCTTTAAATTGCATTTTAGTCAAAAATTGTAAATTTTTGAACAATTTCAAACGTTCATTATATATTCAAAGTACGTGTACATGTAATTTAATTAATCCATATTGGTTTTTTAATCCTCAATAACATTATTACATGTATATTATCCAGAACACGGCTGATTTCCATTGCTGCCCAAAAATTCATATCTGATATTGCTAACGATGCGCTGCAGCATTGTAAAATGAAGGGTACTGTACAGTCCAAAAACAAAGGGAAGGTAAGCGCCGCACTAAAGCCTACATTAGTGTATACAGTAGTGTATTGTTATATGCACTTTTATCACGGTAAAATTCAGTTTAATGTTCACTTGAATTTTATGTGAATTTCAGGATAAGAAACTTACATTGTCTATGGACGATTTGACACCAGCATTGGCAGAATGTGGCATTAATGTCAAGAAGCCTGCATATTTCATCTGAAATCCTGTGGAGAAGGATGAGAATTTATACAAATGTACATGGTTCATATTCGAGGATTTTCCAATTCTCTCATAGGATATTGTTTGTGTTGTCAGTGATATTACGAGATATAATTGTTTTATGGATAAAAGTCAATAAACTGTATTGCTGTAGTGAAAATATTGTATTAAAGAATAAGGAAACATTCTTTGAGTATCATTAGGTTATGATTTTGGTAGGGGCATGCATGTGATAGATTTGATCATGCCCCGACAATACCTATCAATTCATAATATTCAAAGGATGATTCCTTATTACTTATATTTATATAATTTTACAGCATATAATTTTAAGCAATTGTGCGATTAAATATTAAAATATTGACATCGGCACGTTAATTTCATTACAAAAAATTGTGCAAACTCAGTTTGCGCCCCATACTACGTCATTTGCGTCATTGTGATTGATGAACTGTATTGGACTATACGTTATAAACTTGATTTGTAGTGTTATCAGAAAAAGAAACTGGAAAATGTAAATATTAATTGAAATAAAAGCCCTTTCTATTTGCGAGGTTACATCTATTCGGAAGATGGCTAAGGAAAAAGAGACAAATTTCATGTCAAACAAAATATTTCAATTACTTTGTACATGTATTAAAAAATAACAAAAGCCAATTCAGCTTTTCCTTATTGTTTTACGTCCAGTATTTGCTTGACGTTTCTTGGGGAAAATCTAATTTGCAGTAAGCAAGCGTGACCGTAGTGAAACGGATCAACTGGTTACAGTCTGTCCCCTTTTCCATCACTTTTTGTTGATTTCTTAATATGGTGAAAACTAGTACACATACATATACACACATTCAAAGATAGAAATACTAGTATTTTGTGATATCTACGTACTATGTACGTTTTGATTCTTTCATGATCTAAGCTTTATGCATTGCAGTTACAGTGAGAGCATGGGCTTTCAAATAGTTTGCCTTCCATCTGAGTTTTTGCATATTCCAATGACTGGAAATAGATTTTCAGGAGACGTGAGAACTAAATCTTGAGTACAATACATTCCATCAACATTTTTTTAAAAGTCGCGAGGTGAATGTCCACAATTTTATATACAAAAAATATGTTTAACAAATGTATTATTATTATTTAGAAAAAATTAATATATCTTAAGAAACGTCAGTTTTGCTACAAACCGAGTTTGACGTGAGAATAATGTTACTTTTTTAGCTGGATGCTTAGAATAATGCTTGGAAAAGTGAACCCCGTTCTCTGTTCAATTCAAATGTTGGACAATTTCCCTCATAGCCTCATATATCAGTGTAATACAGGACTTGGCAGTGAACCGTTTTGTATGAAAAGCGGTAATCATCTAACATGGTGAAAACTTTTAACGGCATTTTAAAACGTGCAATATATTAGACTTTAAAACTTCTTCTTACTTATTTCATCTATTTTTGATGAAAACGAAGAACAAAATTAATTTTTTTAAAATAGAATTCTCATTCTGCTTTTCTGATTAAATTTAATATTCTTCTCAATATTGTGATTTTTTGATTTAAATTGAAATTGGTTTTTTTCACTGTTATTACTTTTTATTACAAACATCAATATGATGAGGAAACACCAAAAACAGTTATTGATTGCAGTAATCAACAGAAACGTTAGTGACGAATATAATCATGTGTGATTTGATATTGTATCTTCTTCCGGGACTTTACCATCCTTCCGGTTCGAGGTATGCTCTCGATAAACATAGTTCTCACCAATGGTCATCGCTCTTTCTCTACCCTCGTGTAACAAAGCATTTTCAGGGATGTTTCGAAAAGACGGGTGAGAAAAAAACATTTCACGTGAAGAAAAATCCGCGCTTACCCGTTTCATATTCGTGAGATTTTTAACTGATGATGGCAAACATGGAGATTTGGACGAGTCATGAAAGTGTGAATTGGACCTTTTTCTGTTTACACGATTTTCTCTATGTTTGCCTTCGAAAAACAGAAAGGATCCACAGTCCTTTTGTTTCTGTGATAAGAACGTTTCTCCACGAGACAGGAACTCAGACTGAGCCCGAGAGACCCTTTGCCGCGTCACTTCCGGACTGAGAGCACGACTGTGCCGCAGATCGGGACTTTTAACAGAACATCTTGGTAAGTCACTGGTTAGGTTCATTGAGTGTTTTTGACTAGTTCCAGGAACTGAAACCGCATTTCTAGACACAAACATTTTGGGCGGTTCGCCAGCTTGCTGCGCATGAGTCGGTTTTTCCACATCCTTCCGTTCTTCCTTTGGGGAGCTTGATGTGGATGCCTCGCGAACTTCCTGAATGGTGTTCATTTCTATGTTACAGGCAGTCGGTATCTTGCTGCGCGTTTTCTGAGTTGTCCACACGACGACGTTTTGTTTGGTTGAAGAATACGTGGTCATGGTCGTGGAGTAGAACTCGTCGCTATCGTTACCGGTGGTGGTACGGCCGTTACCCTTGTTTATAGTGTCACAGAAGAACTTGTTGATCTCGTGACGTGTAACCCTGTTCATAAATGCGTATATGATAGGATTGACAATTCCCGTGCAGAACACAAGGCAGATAGCAAAGGAATTGACTTCAGACGTGAAGGAGTTGTCTCTCATATGGCTTATTATAATGGTTAAGTAAGGAACCCAACACAAAGCATAAGCAAAAGCTATCAGTAAAATAGTTCTTACAGCTTTGCATTCCACGTTTCGATATTGTACTTGCACACTCTGTGAGAGATCGCTGCTATCCGATGAGTTGCTAGGTGGATCTCGAACTGTGGACGGCATTGAGGGATAGACACGACTGCGTCGCTTTGTTTGACCAATGGCCGCTTTGAAGATGCTCAGATAGCACCAACTCTGCACTAAGAGTGGAACTAAGAAACATATCACAATAATAAACAACATAAATTGGTTTCCACTTTTCCAGTTCATTCCACAGAGGTACTGGTCAGGTATGTATACGTATGACCCCCAACCTATCAGAGGCGGTAGTGCAATCATCACACTTAACACCCACGCAGAGGCAATGAGGACATGTCCCAGCTTTGGTGTGAATACATACGGGTATCTGAGAGAGTTGATGATGGCATAGTTCCGGTCAATGGAGATGATCATCAAGGAAAACTGAATAGTGATGATGCAGATTGTGAAGAAGTATCCTTGCACCTTACAAAAGGTGTCGTCAAATGCCCACTTTGTAGAGAACACAGAGGCCAAAACAAATGGCACAACAAGAATAGATAAACCTGAAATTTAAAAAAATATAACATTATCAAATAAAACAAGATTGAAGCCTTCCGGAAAGCATTGAACATTAGATTTTTTTTGTTATGACCATTTACTTACACAACTGACAGCATGACAAATTGAGCACAAAACTGTTGGAAACGCTCAGTAGATATGTCTTTTTATAGAACACAAGACAAACAACACTATTCATAGCCAATGAGAGCGCTAGAATGACGCCGACTACCAGCGCCATGAGTGCCAATCCAACGTTGGGTTCACTGCCGCAGTCCGAATTTGTTCCATTGCATGGGAGACTGGAGGACGACAAAAGTCGCCTTAGTATCACGGACATGTCTGAATTTTCATCACATCTGAAAGGTACATCAAATACTTCAGTCATATAGATTATTTATGAAAGATAGGAAGAAACAGACAAAAATATTACGGCTATTAGAGGGTTTGGTGATGATAATGTATCCTATCATCAGATGCTTGAATATGACGATAATTCCATCAACAGTTTCACTGTCCGCTCATTGCTTATTGTTCATCTTTTACGCAAAAATAAGCAAACAAACAGTCTAAGTAAGGTAGAAAATATCATTAAATTCAATGACAACTCGAAATGATGAATATAGGTGTTGTTTTGACGCATTATTAATATAAGATTATGCAATACCGGTAATTTTAAATATTAGACAAAGACTCGTTGTGACTTTGTTTATCCGTAATTCAGTTCATACTCGTAATGCTTAGTAATGCTGCTGCGAATTCAAACATATTTTATTTTTCTGAAAATCAATTAACAAGAAAAATATCACGTACATTTTCTATTTTTTTTTTCGAAACTTTGTAAATTAAAAAAAATCATAGCTCTTGTGCAATTAAAAAACGACTCGAAGCAAATCATTATTGAAATTGGTATTTTTAGGTCATCTGAGCGCGCTGGTTATCCGATGGTTAATGGAATTTAATTGAAAAAAAGAGACGTATTCCTGAAACAAGTTGGCATTTGCCGGTCTCTGTTTACAAAAGCAGTTCCGATGCAATTGTCCGTCTGTTCTCAAAAGCGACAGACACCGGGTTCTTGTGCTGATTGGATACGGTATAAAGATATCAACTTCCTTATGGCAGAAAACAGATAGGACTGTTAACATTAAATAAGTGGGATTTTCTTGTTGTTGTTTTTTTTTTTTTTTGGGGGGGGGGGAGGGTTGTCGCTCTCAAAATCGGTCTGTTAGCAACATGTAGTAAGCAATTAACATTGGTGTGAAAACGGGAAAGAACGTTGCGAAAATAAATTTAAATAGTGACTTGCTTTTGATTTTTCGTAATAATGGAATCAAATAACAAGAAAATGTGATTATTTATGTATATATTATATTATTAATCATATATTAGTATTTGGATATGGCCATGTACAGATATATAGTAGTGCAATGCCTAACAAATTTAATGATGCGGCAGAATAACGCCTTCTTAGAACTACGAATTTCAATATAAATTTTCTTGATGTGTAGAACACAACATTGCTAGCAAAAGTACTCAAAGCATATGCTTAACAAAGAAGTGAAGTGCTTATGTATATGGGTGTGAAGTATTATAGTTTATAATATAAGTCAGCACGAGTTATTGGGGATGGATGGTCGTTGCCATTCTAAGATTAATAGTATACTAATCTCCTGAAGACGAACAGTCCTATATATAGGGAATCTGAGGGAAAAATTAGTTTTCAACTTATTAGGGATATAGGAAAAAATTTAAGTTAAAAACAATTTTTTTACTACATAATTTAGTTAACAGCGAAAATCATATCAAAACTTTAAGGTAGATCTTGCCCCCAGGATCATTAAGCAGTCTTAGACTTAAGTCAAAAATTGTACACCTATTGAAAACATACTTGATTTAAACATTGTCAAAATTGAAATGCTGTTAAAATTGTCTTAATTGTTATTAATTTCAAATGTCAATCGTTACATTCTAGAATCATTAAAGACAATTTTATGATGAATTGGTTAAATATAACCAATCCCACATAAATTGATACGGTGACGATTTGAGGTAAAAAAAAAAAATCAAAACTTATTTTTATTTTTCATTTTTACCATTTACATTTCTTCACAGGGGTATGTCATGCAGTTTGAAAGTCAGTTTTCGATCGAGTTATAAGCGAGATTTAAAAAAAAAAATCCGCAAGGCTCGTGGCATCTTTTTGTCATTTTTAGTGAAATGAAATGGTAAAAGTTTTGTTTCAAGCAGATTTGTTTTCTATTTGCTAGTTCGCTATAAATACAAATCAACAGTTTCTATAATTGTTAAGTTAATTTTATTTTAAACCTAGTGTTTTCTATTCAGGTCTCATTATGTAGACAAAATCAAGGCCCAGGTTAATTTACATATTTAAAAAAAGCTGTGTACATGTATCTTGTTTTTTACTCGACGAATTTGTCAATACAACAAAACACACCTTAATTGATAGAATTACGTCAATTCATTAAAACCAGAATAGAATTAAGAGAATATTAACTTTTCTGGTTTGCTCAATACTATCATTGGGTTTTTTTTTCACGAATCTTATTTGTGTTTGTCTCTACATTTGCAATGTAACCCAATTCATTGTACATGTATATGCCATTGTTTTTTCAGCAAGTCCAATGTTTATGGAAACATACGTCACAGTGAACAACCACATATTATATATATATATATACAAGTTTATTTGAACAAATAAAACATAATTACAATTGTTGCTTAACCAACGAACAAGCAGAGAACCTCATCAGCGATACGTCATCACTTGTCGTGCATATGAAGTATCGCTGATAAATTTACACATGAGGTTGCTCACGCGACTCCTATCATCATTATCGGTCAATTTGAAGATGAAAAACGAGACAGCAACACGACGAGATACATATCATTCGAAGATCTTTTCCTCTGTTCTGTTTAACATATCATTTTTCAAAAATAGAGGTTTGCACAAAATAAGTTTTACACAGGTCGATAAAACTTTTTCGTACACATTTGCATAGGTATTTGGAAGATAAAATGAGTGTTAATCTTTGTATTTAAACAACAAAGGACCCTGTCAATACGTGTATTTGATGGTTGTTTAAAAATAAAAGAACACAATTTATAAAAGAAACATTGACATTCCAAATGATGAACCAGTATCGTCTTACATGTACTATATACGAACGAACACAAATACTCTTACATACGTGAAGTAAAGGGTCTAAAAAAAGAATTACTTGCCTGAGAATGCATGGTGTATGAGCCTGTGAAATATTGTTTTTTATATTTATATAAAAAACACATTGAAAGCAATTTAAGTAAGCAGATCGCCCAACTTACTGATAATGATTCTTAAAAATAAATGATAAGCAAATTAGTAATGCATTTTTTTTAATGAAATTAATACTTTTACAACAATATAGGCCATCAGACTTGGAATATGTGATCATGTTGAAAAAGATTTCAGTATTAGGTCAACAGGTATCAGGTTTACTTGACCGTTGATTGATTGGTTTCCTAGTATAAGCCGTCTATTCACAGAGCATGAATTCAATACGATGTATCCACTCATTAAATCGGGCATTGTCATGCAAACAAACATTATCTTTTTTTTTTAATAGGCAAATTCGTATGATATAACCAAATATTCGAATCATTATTTTCCATTCCATCAACTCAACTAATAAAATTCAAATATTCGTTTATGGTTTTGGTAAATCATATTCTCCATTAGAAGACGAAACGCCTCTGGGATTTTACAAATGTCCCTCTTGAGTAACTCTGGCAATCCATTTTGATTTATATTCATCTAGTGTACCCGATTTGCACTGGCCTAGACCACAATCATGGCCAAAACTCATCAAATCGCTATTTGATCTTCTATGTTTAATTATGTCCAGTATTCCTTGGTAAGCAGTTGTTCAAACAAAGAGCTCTGTATGATTAATTCTCTGATCTGATCTGTGCACCAATGGAAATGAATCTTTCCCCGCGATTATTAAAGACGTCATGGAATGAAAACGAATAAGATGATTTGGATATTTCATGGTTAGATGCATAGAGATATATCTGTATTATACACACCCGGTGTATATTGATCACAAAAGCGTCTCAGTATCTATTTATGATGACTTTAAGTTTATAATCCGATATCCAAAGGACAATTTGTTACAACTGCATAGAAGAACAAGAAACACAGATTAAACGGCCAAAAAAAAAACCCCCATCACTTGCCCCACCTCCAACAGAAAGAAAGTAGGAATAACTTATTTCTTTGGATTTCAATTCTGTACCATGAAAGGTTGAGCATGGGTTTATTTGAGGATACTTAAACAATTTTATACACCACATTTAATTTAAAATGATATGGTGTGCAAATCATTGTGTTATCATGTGTTGGGTTGTCATGAAAAATAGCAAAATGTCATCTGTTAAATCCCAACTCTAACCGAAAACCTTAATTCATCTTGCCGTTTGATTCAAGATCTTCAATGGTGAATAAATTATTTAAAAATAATTCTATCATTATGTCGGTAATCAAACTCAGCATCAAGCGACTTGGAATAGAAAAATGCAATCCCGCCTATTTAAGCAATAATCGGTTTTGACCAGTCCTTACGGTACCTCATTACATCAAGTAGACACTACGTCACAAGATGGCGTTTTAAAGTTTGAATCCAACGATTAAGTTGAATATCATCATAGCTCAGTGGTTATTAATAAAGTATCGGGATTGTGAACCGCAGATCATGAGTTCGAATTTGCCGTCGGCTTTTGTTCATATTTACTAAATTAAATTTTTTAATATCATAATTTTTTAAACAAAATTGCATGTTTTTTGCCTATTTGACTTAAACTTCTTACATAATTCTATATATCATTTTAAGCAATTCTCTGCTGATCTGAGAAAGTATTTAAAGGTGTACTAAGCCACCTTTTGTTCTTCTTTTGTTTTTGAAAAATTAATAAAAGACGCTTACCAGAAATAGCTTTGGCTCCGCAATCGAACTCACATTCTACCATATTTATAGAAGGATAAGGTGCAAAGTGTGTCGTTTATTTTCACTGTCATAAACCATCATGGCCGTTTTGTCATCTCGCACCGAACGAACCACGTTATCTTGCAGACTTTCACCATTCTCTGCGCTTTGTCAACTGGGAAACATCGACGCGGTAAGAACGAAGATAAGCAGGAATTAATCTCTACTTTATTGCCCTTTGTTTTACAGGTTTTGTCATAGGAAAACTAATAACCACTCATATGTTCCCACATCCCTTTTAATTAAGGATTAGCATTCTTTTTTTTTAGGATATTCAAATTATTCGGCTAAGGTTTTTTTTTTTCATATTTCATTGCATTACATAAGCAATCGAAATGAATGCGGTTTTTTCTTTCAAACCCCCCTATTAAACTATATTCCAAAGGGATACATCATGGCTTTTATATTATTGAAGAATGTTGCATTTTTTATTCAAAGAATATATCGTTGGAAAAAGACCATATCTGACATGAAGAGATAAAACTTGCCTCGGAAAAAGGTACTGAAGATAAAGGTGAAGAAAAATACTCACTTTGACTTGTGCTGGGTTGTTTGTCAGTATTTCACTTGGTTTTGAGTTCGTCGATTAGAGGCCGACTTGTACCAATATAAAGGAGTCCAGATTGATGTTGTGACTGTTACAGAAAAGAGCTGAGGGAACAGTTGCTGCCTGAATCCTAACGCGGTCCTATGATACCTGGCCAATGGCATCGATCCGAAGGATAGATTCTCGGGTTGTCTTGGATTTTCAGGCAATGCCTTGTAATTCCAATCTATTTCCAGAACAGGTAACGCATTGCAGCCAACCTGCATATATTTGGGGTGGGCAACATTACGACCCGTGGCTTATTATCCTTCTAACACACGAATTGGAGCAATATAACAATAAGCAGGCCAATTGTCATGTTTCCTATCTGACCCCGATCGGGTCTATCTAATGGCAATTATCACGTGGTTTATTTATAGTTTAATACCGTCAACGTGAAAGTGAACCAATTGTTATATATATATAAACATGTTCACTTATTCGTAAGAATGAATCCATGCAATTGCACTTTGTTCTATTCTAAAACTGATACAGATTTCGATAGATGCCATAGACTAGAGTACTTAACACTCCATAATGAGTTTGCGCAGAGGGGGAGAATTTTATTATAGAGTGACTTTTTATTTTAGCATTTGAGGATAAATCTAACTCAGGTCCGGCATCCCGGTTGAAAAGACTACCCGTATATGGGGGAAAAACTTTGATACATCAATGCACCAGATTTTCGGGGGAGGGGGGGGGGGGGGCGCTAAGCTACTACATGTACACGTGCAACACAATTCTTTCACCTGATTGGGCTTGTCATTCAGAAGTTTTTTTTATACAAGTTTGACTGTTACATTTTCAATTTTTTTCAACACTTGTTTTAAAAGTCCTTCTTATGTTTTTTGATATTTATCATATTTTAGATTTGTTCCATCGTTCCATTTTCTTCATCGGTCGTCGTTATCAGTAGGAATTTTACGTTCTTATAATTTACAATATCTGGTGTTCTAATACTCAGTTATTTCGATTTTGTTTGTTTTTTTTGGTGACACTGTTTAATTCTGATGCAACTTATTTATTGTTATTGTACAACTGACATTCTTTCAATGATGTTACTTCGTGACATAATTCGCAACTCTATGAAATGGTAATTCTAACTGTCAGTTTTCTCTTGTATTATTTTTTTTTACGCTGTAGCCTTACCTTTAGTTTCATTCTTCCTGTATTGGAAATTCAAACAAACGTGCGTCCAGAGATATTAGTATAATCTTTGCTACAGATATTTCTCCGGGCTAACATATTACAAGTTTGATAAAACGTATTTCAAATTTTTTATAGGAAAAAAAGGAAATACCCACGGAATATTACATATGTATGTAGGACACTATTGTGTACCAAAGAATCATCTCCTAACTACATTTACCAATATTTGACGTCCTTCAAAAAAAAAAAATAACGCAGGACAAGGACAAATTATGTTACATGTCGATGGCAACATCGACACTCTACATACATTACACTTTTAATATGTCACTGATTTATGAAATGAATATTAACATCATGATTTTAGTTTTTTAATTAAAATAAAAATAAGTTGACTTTGTACAATATAGATAGAAGGTTCATTTCTGATTTTCAATTTGGTCCCATTGCTGTCAATTGAGAATTACAACATCATGTATACAATATGTAGTTAACTTTTTCCGCCATCTTTTAATTTTTTCAGAAACCTCAATTGACATTCCTTAACACATTGAGTGCAGGCCTAAACAAATATAATATTTTCATTTAAAACATTTATCCATTCAAGATGAATTACTGACAAAAAACGTTTGCTTGTTCGAACTACGAGCTCTATATTTCCTGAAGAGCAAAAAAAATGTAAAATGATAACTGTTTTTAACACTTTTATATTGAGTTGCCAGAGGGTAACAATTTAACATGCTTGAAATGCTTTAACAAAAAGGTGATTAATACTATATGGATCGAAACTCTTGTATCTTTATCAGAAGCTGTTTTGAATGATTAATCCATCTAACACGTCTGATCAACGCCCAATGTTCCACACATCTTTAAGATGTCGGTACTTTACATACAAGTTCTATTTCATCTAAAGTGTTGCATTTCTTTCAGAATATATATAGGATCTCTCATGATTTGCGATGGTATATGATTTTTATCCAACGAGTTGTGTGTTTTCTATCCCAGAGCCTTGGCGAGGGGATAGAAAACACACAACGAGTTGGATAAAAATCATATACCATCGCAAATCATGAGAGATTCTTTTTATCACATGTTTTACCGCGTATTTTGTTAATCTCAATTTTTTCTGTATAAATTATAATTGTGAGCCGCACAACACATTAACTACGAGACGTCAACAACTTCACGCATGGAAAAAAGTTCCTTGAAGTTTAACAAACAAACATTTCATTTTCGAACAATTTCTTTAGGAATTCATGAAAAATAAATAAAATAACATTAAATGCTTCACTTTTACAACTCAACACTTTTTAACTGTATTATTTTTTAGTTTTTCATTATACGTCAATCAACCGGCTAAACCTACGCAATGTTTAATTATGATGTCACGTGGCGTAAGAACACAGTGTAATATCAAAAATTTATCCCATGAGTGATATCCGCCGTATATTCAGATAAACATGTGATAAATTGAAATATAACTCTAATCGGTTTATTCGTTCGCTAGATTCAATGGTAAGAAAGCTGGCGGTCGGTTTTATGATATAAAAAAGTAAAAAGTTGCGGTGCTTTTCCGAAGAGCTGTTATGAATGTCTATTTCAACCAGACGCTTTGTGGTACGCAACACAGCTTTAATCTGGGAGAGCGTGTCTTTGAACGAGACAAATTATAAAAATATAAAAATATTTTAAAAATTTTTTAAAGAAACAAATGCTATTATTATACCTCAATATGATTATTCTATATAACGCGACATCTGATTGGTTCTAGACAATCGCGTCTCAGGGCAATAAAACTTCATATTTCCCTTTTATTGTCATATTTTACATCATATCTCAACTCTTCGAATTTTCATTCCATGCTCATGAAAAATCCCGAGGATGAGCATACGACGTAATTAAATCATTAATTCTATATAAAAAAAACCAGTACATAGTAAGCATGTAAACATGTTTGTATTTAGAATCATTCTGAAACAAAGTTTGCAATGTTAATTAATGTTATCAAAAGTGTTGTATTTGTTGTGTTTGGAAATTTGATTTAACTTAATAAATTTTCAATAAATCTATATCTTTTTTCTTAAATTTAGCTTTAGGATCTTTTAATGCTTAATACACGTAAAATACACCAATAACTATATACATGTACATGTATATACCGGTATATAAGGATGGTGTACATGTATATACCGGTATATTAGGATGATGTACTTGTGTATACCGGTATATTAGGATGATGTACATGTACATGTATATACCGGTATATAAGGATGATGTACATGTATATACCGGTATATAAGGATGGTGTACATGTATATACCGGTATATAAGGATGATGTACATGTATATACCGGTATATAAGGATGATGTACATGTATATACCGGTATATAAGGATGATGTACATGTATATACCGGTATATAAGGATGATGTACATGTACATGTATATACCGTTATATAAGGATGATGTACATGTACATGTATAAACCGGTATATAAGGATGATGTACATATACACAGCTTTGTTCATAAGTTGATTTTTTATACAATGCAAAAGATTGATCTTTTTCATTTCATATATGTTTTGGGGTTTTTTTTCAGAAAAAAGTGGTTTGCGTTAAATTTTCTCTTCCTGAATGCAAGCTACAATTCTATATATAATGTCGACATGCACAATGTCATGTCCACATGCAACATTATTAGACCCCCCCCCCCCCACCGGAAAATGAAAATTTGTTAACTTCACAGAAATATTTTCGCATAAATGCCTCGGACCCCCCCCCCCCCCCCGGGAAAAACTTTTTGGATCCGCGCATGAAAAATTTGCATAAAGCATGATAACACCTCTCTTGCATGACGATATAGTTATACAGTTATGTTAAATGATTAATTTGCCCTGCATGTCGACATAATTATCTTGCATTGCATGTAGATGTAATTTGTAGAAAAAATAATTTGCATATACTAGAGGGCAGAAATATGCCACCATCAAATCATTCGAGTCTTCCTGTATCGATGTGCGGTGTCTGGTGCTACCGATGCCATATGCCGTGATTAGACAAAGTAAACAGAAGGTGTTGGAGACAAATATTGGTCGGTGAGACATTTTCCCAATCGAACTGACAGAATTAAACAAAGCCTCTACTATACTGTCTAAAAATAAAACATTGATATTCCCTGGTAGTTTCATTATAAGGTTATACCTACCAGAATTTTTTTTAATGATGTGGGTATGATGCTGCTTTTAGTGAACCTACGACGTATTATCTGCATTTTTATGCAATGAAACGATGAACGAAACAACATTACAATTTGCGATTAATCCAAAGCAAACTGTAGAAAACTGTAGCAATTGTAAATGTCAACTTTTTATGAATTTCTTAATCTGTAATTTCTTACGTAATCTTGTGTCACTGTAAGAAAGATATAATTTTCAATGACCGTATTATAATCTTTTTCTGTCATTTATTGTCACGTGCGCATTATTGTTAACACGACCCTGATCAGTTGAACTTTATGTATACCACTCGTACTTCATTATCAATTTTTTATTTTTTTTATCTGGATGTTATTAGTGACAAGACAAGATTTCTTTCCAAACTCCAACCCCCCACCCCCCCCCCCACCCCCCCAAAAAAAAAAATCAACAGAAACAAGCATATCGTGGTGAATGCCCTGACGTCAATATTTCGCCATTGTAAATTCCAATGATAAGATGCGTAAAAAATAAATCAGTTTTTCAATTTAGACTACTGATTTATGTGGTTCTAAACGACAAAGAATTCATTTAGTTACATCTATTGCAAAATTACATTTCGCATCATCCCATCCAATTTTCAGCAGTGGGAGGGGGGTCGGGGTTAGGAGATGACAATCCCGATATTGCATAATGATCAAGAATGAACAATTGTAATCAATGATTTTTTTATTATCACAATTAAAAGAATCTACACTCTACCGATGATCGGTTCTTAGCTACATGTATTTGGTATTTGCTGTATTTAGCTTGGAATCGCCCAAGCAGACATTCAAATTCTAATTTACATTCTTTATCACTATACCTTGGAAATTTATTTATTTCAACAATGTATGCGTACAAATCATATACAAAATATATATACACTAAAGCACTCACTATTATGTCATAATTCATCTCTTTTAAGTGTGTTTTCATTCATCTGAATACATCGGATATACCTGCGTTGCCTTTTTATCAATTAAATGTAACTTTAGTTACAAATAGCAACAAGCTTTGTCAAACTTCACATTGAGGTAAACGGCATGGCAAAACGTACTTGGTATAGAAGAGCACACATATCGATTCTTACAAAATGAATACCATAGACAAGAGGGTCACTACTGATGCCAGCACTATAGACACCTGAGACGCCGAATTTTTACCGGCAGGTTGGCGGAACTCTTTGTAGAAAGAGGTAGTATTACAAACATTGTCTTTCAGATTCGTCTGCAAATTGATATCTTTCTGGCAGGTGGAAGGGAGCATGGTGCATTCGAACTCGTTCTTCAGTCCCACGCCGGCTTTACTGCAGGATTGCTTCCATGCTCTCATGTCACAGCCAAGATGATCAACGCGGATTCTGGAGAAGAAAGCAATAAAGAATTGATTTCTAGTCTTTTAGTACTGTCAAGCTTAAGAATATGTAAAGTACAAGGTATAATAAAGCGCTTGATTATAAATCTTCTACACATGTTTCTTAAAACATTGCGTTTCAAATTTAAACCAATGCTGACATTATAGTTCATACGAATGCATGTTCCTTCCTTTTTATAAAAATAAAAAAGTCGTTCTTTTCTTTTAAGCGTTAACATTAAAAGGGTCACAATACTCCTAGCCCATTTCATGCAAAACGCACTGATTATTCTTTCTATTTGCACATGCGCCATATTTCAAATTTAAATGCACTCACTTGCAGTACTCGGAGAAGAATCCCGTCATATCGAGGTTCTGTTGGATCTGCCGCGCCGCCAGGTCGACCATATTGGCGGACATGGTGTCTAGACATTTTTGCACGGCGTCCGTTGGATTTTGGAAACACACTAGACCCTCTACGTAAACTGAAAAAGTAAATTCAATTGATTTAGGCAATGACGCAAAAGATTCTCCTGCAATATAATATTGACTGATTTTGATCATTTTCTTATCATTGTTAATGCTATAAAGCAGAATAAAGTTTGAAAAATTGACTAATTATAAAGGTTTAAAAATTGACTCAATAAAGTTTTTAGAAAAAAAAATTGTAGACAGTTATGTAAATAAGATTAATAGATCTGTAAAATTGGTGTGCTGCAGACTCCTTCACATACCATCTATATCTCCACAAAGGAGGTCGATGCTAGCCTCCATTGAGGCGTGGTCGTAACCAGTCAATAACATGTATTCATTGGCTCCTTCACAACCGTCAATAACGTTCCTCATGCATGAAAATAACGTGTCCCTTACTCTGAAAATAAATAATTATAAGTTACCTTGATAACGAATGATTGTCATTCATTTCTTTTATAAATTCTTTTTGAAATTGTAAATTTCATACAATGCAAGTATTTTCATATTTGTATATTACAAACTTTAATATGACGGATGTTTATATATAAAAATTGGCACAAATTAGAATGATGCGAATTATGGTTTGGTAGTATTGCACCAGCCCCCCCCCTTTCTCTCTCTCTCTGTCTCTCTCTCTCTATGTCTCTGTCTGTCTGTCTGTCTGTCTGTCTCTCTCTCTCTCTGTTTCTCTCTCTCTCTCTGTTTCTCTCTCTCTCCTACCATACAAAATTAATTTTGACAAAAACATGTTACTTACCCACAAAATCTTGACGCTGCCTCTTTGTCTTTTCCAATAATGGCGCCTTTTATTTCGGTTTCATTGGAGCCAAACATACTTGGACTAAGTCCAGCTTTGGTATAACATTGCTGCATGTTTGCGTCAAGCATGCGCATACAAGAGTTGGCTTGTGGCATCACACCTTTAAAAGACAATACAGTACAAAAATCAAAATTGACTCCTTTTTATATTTTGAGACAAGTACATTTACTAGTATTTATACTTATACATATATCTGTATACTTTAATACATTTAATTGTTATTATCTTTTTTTTTTGCACTTAAGACCAATTGACTCATCGTCTTTGTATCAGAATAGAAATTACCTGCACCACAAGCATTTTGCAAAGCCGTCAATCTCCTGACCACTTGGTTTTCGGCAAAATTGAACTCTGCACTGTCTGTGCAAGGAGGCTTTCCGCGCATGTTCAGTGTGGGTGGAACGATGCATTGTATGATTTGTGCCCTTATTCTGAAAGATATAAACCATATTGTACAGGAAAATTCATTCACCAGCCGAGTTATTTTGAAAGAGGAAAAAGGATAGAATAAGGAAAACGTAGAAAGATGACATATTAACTAAATATGTGTTTTCTATGATGACTTAATTTTTCATGCATTATATATACATGTTCATCTATCATAAGTTTTTGACGGCGCGTTGACCCATGGTCAGCGACAGGGGCTGATTGATGACATCACTTGAGTCAAAAGACTGACTGTGGTCACAAGCTTAATATAAACGTCTATATCTATCTAGTGAATAAATTTTCCATATTGCATCATTGCAAAGTCTGACTACAAAAGCATACACTAAGAAAAGACAAAATTTGGAATGAATATGAATTGTAAAATGAAAAATTTAAATTTTTGTCATGCATTTTGAAAATTTCACAAACTTAATTATAGCTTTTGAAACACTTTTGTTAAAAATAACTATTTCTTGAAATACAGTGTAGTTTCTCAAATCAGGAGAAAACGACTTGATTATGAAGGATAGCAATGACGCATATGAAGTGTATAAGACAAATAGGCGAAAAATAATCAGTGTTTGATTTTAAAAATATGATTTACTACAATGGTATTCAGTAAATATGAGAAAAAGCATCAGGAAAATTTAAACTTGGGATCGCGGTTCACAAGCCCGATACTTTGACTACTGAGCTATGATGATTCTAAATCGACCGATTCAAACAGTTTCACATATAATTTAAATCGCCATGTTGTGACGTTGTACCATGAAAAGTATTGATGTGGTGAGCTACCTTAACAAATACATTTACATCTAAAGTACATCAGAAACATAGAGTTTTAATATACAGGATGATGATTTAATGTTATTCTTGATTACTGTTACCGACGCCTAGATAAAGACGCCTAAAATTCGAATGTTTACGTCTTTAAGTTATTAATATGCTTACCCACAAAGGTTCTTCCTGAGGTCCATGATATTTGAATTACTGGGTAATGGCGCAATAGTGCCGTTAGTCAATACAGCATCAATAGTCATCATTGGAAGACCAGACCTCTGAAAACAAGAGGCGCTGAGTTGTTGAACCTCTCGAACACACTGGCTAATGGGAGGTTGGGGAATAGGTTGTTGCCCGTTGCAAAAATATGGACTACACAAAGCTATAAGAAATAATAATGAAATTGCAGTGGAAGGTTGAAAATCACTCTAAATTTGTTAAATATAAAATATTTAGACTGTTGCTTTTACATGATTATACATGCATTAACTGATTCTGAACAAAATTACAGTTTATCGTCGTACCTGTTATTAAAAGAAGTAGCCACATGGTGTCTCCTTGCCTCATACCACTAATCCGATCAAAAACTGAAATGGAAAATGCGAAGAGTGTGCAGTCTTTAAGTATTTGAATTGATGATTAATACATGTGAATTATTATATCGTAGAAATATTTAGCAGCAGGATGACCCAGCGTGCATTCCAACGATTCGTCATACTGTCGCTCTCCATAGCCATGCATCACCGAATTCCGACACCTCTGACTCGCCTTTACTCTGTTTGTCACTGGGTAGACTTCATGTTTACTTTTAATTGGATTGTTAACATTGAATTAAAAAAAAAAGTTTTATATATGGCAGTAACCAAAGAAACGTGACTTGATTTTCATTTCTTTTCATTTTTTGGGGTGTTTATATTTGCCGTGAAAGCCATTTTATTTTGCGTTGTGAATACCCTCAAGGCTTTAATTATGACTTATGTATATCACATTTTATGTACCCTGGGGATGTAATCATTTTGTTTTGTTTGCACTCATAACACTATATATAAAGGAAGATTTTTGTGTGCTGCTTTTGAAGAACATGAGCAAATATGTGTAAATGTCTATTTATTTAACCGTACAATTCAATTTCAAATTTCTGATAATAATATAAATGAAATCTTGGTTTGAATATTTTAATGAATTCGGAAAAACAGGAAAGAATGTCAAAGAAGCTCAAATCAGATGCTCTATCATTTTTCTGAAACGTTCAGATGGTGTGCTATGATATTTCTAATGTAAAGTTAATCATCAATTCAAGCTTTTGTTTATTGCAAACTGTTCATGTTTTCATTAAACCTAGATTAGTAGTAGACCATGACAAAAATATGGATGACAGGCTGATGCTAAGAAATGAGAGGCGCATTTTAGTTCTTAAAAAATAGATTTGTAGAAAATTGGTATCCAAACACCAACGAGCATCAATATATGGTAAAAAATGGTTGATATCTAAAATACACAGAGATAAGAATGTATTTTTGGAAGAAATATTAATTATGTCAGTATTTTTAGGTTATCATTCATTCTATTACAGACGTTTTACTTGCCAAGGTCATCCATTTTTTAATAGTTTTGCTGCTCTACAGGGGTTGTCCGTAAAGTTCGTGGACAACCTTGATAAAAACTGACAAACGTGAATAAAATGTATAAAAGTATTAATTTTCAATTTCGCCTTGCTCCGGGTCACTGTCCGAAGTCTTATAAAGAAGTCAAGTCGTATTTGTAATTATAAATTTAAAATAGTATAGAATTGTACATTTTTAAATTCCCATATAGTAAAGGATTTAAAATATGCCCAAAAAACCATATATTTATAACGTTAGTTTTATTTAAATGTTGGCTTGTCCAGGAACTTTGTTTCAACACGAAATCTAATATCTTAATATATTTTTATTTATACTGATTTCGTAGAAGCAGAATAAGTATAGGCAAATATTCTTTTACTTATTGAGTTTTGTTATTTTATGCAACACCACTTAATTAATATGGAAATACAATCTAACATAATATTCCTTTAAATATCTGCAGTAACAAAGGAAATTTTTTTTTCTTCTTCTTTCTTCTACCATTAGCAATTTCCCTTAAAAGAAATTGATGATAAAAAAACCCGCAAAGATGTCGATATTTATGTCATTACAAATCATTTGTTATTTAACAAAAAGTGTATGATTATTTTTAAATTGAAAAAATGTTGTGCATTCTACTTTGATGTGATTTCTTTCTTATATTAATATTCCTAGTAATCCCAATTAATTGAATTTAAAGTATATAAGGTAAAACAAAGTATTTATTCAGCTTATTTTGTTTATAACATCGTCGGGAATCAGAACTTGTAGTTTCTACGAAAACAAGCTTGGATTGTTCTGTATGTTCCATTTCAATATCCTGTTTAAAATAGCGAAAAAATCTTGGAAAATATTTATGATATTTTTTTTTCAATAGATAATTTCTAAGGGAAAAATAAACGTGTTTCCTAACATGTCTTGTGAAATCACCATCATCTGACGTTTATAATATTTCATTTTATGATAAAATAATTCCCTGTATTATAAACACAATTATTATTTATTATAGTACAAGGAATTATTTTATTATATGAATAAATGTTTAACGTCAGATTCCCGTGTGTAAAGAAACTTTGTCCACTTAATTGCGTGTATAGGGTCAGTTTAAAACGTGCAAGTATAGCACGACTTGTTTATCGACCGACACTATTATAGTACAGCCTACTTCCTGATAGGAAAAGGGGGAGGGAGTAAACTAATATAAATATCTTATCTATTCCCATGCTTAAAGAATAATTGTTTTAAAAATTGACTAGATATAAAGGTTTAATTATGGATTACAGATTCATTAATTTTGATACCGGTATATTGTCATCTTAAAATTTCTTGTATTATCCCTGCATCAGAAATCGATCATTTCTGTGACAAAGGGGAGTAACTTTCATAAACACAGAGTAAAAACTTGTGATATCTAGAAATGAATTTACCGTGTCAAACAGTAATCATTGTATAAGTAATTGTCTTTTTCTGAATGAAATTCTGTCCAAATATTAAATGCATGTACATTCTAGCAACTGCCATTCAGGGAAAATAGAAAGATTTGATTCACTGTATGATATTGCCATCCCTTTAACATAGAATACATGTACATGTATGTGTGTACATATTAAAGACTTTTGAAGAATAAGAACGGGTTAAACTGTTGATAAATGATGGTGGTCGAGTTCTTCGCTGATTTTTTTTCTACATTCTCTTATTCTGATCCAGCCTAATGTTATATCCCAAAATATTGCAAATGATTGCATGAAAAACTTTTTAAGTATCCATGCCCAAGAAACCACTAAATTAACAAAAAAAAAATCAGACCAACTCACAAAATCAGAGCAATTTGATTTTTTTATATGAATACTCTTTAAAACTTTAATTTGTAAATGTACAAGTTATGTACAGTCAAATTATTAAAGGCAAAAAAAAAAATAAAATAAAAAACAAACAAACAAACAAAAAATAAAATTAAAAAAACAACAACCAAAAACCCAAAACGGGTATATGTTTCATTATACAAATAACTATTTTATTTAAGACTCTAAAACGAATCAACAAAGATCTGATTTAATATATATATAACATGAGATCCATTTCCAACAGTATTTGTGAATTATATAGGGTGTGTTGGTTCATTCATTGACAAACACCGGGCGACTGGTAGACTGATAGACGTGCCTTCCCTGTGTATTACGATCTACCCAGCCCTACCTGTCCCCTCTTGACAGGTGTGATGAATGGGTTATTACCCTATGACATCATTGTTTACATAATTACATCCCGATCGCCACAGATACGACACGCCGTAATCCAATCAAATCACTCGCAAGAGTGTCTTACTTCGTAATCCAATCAAATTCGGCGTAAGATGATCTGGTTCATTCATCTTTCTATATCATAAGCGGGTACTGACGACCAATAATATGCTTCCATTTCATGTACATTGATTCGTTAATTATGTCCACTACAGATAAGATTGACATCAGCCCAAAGGATACAATTCTACCAAATTTTGATTTAACAACTTTATCATTATACAAGACGGGTGTGTAAATTAATCAGAAACAAGAAACTTCTTAAAAAATGCCTACACGTTCTAGTGTTTTGTCAAGATACTAAAATAACAGGTGCAGATCTAGAAATTACTAGTACTCACACTAATCTGGGTTATGGTTGGGTTCAATATTTTTTTAACAACCACAAGTCCAAATTATACAGTCGAGTTCGGACCCTCTAAGACACCTCCCACCCCCACCCCAATTAGCGCATGAAAATATATTGTACAAAAATGTTAAGTGTTGGAGAAGAATACTCTCCAAACTGTTGCAATTTACAATTTCAAAAAGTGTCAAACGTATGTCTGTTATTTTTAGATACAAACTTTTCGGATTCTCACAGCTCCATGGAGAAGCTATCAAGTTCTTTATTTACTTATAGAGTTTGAGAAATGATAAGGAACATTATTTTTATAAATCATATTCATTTTTATTAAAAATCAACAAGATCAGAATGAGCGCTCATTATGATCGGAAAACATACATAAATTATTTCTTGCAGGAACACGCACACACATAAATACAAAACACACACAATACAAAAAGTGGATTCGTGGAATCATCACAGCATACAACGCACCTTTAGTCACCCTTCGAGCGGATATCGACCGCAGTATAATTGCGTCATTTGTAGCTTTATACAGGATTTGCTTTATCACATTTTCTTTTTCCTTTTTTTATGAGAATTTTTGAGACATTATTCCTCCCGTAGATTTCCTCGATCTTTATGACGTCATCAGAATATCTTTATCTCATTAAAGATTCCTCTAAAGTAGCCTATTCTTATTCTAAAAGCTTTTTTCCCTATTTTTTTTTTCAACTTTCATACCATATTCAATATAAGCCAAATTCGATTGACTAAATCAGAAACACGAATGGTTTCTTCATGACTGAATTTGGTATTTCGGTAATGGCATGTGATATAGAGTAAATATCACTGCAATATCATTTATAAAAATACAAGAAGAGATAGACCTATGGTGATTAGTGTAGCTGAGATGTTAAATAGTCCACTAGCACTATTATTGCCTTCCTGTCCGCCTTTTACATTGGCCCTGTTATTAGTGTTCCTGTTCTGTTGGGAACCGCCGCTATTTCGCACTCGGTTTGCGCGTGCGTAGTTGTTTACATTGCAGATCTTGTTGAAGTCGGCTCGCCTCAGTCCCTGACACCTGTCCTGGATGAGGTTACACTCAAACTCGGTCTTCAGGCCCACTGAGGCTTCGTCACAGGAACTTTTGACGGCGTTCAGGTCACACTGAAGTTGTTCCAATCGAACGCTGCAAAGAAGACCATCGAACAATAAATGATCAGTAAATAGCTTCAGAGGCTTTCTTTTCGAGATATTATTACATGTATTTCAAATGTCATTTTGCTAAATATGTTGCGTGTCTTACCTGCAGAATTGTGTGAAGTAGGAAGCTGAAGCCTGGCTGTTGGGACTCAGATTTGTTAAATCTCCCATTTTCATCTCGGAATTTTTCTTACATTGGTTGATCATGGATGTTGCACCAGTTGCGCAAGAAGAAAGTTTTTCGTATCCTAAAATACAAGATTGTCAAGAAATGTATTAATGTATTTTAAATCATTCCTTTATCTTCGATTTATTGGTATTTCAGTTCCCATAAATTACATATATAAGCGAAGATCTTACCATCCATGTTTTGGCAGAGGAGATCCAAAGCATCTTCCAGGAGATCTTGTTGATGTCCCCAGTATGCAAGGAGTTCGGATGCTCCAGCACAGCTGTCCAAGGTGTCGCGCAAACACTTGAAAACGGATTTCCTATTCCTATAATGGAAAAAAGAAACATATTATAAATTGTAATTTTATATTATAAATCTCGGTATAAAGTCAGTGATTTTTCTGACTTTAATGGATCTTTTGTTGCAATGATAGCTAAGATACTTACTGGCAGAAGTTTTGAGCTTGAGGTCGGCTGCCGATCATGTTGCTACGGTCATGTGTAACGTTGACAATGAACGTCTCTGGATCAATGTTGTATGGGGCCAGACAGTTTCCAATATTAACCTTTACGTCATCGACGCATGTATGTGGCTTGACTCGAGCTGTGATAAAAAAAAATACGAAAGTTTACCCCATTGTTTAACAATAGTAATCATTAAAGCCAAGGATATTAAACATTTGAGCTAATTCAGTGAAACAAAGCGAAAATACTTACAATCAGCTGGACAAACTTTGGAGATGTCTTCCTCGTTTACGTCGTGGCATCTGACTGGAAGCAAGTGGCACTCAAATTTAGTCTTAAGGGCAATAGCTCTAGGGTCACAGGTTGGCCAGGCTTGGGAGTCGCAGGTCACGTGATCTACACGGATTCTGTAATTTGATAATGTAATGTTTGATAATTACACTCTAAGATAAGACATTTTTTGATTTCACCAAGAACTGATAGTTCTGAAATAGTTCTGATTTATCATTAAATATGTCACTTACTTGCAGAATTCGTTCAAAAATCCGTCTAAACTGATTCCTTTAGCCATCTGGTTTGCGGACATTTGAGTGATGTCGCGTCCCATGTTAGCGATACAAACTCGAGCTTTGTCACTGGGCTTTGCAAAGCAATCGATTCCGGCGAGATACTCTGGAATATCGTCACAAAGAATGCTCACAGCCCGCTCCATGGACACAAGATCAAATCCTGTCATTGCCATTGTCTGCTCGGCACCTGGACATTGGTGCATAACCTTCTTCATGCATGTGTAAAGTTCGCTCTTTTTGCTGGAAAAAAGTAGAAAAAAAATAAATTTATATAGTGTATGTTTATGTTGTAGTTTACTTTTATATTGTCTTGAAATAAAATTCTATCATTTTTGTCATAAAAAGAAGTAATACCTGCAATATTTGTTAGCCATAGCTTCGTTGGTTCCAAGAATGGCTCCTTTGTGAGCGGTGATATTTGAGAAATAAACAGCTGGGTCAAGACCGACCTGACCGAAGCATTTAGTGAACTGTTGTTGGAGGGTGAGCATACAGGCTCCGGGGACGGTGGTATCGTGGCAGTAAGCCCCAACGGTGATGATAACGTTGGCGAATGTTCCCTCTGAGATGAGCAGGTCTTTTCCCTTACATTGGTTCTTGATAACCACATTTTTACCACATTCCTCAAATTTATGGAAGTTGCTGTAATTTTAAAAATAACAATAACAGAAAATTATAAATTGTTACTTTTTATTTTTGATAAAAGTCATCCTAAAGGGAATTCGTGTAAAGAATTGGAATGAATGCACTTACTCGCAAATTGTTTTGTTGAGTGTCTGGATGTCCTGTCCTTCTGGGACCTGACCTCGGGTCAACAGAATCATGATGTCATTCAAAGGAGCGCCCATATTGTCAATGGAACACTGGTTCAACTCTTCTTCAAACTTCTGGAGACAAGCACTAGGAGCCCGACCTGGTCCGACAAGAGGTTGGCCCGTGCATACAGCCTGGTAGGACGCCATCATGTTCTGGAGCGTTTGGCCGACCATGAATTGTTCCTGTTTTGTACATTCGTTGGCCAGTGATTGTAAACCACCTGATGCACAACCTACGATGACCTGTTGTGTTGGTTTGCTGAAAGACGAAACAGACCTTATTTTAATTTCTTATTCTTTTATAAGTTAAAAAAACAACGACAATGGCTGATTCTGTTGTATTGTCTTTGATTTCTAAGTATCATTTGATGAAAACATTTGAAGCACTTACTTGCAAGTGCTGTCTCTAAGCTGTGGAAATGTCATTCCTGTTCCTTCGGTCTGGTTGGCCAATAGTTTGAAGTAGTTGTCATGGTTAATTTTCTGCTGAGTCATGCAGGATTTGAAATTGTCATCGAACTTTTTCAAACAAGGGGGCATTTCAGCTGTAAAAAAAATTACATTCGTCAGTTGTGAAAGTAAAAATCGGTCCATTGAAACAATTCGTAGAACAAATTATAATCGTTCTTTAATCAATTCCCTAAGATGGACTTACGTGTAACACCACACATGACGGCGATGGCTCTTCCAGTGGACTGGATGGTGGAGTCCATCATCATATTCTCGCGATCACTGCACTGTACCTGGATGTTCTGGATAATGGGTTTCACGCATGCGTCAACCTTTTCTCGATTTCTGTTAGAAATAAACATATATATTTACATTTTCCAATGTCTCTGTCTGTGATAACACTACGAATCAAATTGTACTATACAGCCCAATAAATTCAAATGACGTATTGTTAGGGGCGCAAGCGGGTTTGCATAATAAATATTATAATATTTAATCGTACAACTGCTGAAAATTATATAAATATAAGTAATAAGGAATCATTCTTTGAATATTATGAGGTGATAATTTCGGTCGGGGCGTGATCAAATCTATCAAAAAGCCCTTCGGGCTTTATTGGATTTGATCACGCCCCGACCGAAATTATCACCTCATAATACTCAAGGAATGATTCCTTATTCCTTAAATACATGTATTTGCACAATTATATATGATCATTAAGAAATAAATTCCAATGATATAAAATTCATTCCAAAATTTATAGAACATACGCGCAGACGACCGGCATCAGCTGTTGTCTAGATGTTCCTTGTGGCAGAGGTCCACTAGAACCGTTGGTAACCAGGGAGAAGATCACCTCCAGTTCAAAGTTTCCATTATCTTTGAAACACTTTCTGAACAACTGGTCAAACATTTGTAGACATGGCGAGTTGAACTGGGATCCCTGTCCCTGACCAGGCTGGCCAGGCTGGCCAGGCTGGCCTTGTTGACCCTGGGCAGCAGCGCCACCTATCGTTATTCCTGTAAAACAGATTTAAAAATTGATTTTCCGATATTCTTTTCATGATCGATAAAAGTTCTGATATTATTTTCAGATTTTTTCCACAAATCACTTATAGCGTTTAATACATTATGACCCTCTTAATTATGAATATTTGAGCGAACTTGGTGTTTTGTTACATTTAGTATTTTATCTTTATTTGTTCATATTTATTATTGTACTTTACTGACTATCTTAAGTAGATAGTTAATAGAAAGTGCACAATCTAGATTTATTATGGTCAGAGCATCAATACGCGCTCGCTGGTGGGTGACAACTATGATTTGTCCGAAATAAAACGGACATAAAGCACGCATTGTTTGGGCATGCCTATGTTAGCGATGATCATTGCGATCATTAAGAACCCTCTTTATCGTATCTTATACGGAAAAGGATAGTTTAATTTGTTAATCTAGTGTAAATGTCTTTCGTAACAATAATTATTTTTCTCCAAGCACCCAAATATAGTTAACATATTCTAATCATATAGAATATTTTGGCATTAAATGATGAATATAATTACACATTATTTAGTACTACATTTTACTTCCATTAATATTTGTTAACAATACTTTTTCTTTTCTATTTCTTATTTTGATTTTTTTCTTTAAAATAGACTGCTTTTCTATTCAAAAAGAAAACTTGCGAACATTTTCAAATATTAAATACATGTACATTTGAAGTTTAATAAAAAAAAATAATTATTTTCAAAACCAAACAAAAATCAACATCTACCCGATACGAATAATGATATCTTATTAACAGAAATCACTATACTTACCTAAAAGTATGATAAATTTCCACATCTTTTAAGAATACCAAGAAATGAGTCCCAACGTAAAAGGAACTTCACAAACACAACTGCGAAAAAAAGGTAAGTGTTGCCGATATGATATAAAGCCAAGTTCTTTGTGAAGCCCTATGTGATGTTCACCCGTCTGAAGTGCTGATGGTTCTGTCTGAGATGGGCGAGTTACCTGGGTAGATATAGGAGCCAGGTACCGCAGGAAGGACCAGGAAATGCGTCCCGTGGGTTGTTATTCAGTGAGGGCCGGAGGCACAGTGCCGTAACCTCTTGTCAACTACAACAAGTGAACGTCATCCATCACGCACCTGTCAATGAACAGAATATAGATCTGCTCGCTAAATTGTTCTCCAGACACCCTTCTATATACAAATTATACTTATTAGTTTTCTATATGTGGATAAATTATTTAATTGAATTTATTTTTATTGAAAATGGTATTTCACCTCATATTTGAGTATGTGAAATTATTGTAATTCATTTAGAACAATGATAATACATTTGTTCGGTTTTTTGGAATTTATATAATAATTATTTGGGGGGGGGGGGGGGGTTATTTTCAAATGATATTCAATATTTTATTCAAACTATTTGCTCATTCACCTTGATTTTCGATTTGTAGTTGTATGTGCGGGGGAGGGGGTGAAGGGGTGTGGTGTTGAAGTGTGCAAACAGTAGTATCTCTGTCCTCTTATAAGAGTTCGTATAAAAGGGTTAAACTCAAGTTAAGCCTTTGACATATTGTTATCATTTCGTTTGTTTCCATGCAAAATTAAGTTCTTCAATGACTGGTTTGCATTGACACTGTTTTGTAATGTTATATTGTATAATGTCAAAATCGGAAGACGTTTTTGCATACTTCTAAAATTGCAAAACTTCGTTGCAATGGGTTTTTTTAAAATTTATTATGTTTTATGAGAAAGCAAACCAATAAAACAAATACATGTGCTAATATCAAGATTAGAAAACAGAATACTACCTTATTTACAAACATCCGCATTAACCATTAGTGATTAATTGTCGCCAATCATTACAGCTAATTAGCGACGTCATGGGTCGGTTCTTCAACCAAGTCGCACCTTTTGAGGTAAGTGTACGTTACGCCGACCGCGACCATGTGAAGATTTGCCGAAATGTCGGCAGGTATATTGCTAATTACTCATAGAGAATCATTAGCCTTCCGGAAAACGTGTACTTTTTGATGCACGAGCGAGTCTCTTTGAACATTGAAAATGCCGGTATATCCCCGGAACTTTTAAAAATGCATGTAAATCGGCAATTTGTTATTTTATAACGGTATTTTAAAAATCACTTACAAAACATTTGCAATTTACAAAACATGGATTTAATGCTATTTGAAAGTATATATGTATGTTATTATTATTTTTAACAAATTATTTTATGTGCATTTTTAGCACAAAAACACTTATTTTCCACAGTTATGCAATGTTGTTGAATTAAAATGAAGGAAAACTTTAAGTTAGTGGGTTTTATTTTATGAATAAATATTGGCGTCTTCGATATATAATTTCATTTTGAATACACTCAGATATACTTTTATTAAATATCTATTGTATTCTATTTTCGATTGTATCAAATACAGAAAACAAGTGATGATATATGCCGATATTTAGACACGTCATTTGTCGCGGGTCCCGGGAAGTATACCTTCTTTCTGTGTATATCTCTCTTCTTCTTGGTGAACATGTTACATGATTGAGATGTCGTAATCACTTACACAGGTTATAGAATGATTTATGGTAGCCATTAATATCCGCATTATCCGGGTGTATTGTGTCCATCAGAGAAAAATCAGCAGAAAGGACAGGGTGTGAAATATCTTTTTGATTTTTTTACGATGGGCATACCCGTTGAAGCTAATATGTATATCGGGTCATATTTATTATGGTAATGAATAAACAAGAAAGCTGTATATACGTTAAGTATTAACATTTTACAAGTATGGGACAATTTTTGTGGACATCTGTTACTTAACGATTTGAAAGTGTTAATTAACTGCCTTCTTGTTGCGGTGGGAAAACCATATTCTTTTTTACTTTTAAATAAAATAAAATGCAATTGTCTATAATTGATTGATAAACATATCTTGTCACTATTATTGATATGTAACTGTAATGGCAATGTAATCTATAGTTGACATCTGTGTAATAATTATGTAAACAAATTGTGATAACATAACTTCCTTGGTGTACAATGATTTTGACACCTTAAAATACACTACCATTTATACATTACGAAGGCCCGGGGCAGTGAAATAAATCCGTAGATTTCAGTAAGATAACATCTGAACAACCGTGCATTTGAAGTCAATTTTAAATAGGAATATCTTTACAGTACATGTCTGAAATAGAAAATCAGAATTTCTTGTTTTGAATACCCGGTAGTACACGATTTCTAGCATGTAACATACACAAAAATACTTATATTGAGTTTTCATTTTCAATATAGATAGGCATCAGGAGGCGGTTTTTCGTGTGCAACAGTCATGTGTAACATGTAGTAGAGAAAAGAAAAAGAACACAAAATATAAATGAGTTCAATGTATGTACATGCATGAACATGTCGATGCAGTATTGAAAAGCTTACTAGTAATTGATAAACTTTAAGACCGTTTAATGCTAGTTGTGTTCTCTCCTTGGAGCAAATACAAACGTTTGAGCATTTTAAAAGGTTCTTTAATAAAACTAATTCAATACCAAACACATATTTTTCGTTTGGATAATTCAAAGTGACAGTTTGCATTAAAATATATACTGTCATTTTTAACATGTCCATTTAAGTGCTATATATTTACAATGTTTACTGTTTTTGAAAATGAGGTAATGTTCAGATCAAACAACTTTTTATCTTAGCGTTAGAACCGTTTTAACAAGAGCTTGGACTTTGGGGTTTTTTTTGGTGTCAAACAGCAATCTGGCGTAGGTCTGTCTATTTCATTGCTGGTCACTCAGCCATGGCTCATTGAAATCAACAAGATTTGTCTGGCTTTTGAGCTAAGACCACGCAATCGGTGCATATTTTGCTTGAAACCAGTGTCATTTTTAACTTGTTTTGACGCAAAAAATAGATAGTTACGTCCTACCGAAAGTCCAAGCTCTTGTTAAAATGGTTCTAAACCTTTGTTTCCCCATTATTTTAGTTAATAATGTTTAGTTAAATTATGTTTTGTTAGTATTCTATGGTGAATACCAATTGTATTCAACCTGAAAACAAATAGTTCAGGAGACAACGTTTACATCTAAAGTCATACAGTCTTAAATTGTTGAAGGGACTAGACTATCTTTATTTAATCAACCGACCTAAAGTTAATGTCATTATTGCTTTATTTGAAAAATGTTTTTTTTTTGCTCAGATTGAGTCTATAATTCCTTTGAGGCAAACCAGTGTAAAACGGACAATCTCCAAACTTAAACCCTACATACTTATATGGCTCCTTCAAGCATATTACATTTTGTCCCTTGTATTTGAGTGCATGTATCATTACAAATTATATTCCGTTTTTATAGTCTTGTAACCATCCATCATCTTGTTTCATTTGTGATTTTTCATTATACTGGTACTTTGTTATTTGTACGCTTTCTTTCTTTCTAAGATATATGTACAAACCTATACTTCCAAGAACAAGTATATAGTTTGTACCACCGTGTTCCGTATTGCGTTCATTGAAAATCAGTTTAATTTCATTTATTTGCCTCATTTTGTTTTAAATCATGGTGATTTCATTTTATTTTTACAATTACCGCATGCTTTGTCATAAAGAAGTATATTGAACATGCCTTTGAACACCTACTTTTGATTATGAATGAATTCTGTATGTTTGTTAACCTTTAACGTTTGATATTGCGTAGCGTCAATAAATTTATTTATGAACCAAATCAAAATTTGAAAAAGAAATAAAAAGCATATCTAAATAAAATTAATAATTTAAATTTGAAATTATAATAAGTACACCCCTAGAGATTTGTTGTCAGATTAAAGAAATACTATGTTTGTACTGATATCTTGACATCGCTGTAACTCCCGTGTAATGTTAATGACACCTGTGTAATCGTTGCGTATCGTGATTCTAGGACAATAACTTCCGACACAGGTTTTAACACCTGGCCACTTATCCCCGTTAGGTCAGACATCAGCATATTAGGCTGTTAAACATTTAATATATTGATAGTGTTTCGAAGATTCGATCTTCTCTTGCTTTATTGATGTATATCCTTAATGAAAATAATTTTTAAAGCAGAATTTAAAATGCGAAAATACACGTATTTTGAAATGTCTGAAACGTTAGGATTTATTTGCATAAATGAAAAAAATAGACACCCCGAAATCCGAAAACAACACTTCTTAATCAGCAAAAACGTCGACGATTACAATACAAAATAGACTTGTGAATTTATTATCAAATGTCTGCTCTATATGGAAGGCTATGTAAAAAGTTTTATTCCGAACTGGTTTGAAAGAACATGGATGAATAAGAGGAAAATACTATTTGTAGAATACAATTATAAATTTTGTAGAATGCATTCATAAATTTTAACTGATTTAAGTAAACTGCTTTTTTTACTGCAAAAAGCAAGATTTCTTGCTTGTGCAAAAGAAATACGAATGCTACAAATATAAAGAAAAACTTTGAAGTATATGTTTTGGATAGAACTTGCTACTTGTACATATCTATATTGTCTTTGACCCCTAACATCAATGTCTTATCGAAATGCTATATTCTATAAATAAATTTATATTCTCCCTCACTACGTTCGTCCAAATATAAAACAATAAAGTGCTAAATGAATAAAAACAACAAGTATCACATAGGTACGCTGCTCGCTAGCGTTTATTTTATTTTACACAAAAACACATATTAACAACCATCTGTCAGCCCAAAATCAGCACATTCCATATCATCTGCCATTTTACCTTAAATCACAACTAGCGAGAGAGCTTAGAGTGCCACGCCACCGCATGGTCCTACTATTTATATTACCCGATCACGTGACCCGAAACCTATTCGAGTACGTATGAAAACCCATGCCATCACGCGCATAATTTTAAGTCTTCTAATTTTCTATTTATTATTTCTATAATAACTTTTAATATTTTTATGAAAAAATATTAATGTTTTATTACAAATTCAAAAGTATGAATGTTTAATTACAAATTCATGACCCTAAAGCATTTCAAATCATACGTAGAAGATACAAAGACAACGATAAGGAGCTACTAGACCCACTCATAAATTGACTACTAGTAATACTCATCGAAGATTTTGATATGCATCTACACCAGTTTGAATCAATACTCAATTTAATGGTCAGTGCTTAAAATCGGATTTTTATTTTAAATAAACATAAACATCATTTAGATAATTAAAAAAAAAAGAGATATAAGATTTGTGGGGTTACATTTTCCAATGTCTTATTGGTCTTACCGTCAGCAACTCGCATTCATTATTCCTCCGTGATCTATATGGAAAACATGAATATCAGTGTAAGTATGAATTTATTTGAAAATTCTTGCCCACTGACGGCTGAAGGAAATTTTCTTTCGAAAATGGGGAACAAAGCTTGTAAAACAACTATGTACATACATTTATACCTGTATTTAAAACATATATTTCTGAATCTCTTTTAAATTATTCAATAGTGGTAGTAAACGTACATAAATTTTAATTATCAGAAAACTATTTATTCATTGTATCTAAAGCTATGTCGATCCACCTTGACAAATGTACAAGAAAAGTATGGAATAAGACATAGAATAATAAAATAGTATGATTAATTCATGAAGATGTTAGCTGTTTTGTTGTTTTTGTTTTTGTTTTTGTTTTTGGTGTTTTTGTTGTTGTTGTTGTTTTTTTTTTTTTTGGGGGGGGGGGGGTCAATTTGAATTGAGAAAATCAATAGGGGGTTTGAATTTTGGTGCTCGTAGTTGCATCTTTGACAGCAAAGGTTATATTGCTTTGGAAATTGCCGCAATGAAAAAAAATGCGTTTCTATGACAATAAGACTTGTTTCATTCAATGTGCACCTTATTATTGGTTACATACATGTATATCATTAAATTAGATAATATAATCAGAACGAAGTCACTCTCTACTGTACGACCTCGCCGTATTTCGGGGTCTCTCTGTAGGTAAGCGTGTCTGCCAGTTGTAAGGACTATATGGCGTAAATGGCGTTGAATGGGTAGAGATGCGATTTGATTGGTCTGGCGGCTTTTAGTCATCTTATCACGAGGTGTATACCCCGCGTGAATGACCTTCCTTAACTGTATTTACGTTTGGTATTTTACGTTAGATTATGTATTCCTACACCATTCGTACACAGTCATAGTCACGGGTTTGGGCGTCATCACACACTACGATGATAAGTCTATACGCTTTGACCCGTTGTGTGCTTCCAATTTCTGGTTTATAATATCCGATTTGTCATTTTCAGCCCATTGTAACGACGTAGTCATAACGTTATACTAGTAATTTTGAAGAGTACTGGGTAGTTTTTTAGATGACTGTACATAAACAATTTCAATAGTATAACTCTTGCATAGTTAAATACGCGTTATAACATTTTGCTTTTAGATTGTTTTGAACTTTAAACTTTATTTACATATGCAATTGTAAAGGTCTTTGGAAATCGAGAACATGTTTTCATCAAAAATAAACAGACAGAATGTCATCCGATTGATCGCCTCTTCACCTTAACAAATCCTTAAATTTGATAATCTTGATAAATCTTCATCTGTGAAATAATGCAAAAATTCAAGAAGTGCCTAACAACATTCAAGTTCTTAAGAACTTTGTGAATAAATTTTAAATATAACAATGCATATTGATCATACACTTAGTAATACTCTTGATTGTAATATACACATAGTTTAGTCATCTAGCCAACACTCCTCACAATTATAAAACTACGTGTTTTATCTATCTACCTTTATAAATGATTACCGTATTAAAGATACACACGAGTATATATTTTATATTAACAAGAACATACATACTATACTGCTCATACCATATACCAGTATAGTACATTTACTTGGGGTTATTAATGGTAAACAAATTGAAATTAACAATTTTAGATATTTATTGTATTGATAACATTTGATTACATAAATAAATAGATGATACGTAGTGCTAGATTGCTGTAGCTGGGATGACTCAGGTAGACTTTTGTTTTCGTACAGGCCGCAAATCGGCAGCATTCTTACCTAGAAAAAAAAAACACGTCAAAAGTGCATACATTTTTAGTGTATACGAGAGCTGTTCGGAAATTATTGAGACATTTACTCTTACTCCCTTGGGAAATAAGATAAATCATTGAAATTTCACCAGAAAGTAAACCAGGATATCTTTTACTAATTTGAAAATTTTGAAGTTAATGACATCATTTGTTCATTCCTGGTAAGCTAACAAACTTGCCTATATCCATTGACCCGGAGCAACCACAAACTCATTGCAACGTCATTTTAACGTTTCTCCTTGTTCCTATGTTGTAAACACCTTATATACGAACGGAAAACGAGTTATTCTTCATTTTTCATCTTTTCTTTTTATTTCAAAATTGCAACAGCTAAACATTCTCTCCATTCTTGATTTTTTTGTGAAAAATCGAGTTATTTCTTCCCAAAAGTCAACTTACTGTGAAACGTCTCTTACATTTATTTTGTGTATATCTCAGAACGGTTGGAATCAGTTTGTGTATAAAAAGTACATGTACATGATTTTTAGTCCCTTTGTTTTAATTCTAGTTAAACAATCAGTAAACAAACCCCGATTAACTGACGCTATTGAACACTTTCCATCGTAAAATTATTGTTTAAGCAATTGTTTGGCCATAAAAGGTCTTCTTCCGAGATTCCCACCAATTTGATGTATTTTCGCTGCGCCGCCATGAAGTCAAAATTCAGTAAACCGTCGCAGTCAGATTTCTATTGTTTGGTACATATTTTTGTATTATTTCCATATTTCAAATCGAACACTAGTGAAACTTGCACAAAAGTTAGTCACAATAAATAGCAAAATGAACATGTATAATTTGATTTCTTATGTAATTGATTGCAGGTCTATCGACACTTAAAATGTAGATGTTTAAGTTTTTTAAACTCCGATTTGGGCCTGCACCGGGTACCCCGACCACCGACTTGTTTATGGACCGTCTTAAACAAATTATCAATTATTTTGTAATATTACTTTGCTCCATTATTTGTTTAGCTCCATTATTTGTTTAGGTTTTTTCAATGTTTATGCCAATTTTCACTAAAATTCGTCACTTAGAAAGGGAAATATTTGTGTTGTCTCAATAATTTCCGAACAACTCTCGTACATATATATACATGTATATTAAGTATATAGAAATTGTACGAAATCAACTTCGACCTACATGTTCCTGTTAATACTCGAGTAACAACAAAAGACATCATCAGGACCATCAGCAGTGAACCAATCACCAGACTGTAGGGTAATTCCTCGTGTGTTTCCATTTCAAATGTTAATCATTGTCAAGTTGCGCAATACCAAGTCTTCAGCTGTTTATTGTACTATTCCGTCATTCATTGTAACAAATCTTCGAGTAATTACCCTGTATATAAAGATATTCCGTGAACGTTAAAGATTAAACAGTTATGCATTTCAAAATCCAATGCATGACATGCCAGTATATTCATGATAATGTATCCATGTCCAAACCGAAAGTAGTAGTCTATATGAAATTATTCAAGTAACGTTAGCATTTGTTTTATTACGAACACATCACAAAAATATGACAGAAAAAAAAGTATATCTATACTATACTATAGTCCCTGATTTTAGCTGTATATGTCAATAAAAAAATCATGAAATAGCTTTTACCTTTTATTGTAATTCCTGACAAGGTTTGGTTTTGTTTTATACAATGCATCGACGGTCTATAAGGCGCTTGAAAGATAGGTAAACTGTTTGGCCATATATCAAACACTCGGCAGATTAAAGCAAGTACGATTCGACCAATCAAAGTTTTTGTATACAACTATGGCGTCTGCGAAATAAAAGACAGCACATTTTTCGAATGTAAAATTGTTTAGGAATCAGGTAAAACTACTTACAGCTTTTTATGAAATTTTAAACGTTCAGGGGCATCATAACACTATTTAAATACGAAATAGATATCTAATTTTGCTTTAAAGTTAAGAAATTGACGAATTGACATTCCCTTGACGCATTTGTTCACGATGACAAAAACATAATTTTGACAAATTTCACAATTGTCTTAGCTGTTATTGCTAATATTTACAAGTATTTATTACAGAAAAAATAATAATTTACGATCTATGTCTTGAATTTGAAATATATCGAATTATATTCGATGTACTCCGTAACATGTATAGACACGTTTGCATAGTGTTTGCTTACATTTAATTAACGCAGAGTGCTATTTGAACTCTAACTGTTCGGTACATTTTTGCACATTTTGTTACAATACAATTTTTTTTAATGGGCATAATATTTTTACTTTCATTTTGCATTGTTTATACACTCCATTGATGTTACAATGACATATAGCTGAAAAGTCAACAACTTGATGTATTAAAGCCCCTACAGAATGTTTGCTGTATACACGTAGAGGTTTAACTACCTCGTTCAGTTGATTTGTTCAGCGAAAATATCACTGTCTTGTAGGCTATCTTAAATCAGTAAATCACTGAAGTTGTCAATAACTTGTATCCAACCTTTTATTTGTTCAGGCATAAGTTGCAAGAATTCCAACCCATTATTGGATCACCGTGCTCAATGGGGATTTAAATGTTCCTATGTTCCTATAATGTCAGTGCCAGGCATAATTAGGAATGTTATCATTACTTTGTCTTTAGAATGTGTGAAGCATGCTGAAAAGCTGAGATAAAATCTAATATCTTTGATTCACAGGTCGGTTTTAATCCATTTCAACAGAACTGATTTGAATCACACATCTCAACAATGAAGTGCTGTATACAGGTTCAGACAGCAAAGTAACAAACTGGTGGGTTGGTCCATTAGTTGAAATGTCGAGAGCTGTGATCCCACCAATGTCAATATCAATGGAGGGGCCCTCATCACAACAGACTCTGGAGGTTCTAGAGAAACGCTTAGAGGCTGCAGAACATGATACACAAGACTTAATTGAAAAATTGGGAACGATGGGATTTGGAAAAAATACTCGACCTGCAGAAAGAGATGTGATAGATCAAAGGGAAGTTATTTCCCCTTACCAAGCTCAAATAGTGGACGTAGATATTCTAAAGGATAATTATGAAACACTTGTGTCCAGGGTATGTAAAACGGAGAGTGTAATTCAGACACTGAAATTGAATATGATAAATTTACAAGGTGACAGGGATTTGAAAATGAAATGTTCAGATGAAGATTATGAGCAAAAGTATGATATGTTGAAAAAGACATATGAACAAGAATTAGGAAAATTGAGGAGAAAACTCAATCAGGTGACAGAGGACTTAAAAACAGAACATGAGGCAAGACTAAAGGCCAAGGAAGAAATAAAGCAGCTCAAAACAGAGCTGGATAATGCAACTGTTTCAAAAGTAAGAACTCTTCTCTTTCTTTTTTCTGTAAATTATATATTATTCACTCATCATGTGTGCATTTCTAAAGTTCCAAAGCATGCATTTAATATGAGAAAAAATGAACTTAAATTTACATGTACCTCATATTAGATACATGTGTCTTTTAAGTTTTAAAATACATCTATACCCCTTCGTCCCCCAGAAATATATATATGGATTCATGATTAAAAATAAAATGATGCAACTTTTTAAAAATTCTTTACAGTACTGTACCGGTATTTAACTTGAAATTTTCATTAGAAGAGCTAGTTGTCAAATTGTGGTACACACATATTAAAAAAAGAAATATGGGATATATGCAAATGAATTTTGTTATTTATTTGTTTATTTCAAATGATTTTAATCACAGGAAACTATTTGTGCTGCAACAGATGAGTTGTCCTCACAGAAATCTAAATTCCAAAAACGTATTAATGAATTACGAGAAGAAATTGAGAGAGAGAAAAGTTTACGACATAGTTTAGAAGAATCTCATAATACTTTATTAGCCAGAATAAGAGAAATGGAATCGATCGTTGAGTCGGAGAGTAAAGAGGTAAGTTTATGGGTATAATTATCTTAAAAGATTTGGTAAATAAGGCAATAAAACAGAGATCCATTTGAACATAAAAAACTATTTTGTATTTTGTTTCCCAAGTACATGTACCGGTAGTCTGTTGCCTAATACAGTACATAAAATCAAAACTGATATTAATTTTTTTTTCATGGTTCTTTGTTTATTTTTTTGTTATCGTTTTGTTTTCTAAATTCTTTTTTGCTTGTGGTTTTGTGTCATTCGATTCAAGCCAAGAGTAAATAATTAGTCAATAATGCAAAATACACCTGTGTTTTCTTGGTCAGAACACAATTTAATCAACATGCTTATGTACAAAATTTCAAACAAAACCAACATTTCTGGTTGAGAGAATTAATAACAATAGAAATAAAAATTCAATTTTCTCCATCAAGAAAATAGATTGTGGAAAATCAATTTCTAGCAGAAAACTGTGTTACACCAGGAGTTTTAGAAAGATTTTATTCCAGTATTTCAAACTATTACTTTAGCACCCGGTGCGGCTTGGATTTTATGTATCTGTAGAACGTAGGTGAAAATATTTTGATAACCTTTTGATCCTTCTTGATCTTGGATCAAAACGATTTTTATTTCTAAGTTCAGATGTAATGCTTTGAATGTAGGTCCTTTTCATGTCAATAAATTTTTGCAAATCCCTGTGTAGACACCACTGAACCGGGAGGATTTAAACGTTGGTTCTGTCATTGGTCAGGTTTGATGTAGTTGATAAGACATGAGTTCAGAATACAGGTGAACAAAAAACAATAAGCAGTGACACACTCCGTCAACATTAGAATTTTTATATTTGTTTACTTACTCCAGCTTTGTATTTATTTTTCAAGCAACTGAATTAGATTTTATATTCTTACTATATGCTACAGCTGTAATGCGTTGACATGTCATTGTTTTGTAAGACATTTAAAGATACTGACATTTTTCATTAGTTTGTTCTATATTCTACATTCATCTTAAAAGGAATGATTGTTTTTCATTGTGTCAATGCCATGGATTTATAACTTTGGAAAATGTCCTCTGAAGAGGTATACATTTGTATGTAATAATTTTGCATTTTGCAGTGATGGAAAAGGATTATTGTGTACAGTGTATTTTTATCATATCTTATAAAAAAAATTGTTACAATTAATGCAATGAATGTGTAAATGTAAACATTAATAAATTTTTGCATTAGAATATTAACAGTGGGTTTTTTTCTATGCATTGATTTATTAACTTGATCTCTTAAAGGTAAAAACTTTGTCAAATGACTGCAGCAATTTGAGGAGTGATGCTGTGAAAGTTCGTGAAGAATTGAGGCATGAGAAATCTCAGAGAGAATTGTATGAGTCACAGTTCTCACAAACCAGTCAGGAGAATGGTAAGAGATTACAGGTGTTAGAATTTACTAGAACTTAGGATTTTTATACCAAATATGTACTGTATAGTCATAAAATAAGGCTAACAAGAATTGTACTTGAGATATATTCATTGTCAACCTCAGAAAATGAGATTTTGTAATGGGTGAATTTTGAAAATAATCGTCATAACAGAACAACTCAGAAAGAACTACGAATCAGCTGAATCTGACAGGAAGTTGTTGATTACGGAGATGCAGCGACTGAGAACTCAGTATGAGGACCTGATAAAGCAACTGGAACAGACCCAAGTCATTGTCGACCAGCAGAAGGTACCTGTGTAATCATGATATAAACTATATAAACTATAAATATAGAATATTCCTTCAATTGGTATACTGTATATCTGAGTGCAGTTCTTCTCAAAAGTTATTAGACTAAATACTTGTTTTTCTCAAAGCGGTTATAAACTTCTTGATCATCGTACATGTAGAATATTATACCCATTACTTCTGACTGTACTTATTGTACCGATGAATAAGATTTATTTTCTTGCAGGCATAAGAGTGGCTTACATTCTTAACGTTCCTTGCTTTTGTTGATTCTTTGATAATTTTTGGTAAAAAAAAAAACCATGTTATAAACGTTGGAAAGTCTTAAGATAATATGTACATTACACAGGAAATGCTTCTGATAGACAAAATTACATTAGCCAATCAGTTTTCTCGTTTGAAGGTAAGCCTGTGTAGGGCACCTGGGAAATATTACAACTAAGCATTATGGGATAAGGAAAAAATCTAACATAGCATCATATTACATTTGGAGTGTTTTAAAACAAATGTAACACATTGTGAATAACATCATGTTTTCAGAACTCAAAACTTAAGAAATCTTAACAATGTCAGATAACAAATTGACCATCGATAACCTTGTAGGACTAGTATGTGAATGACCATACTGCGTTTATGTATAGGACTAACATTAGCTTCTGTTTGTATCAGTCCAATAACACCAAGTTAGAACAAGAGAACGAACATCTTAACAAAATCCTCAGTTCTGCCTCCGAGGAAAAGGAGCGAATCAAATCCATGCATGAACGTGAACTAGAGGTAGGTTCTCAGCATCTACAGAACAAATTAGCATCTCTCATTGATTCATCTACATTTAGAGCTAGATTCAGCTGTAGTAGTACTTGTGTGTGATAGAATAGGAAACTTCTTTCTTAAGAATCTTGATTAGGAATTGATAAGCTGACCGAAATGGTCAAGCAATAACTTGATACACATATAATCAATTAAATTGAATTTACATTTATGCAATAAATAATGTATGTAGTGATGAAATATATTTATACAATTGTTTAGTTTGTTAAATGTAATGTAATATTGTTTGTAGATTATAGATATAAACAGTAAAACACGGTACAACAGAAAAAACAGAGTAATGTTTTAATAGATAAATGAAGCTTTTCAGAGAGGATTGAGTATAATGATGCTGTCTTATTTTGTTGGTAGTTGATGTGTGCCTTTGACATAGTACAGGTTAATGTGTGTTGGTGAAGGGTTTTCTGGAATAGGGTTCAATCCACTATTGTTCTATTCATTATTTGGTCACTCTCTTATCCTATGTACAATGGTTATCTGAATGGAAGTGGAATTCTTTTATGTTCATGTATAATATCATTACATTACAATACATGTATTATCTTCATATGAAAACTTGGCATTCATTCTTTAATTTACTCGTTGAACCATGACAATCATCCATTCATGTCCTATTACTGTCTTTTTCCACCATTAGATTAATTCTAATAGTTTTTGAAACCAGTGCTCTGCAATGTTTTGATAAAATTTCATCATTAAAATTGGTTGATGAATACCATGGTTTAATAAGATGATTGAGTTTATGTTTATGTGAAACAGGCCGAGAAAAAGAGAGTGAATGAAAAACAAAAGTTTGAAGAGGAAGCACTGCAAAGTAAACTCAAAGTACAGGAACTCACCTCACAGAATGAGACACTCAAGAAAAAAATGTAAGTTTATTATGTTTATTCGTAAATATAGTGATAAATTGTAATTTTTCAATCTGTATAATACTGTAATCTCTATAAGTCTTAGTCAATAAACAGCATGCATTGATAATAAGTGGATATAAAATTTTCAGATTTCATATGGTCAATTTAAAAAATTTGAATTGGTGTGGTGAGATAAATTTTGTCTTGTATTAATTAAACAATCTAAACGATAATGGAGTGACATTAAGTGTCTCTCTAGGTCTACTTTTCACTGGATACCATGGATTGTGAAATGAACAGTTTTACATACCTTATCTTCCATCCATGAGTTAATTAAGACATTGACAAGTTTTAAAAAAAAACCACATGTATTTATTTATATGTAAATCAAGATTATCTTGTATCCAGGAAATTATTTAATTTCATTGGACCATTTCAGAGCTCATTCAGAGAAGGAGCTACAAAGTTTGAACAAGAAGTATGTTGCTAAGGATGAGGAATACAACATGTCTTCAGAGGGATTGGAGAAGGAACTGAGTACACTCAAACACAAGTATAGCCTGGTCAGCAAGGAGAAACTCAAACTCACCAAGGACAAAGAGAACCTACTTGAAGAGGTATGAGTAGTACCTATTGAATAGGCTTTGTTTTAAAGTCAAAACATAAATCTGAGTGTCCTTTTTTCTATAGTGAACCATTTTATGTGTTAAGTTCATGAATAGTAAAACATGGTTTCTGTGAACATATATTTATAACAAATTCACACTTATAATGAAGTCAGATTTAATTCCCTTATCTTAGATTAATATTATTAACTTGTTAGACATAACAAATTGGGGTTGTCCTTGGCACTTTGCTATAACCGTGTTTTACTGTATACATTTAATTTCCTTGATTTAGGTTAGTCAAACAGTGGATACCATGCAGGAAGAACACAGCAAACTGACCAATGAAATTCATCAACTGAAATCTGAGCTGGAATCACAGACCAAGAGGAGGAATGCCTTGGAGCAGGAAAATGCTTCTCTGTTGGAAAGGGTGTCTCAGTTTGACCAGCAGAGGGTGAGTTTGTGATAAAAAAAAAATTATATCTGTATTATAGATTAGAAACATGTTTCTGCATTATTATGTGAATTTCAGAAATAAAGAGGAAAAATGTGACCCCCCCCCCCAAAAAAAAATTGAATTTATGGTAAATTGTATTGTTATTGTATATTATTATGTCGGTCTATAGGATTCCCAAAGCAGAGTGGAGAAGGTGATGAAAGACATGATGGAGCAGAAAAATAAGCTAGCATACGACAATGGTCGCCTACAAACGGAGGTTCAGGAGCTCCGTGGTCAGGTGGACATCCTCAAAATCTCCAGCACTGACGCCGAGCAGCTCAGGGCCAAGAATAGCAGCCTACAGTCACGATATGATCTAGTAAGATTTACTCAAAATTAACATGTTTGGTTCACAGTATTTTAAAACTTTCATTTCAAAATAATATATTCAGCAACAGCAGTCTTAGTTTACAGCAAGAGTAGTCTAAGTAAACTAATACAGCTTTGCTATCTACAAAATATCTACAAAATTGATTACTTATAAGGTTCAAGAAAATGAATGCTTTATGTTTGATTACTGATTTAGGCTCAAAAGGAAATCAGTGATTTAAAGATCAATGTTCAGAGAATGGAGAACCAGCTCCGCACTTCCCAGGGTTCCATGGAAACCAGAGAACGAGACTACACATTTGCGATCACAACGCGTGATGAGGTGCTGAGGGAGAAGACTGGATTGATGGAGAAACTGAAAGAAGTGGAAGAAAGGGAGAAGAAAAAGGTGAGTGATCAAAGTCAACATGAAGAGAGAAATTTTTCAACCCAGAAGTGGGTTATTGGGAGTATTATTATAGGATTTGGAGAAGGGTTAAAAATATGAAAACAGAAGTTGCTTTTTGAGATATGCTGGGTTACTGAAATACTTTGCTTGTAAAATTTACACTGTACTTGTATTGCAGATAACAGAGGCAGAATTAGAGGTTTGAAGTGAAATGTTCATGTAATGATTAAATGTGTTGGTTCTTTTGTGTACAGATGAGCTGTTGGACAGATCGAGGATTATTGTCTGATTAAATCTGCTTATCTAATTACATGTTCATAGAATAATAACAGCATTTTAACACATTAATCATCAGTTATGCTGCATCTTGTCTCTGTATCTCATATTCAATGGTATCTGACTACTGATATATATATATATCGTACATAGCAAGTAAACCTGGGTGTAGGAAAGCAATATATATGGTACTTTGGTAACTTTAACCAAATAGAAAAACCAAGGCTGAAAGGTTGGTCTCTTGATTGAAAGGATTACTTGAATAAATTTTGGAAACCTGAGCATTATCAATGACAAGTGTTTCAGACCAATCAGCCTTTATTGTAAAAGTAGAGTTTTTAAAAAAAATCATTTACTGGTATGTGACATAGTTTTCATTGGAAAATCATACAATCAAATTTATCATCAACATTACAAAAAAATATTTTAAAAAGATTCTTCAATAATTAAAAAAATAATTAAAAAGCTTTGTATTTTCAGGTGAGCAGTCTCCAGAAGAATTTGGACGACGCCAAGGCGGTCAACAAGGAGATAGCTGCCACCTTAGAGGCTGTAATGTCCTCTCACTCCCAGCTACAGTCCGTTGTGGAGGGGCTGCAGGTCGATCTTGGGAAGAAGGACTCGCAGATTGCTCATCTCAAGTCCGAAAAGTAAGACAGTCACTGATAACTGTATATTAAGTACCTATTTACTGGCTTTGAGGAAAAAAAGCAGATTGATTGTTCCAAGACAACAACTACCGTAATCCGTTGAATATAATACACACTTTTTTCCAGGATTGTTTACCTTGAGAAAGGGGTGCGTATTATACATCCCTATAGGATTTTGACATATTTTTTGCTTAGGTGAAGCACAGGTATCATACTGGTGTATTATCTATGCTGACCAGACAGAACCGATACCCCTCTATACATCGTAACATTACTTCATTATCCAATATATATTAATAAATCCTTGTTATAGCATGTTATTAAAGAAAATGTATACTAAAAGTCTGTTTATCAATAAACTGTTTCAAAACGGCCTTTAAAATTTAATTTCAACTGCTTATTCTCTTTCTCCGTGTACACCGCCATTACAGCTGTTATTAATAGAATGTGGGCTTGGATTCCCACGTGCTATTTGTAACCGATCTTTGAATATAGCTTACACATCATTTGGCTCATTTTTAACCATTTTCATGTAATGATAATTGATTTATTGCAAATAATTATGACTATGAATAATTCTATAACCTATTCCGTTGATTGAAGCCATTGTGCTCCCCACCGCAAACGCTTGACACCTTGGTTATCTCAGACACTCCCCTTAGGCTATGTGTACTATACACAACACAACTATTTGTGCACATATTTTATTATGTTCCTGGCCTCTAATTGATCACTTTGATTGGCATCATTTAAGAATTTAATTAGGTCCATTATCTCCTATACCTGTACACCGTTTTTCACTACACTGGGGTTATGTGATGACAAAACAATTATATAACGCTTGTTAAAAGTAGTTGATTTTATTTACGGTAGACTATTTAATACTAGGTCTATTTAAAACATTGATTATGAAATTAAGATATTACCGCGATGTATTAGTTACAATAAATCCGTATCTAAACATTTATTGTTTTTCTTATTTCCTGTAGCGTATTTCCGCGATGAAATTGAGCGTGTATACAAAATATAACTGCTTTGTTGATATACTCAGCATTACCGTTTTGTCAATTTTTTTGATGCGTATTATACATCCGAACTAGCTTTTTTTCACCACTTTTAGGCCCAAAGTGGGGGGTGCGTATTGTACACTACTGCGTATTATATTCACCGGATTACGGTACATTTTATTTCCCTTGGCTACGCCTCAGGTGCACATTGAAAAAATATACAGAAATATGATTACAAGATATGTCTTGCCCCTCTCCATTACATATTTACCCCCACTTACCCACACTATACCATTCTATACATGTACATGGTTTAATTTAGAATTGGGCCTATGCAAATTTGAAAGCTAACTTAATATGGTAAATATGAAATGTTGATAATTATACTAGGGTGAACTACTTGACAAGATGTACATACCAGGTACATCTTAAGCTTTAACTCTGGTATATCAATTTGATGCTGTATCAGTAGTGTTTTCAGGTTTTGCCTCATACATGTTTTTAATCTATTTAAGTGTAGATTGTATTGATATTTTTGTCAGATATGAATATGCAAGTCATATACATGCATATAAGATTAATCAATTAGGTTCTTATATTTCATGTGACTGTGTTTAAATTTTATTTCAGTTATGAAATGTGAGTAGTGCTACTGAACACTTTCTTTAGAGTGCAATTTTTCACTTTCATTGTAGTCATGAATGTACAATTTGTAATAACTTTATGATTTACATGTACTGCAGCATTCAAATAGCCATATTTACATGTAATACACTTGTGTGTAAATATTCTAATTTTATATATTACATGCTGTTGAGTTGCATTAAGTTACTGTTGTGTGCTATAACAACACAATACTTGACGAAATGTCAATAAAAAGTACACCTTCATCTACATGTAATTTATGTGTACCACAGAACTGACATTGACATGTATTCTGAGTTTAATGTACTTGTATCAACTTTTTTTTCTGCAGTTGTATACTTGTGTCTGTTAGAATTGTTGTGAGATGAACTACCAATAATCATGTCCAAATGAAAGTCTATTTGTAAAGTGAATTAACCTACAAGTACATGTACAGTATATATACTAGACAAAACCTGCTTTTATCATATACAAAAGTTTATGCAATCATATTCAGCAGACGTACATGAACCTGTACTCTGAAATGTGAAATTATTATAGTGAGTTGCAGGACTTTGCTTTCAAATACTTTATCATGAATATATCAAGACAAGTGAAAGTTTGACTACAATCCAATCCTTCATTATGATTTAGATCTAAAAACCAAACAAAATATTTTCTTTTTCTGCTCTGTTAGCTTGTGTGTGTAGCTGTGACATTATTTTTTTCTCTATTGATTTGTAAACAAAGATTGTGTATCTGTTTTTCTCTTATTTTTTCTATCTCAATGCTTTAGAAACAAGGAGCAGGAGGAATGGAAGCGGGAGATGAGGAAGTTTGAGGAGCGAATGGAGGCCCTCCGAGGGGACCTGAAGAAGGAGCGAGATAAATCACAGCGCAAAAACCTCAAGGATATAGGCGAGGTAAATAAACACAGTTGAAGAAACACTCTTTATATTGTAAAATTTACAATATGTATTCTTGATGTGAAGTGGAAACTTTTCTCATATTATTTATGAGGAACTAGAAATGAGTGGATGAAAATTTTGCATTTCATGTAAATCATATGTGTAAAAATGTTTTGTTTTACAGATTAAGAAACAGAATGATAATCTACAAACAAGAAATATGGAGCTGGTGAAAGCGAACACAGATCTACGTCACAAGCAGTCGGACTCTGAAAACCTGATCCAAAACCTGAAGGACAAAGTGTCGGAGCAGAAGAAGAGGATAGAGTATCTGAACAGGTCCAAGAAAGACGTGGAAGAAAACTCAGAGAGGATGAAGGTATTTGTTTAAAAAAAAATAGGAAAAACCAAATGACTAATGTAAACATCAAGTTCTCATGAACACAATTTTGAGTAGAATTATGAAAACAGTTTTAAAGTAGTGTGTTGGTGTTTAGTATACAGAAAAATGTTTCTACAGATGATGCGTGAGGAGATTGAGGAACTAGAGAAGCTACGAGACGAGTACATTCACAGAAACGCTGAACAAGGCGAGATGATCAACTCATTCATGACGCAGATCGGCTCACTCCAAGAAGAGCTAAAACAACTCGCCCAGGCTCAGCTCAGAACAAATGACCTTGTCAAGCAGAGAGACAAGGCTCTTGAGAAAGAGAGAATGCTGAAGGATGAGCTCAAGAAAAAGTACAAGGTAGGGAGTGATTCAGAGAGGGCAAAGTTTTAATGATGAACATTATTTTTTAAAAATTAGGTCAGACATTTTAACTAATGCTTTATTGCTTGGTGAGAAAGATCTAGCCACCATTTTTGGAAGGGGTTTGGAATCCCATTATATCTTGAAATAATGAAACTGATAAATGAGTTTTGATTGGGTGTATTTGGACAGAATTCATCGGATGCAGACAGTGGGCAACATAAGCATAAATCTAAGGTAGTGGTAAGTATCTCAGAGTCCAAGACAGTGGAGCATGCAGTGCACTGATGCATGTTGTGTACTGACCTAGTGACCTTGTGCAGTTTTCACCCAGCCATGAATTTTTAGATTGTTATTTAACTTGAATAAATGTGCTTCCTCATCTGTATTCCTTTACAGAGAAAAGAAAGACATTTTATAAGTGTTACTGGGTTTTTTTTTATGTTATTTTATACCACATAAGTGTTTGCACAATGTGTACATTGCACTTAGCTAGTACTTTGAAAAGAAAAGATATGTTCTTTTTTTTATATTATTTGTCAACTTGAAGCATTTCTCTACTGTTCTGTAGAGAAAATACAAATCAACATTCTTTATTCAAAGATGATAGTTTTCCTTTCTTTGCATTTTTTTTTCAGAATTGCTTTATAGTTTTAGAATTGCAAAGAGCTTCATTTGGAGTTAACACCTTCCTGCAATTATACATGTAACTTAATACATATATATCATTTACCAGTAAATGACAATTTTACAGAAGGAAATTATGAATTGTACTGTTTGAATTAAGAGTTTTTAATGGGTTTCAAAATCCCTATGTGTGATTCCTTTTCCAAATTATCTACCGTATATATTTATTCATTCTCTTATCAATAATTTTTTTCCTTACATGTACAAATCCAATCCAACTTTATCCATTCCCTTAGTTGTACACTGTACATGTACTTCTTAAAGTTGATATTTAATGTACAAAATAAATATCAGTAAGAATTGCAGGTTGTGGTGTCAAGACTGTTGCTGAATTAAAAAATATTGTTTTATATTTTTGTGAAAAAAAAATTATCTTGAAAATTGGGTTCAGACATCTCCCAATATCCCCTACCTGTAGGTTTAAATTACTGTTTTAAAATATTGAAAAATTAAGCATCACTAACAGTTTTGTGTGCTGTGATATTAAACAATGAATAATTTTGAAATTGAGAAAGAAATAGTTATGATAAACAAACGTTGACTGCAGTTGAGAGTAACATTGATTATGTGAGATCCCAAAGGGAAGAAATATCATTCAACAAGAAAAAATATTTTTAATCAAATGTTTTTCAACCAATCTAATCCAACTGATTTACATGTGATAATTTACTTATCGCACTTATAGAAATCTTAGGTTTTGTCGTACCATAGTTTCAATAGATGAAAAATTTGAATAGATGAAATCAATACAACACATTATCATAGATGAAAACATCACAAATACAACAAATTACCATATTAATTTGATTAGCCCAATGTCATAATGAAGTTGCCAAAATGTTGATTTTTTTCAGGATTCAAGACGCCATCAAGAAGAAGTGGAGAAGATGAGAAGAGAGACAGAGGATCGGCTCCGAAGAGCTCAGAATGAGTCCATGGAGGTCAGGGGTCAATCTTAATGCATATGAATAGAAAATAAGATGTGTAGTTTATGTGATGTATGGCATTCTTGTGATTAGTATTGACTCCAAGTCCTCAAATGCAGCTATATTATTATCATGGTCATGATTTTGTCAATTGTTATGTATTTTCAGGTATCAGGTCATCTGCAGGATGCACACGAATGGTTTAAGTCAAAATTTGACCGGCTACAACAGGAGATACTAGACTCGAGGTAATAAAATGGCAGCATTATTTTGGTCACATGGTCTAAAAACCATGTATTTTTTCTAGATTGCCTCTTGAGTATTTTTAAAACAACTCAAGAGACATTAAATCATAAATGGAAATAAAATGTGTCTTACAGAAAAACCCAGAATGTACTAGAGAGTGAGAACCAGGAGCATAAGCGACAACTGGAGACGGAGCGATGGAAAGCCCACGCTGCTGCAGAGAAAGCCAGGGACATGATAAAGGTAGCCAATCAAAACATAGCAGTTAGTTTCTATGGCAACAAGTCATGATTCAGTGTCGCATCATAAAGAATTGTTTTATCAGAATGTATTAATTCACTGTAATGTTTTCTTTAATCCAATTATTTTAATACATGTAACTATATGTTATGTCAGAATCAAAGTAATTGAAGTGCGAATAGGACAAGTCAATGAAAATTTTAAATGATTCTCTTATGTATTTCTGTGTCTTTTATTTATATAAAGGCATGTCAGAGTGAAAAGAAGCAGAAAAACGGGGTACATTGTTACAGATAGTTCTAGCTTTTTAGAGCAGCTACTAACATGTCACATTTTGCTTAATTTCATCCAAAAGTTGTTTAAATATGGTAGAATAATTTTAAACTTCAAAACTTTGCATGGCAAAAAGAGATGCCGTTGAAAAGATTTTAGAAAGATTATGAAAAATAACAGTTTTAAAGATCTTATGGAATACATGTACTGGTACTCCAGTCACATTTCTTATATTTTTTGGTCAAAAATCATGCACTTAGTGAAAAATCTTTAATGGCAAAAACAACTAATATTCATGTACCTCCTTCTCTAACAACCCCCCCCCCCCCCCCCCCCTTCCCCCTTTGAGAAATTCTCTCAATGTAAGTGTTCACAACAGCTCTGTTATCTAGTCCAACCATTCACTTCAGATACGGAATCAAGGGATTTTACCTCAATCACATTTTCTTTTATACTTTGCACCTTTTGCCATTGGTATGTGATTAAGTGATTTGTGTGGCCTCCATTGGACATTTTCTGGTTGTTCTGGGGTTTGGGTTTACTAACATCAAGTTAAAGTAATAGAGTTTGAAATGCCAACGCCAGTATGTACCGAGTATATGCTAGGTAAATGTTGGGGTGGCTTTATATGCCATTCTGATGTTTACACAAAGAAGAGAAAATATGAGTCTTGTGAATGAGTTCTCATTATTTGGTTGTGTAAAAGAATTGTCTGCTAATAATAACTTGTGTAATTGATTGGCAAACAAAAGACTTTCATTTAAAAGAACCTGCATATAGTATTCTGTTTATCTTTAATATTACAGACCAGCAGACAGACAATCAACCAGCTTGCTAACTATGCAGAAATAGCAGACACAGACACCAAACATCAATTGTTGAAACTTCAGTCCGAGCTGGAGCAGGAGAGAGACCACGCCAAGTACCTGGAAATGAAGCACCAGAAATACAAGGTACTGTACGTAGCAAACCACAATAATGGCTGCAGACCTGATTGACCCATTTTTCAAAGATTCTGAACCAGTCATTGCAATGGATTATTAATGGATAAATTAATCAGTTTTGTATTATTCTGACATTAAGTTAATTTTGTGATTTTGTTTTACAGGAGGCTAGTGCACGACAGCTGGAACAGCTACTGAGCGAGTTTCATCACTAACAATGTTTTAAGATCGCAAATGTGCAGTTCTCTTGGGAGATTTTCATCAGAAGAGGTGAACCCCCAAAACAGCATTCCCCAGCTGTATTGCCTTCAGACAATCCTTCAATTCACAAAAGGACAGGCTGGCCAAAAAAAGCCTCAGACAACATATCAGGAGTTATTGTTCTTTTGCAGCTTTTTTGTGCTATGTATATTGGAGTGACTGCCAAGTGTTTTCTCTTTTCTAGTCTAGTATCTCTGTCTATGGAGCCTCAGTCATCAGGGAACAGTCCTATATAAAACATACCAGTCTGTTATATTCCATGAGTGACTACCATGTATCTGTGATAATCAATGTGCAGCAATATTTATACTTTTATGTACTTTTTAAAAAAATATCATGTATATATAAATATATATGTAAAATATATGTATTAATAAACTAATTTATGCAAGTATATTTTTTTTTCATTAACAGAAGTACATGTACAATATAAAAACACCTTTCCATTTCATGCAGTAATAATGGTCCCACTCTTCAGTTGCTCTATAGTGATCAATCTTTCAATCCATCTTATTTCATTTTTCAAGAGTAATTAACCTTTGACCAATATTGGGCTCATACATGTAGTTCACCCATACAGTGTTTAGGGGTAGTTTGAATCAAAGAGCAAGGTCTACAAATTCTCTTTTAAAATCCATATTTTTTGTCCCTTTGGCCCATCTGCTTTAAAACCCTCTTCACAGAATGCCCATTGATAGAAGGATTTGGTGACTTTTATACAATTAATTTTCTCATAGGTCATTGTCAATTGACATATGTACATGTACTGGTATATACAATGTAGACCTTGTCAGGAGAATCCCCCCTCCCAAAATCATTTTGGTTTTAAACTTCATCCGTAAATATTTTAGGATAGAGGTGTGCAGTGACCGTTAACCAATTATCTGGATCACAGAGCAAGGTTGCAAAACCTCTCTTTTCCTCTCCTTAGTCCAGTATGACCTCAACTTCTTCCATAAGAATTTCACAGTTGGACTTAAGCTTCTTCCATAAGAATTTCACAAGTTCAATAGCTTCTGTGTACTTCAAATTGGATAAATTTCAGATATATTTTACACATCTTTCTACAGTAGATCAGAACACCCTTGGGGCCTGCCTGTCATGGTGTGAATTAACAAACTTGAATGTAAAATATGTATGGTGAACAATTTTTATCTTTCACTTTTTTCAGTCAGGAATTCACAGAACATTTTATACAAAATATACATGAATATCATTTAAGAAAAACCCATGAGATGCACAACAAGTACTTGTACAAAAAACACAGGTAGACACTGGTAAAAAAAAATTGTAAAACAGCTCAAAGTTCCTGGGAGTCACACAGTTTAGTTAGAGCCTACATGGAAATAGATTATAAAGTACTAATTGTACATGTGTCTTATGAATTTAAAACACATGTGCATTGAACTGTACATGTAGCAAGACATTTCTAGGGGGAATGGGAGGGTCTAGTATTGAGACATATCAAAACTGATTCAATCCTTTTGAATTAATCATATGTACTGAACATTTACATATACAGTGATATTTGGGGCTTTTTCTTTACCTTTTTTCTCAAATAAATTTGTAAGACTACAGAATATTTTTAATCTTTAATAAAATAAATTCTCTTTATCTTTATTCCTCACCCAAAATAAAGTAGAATTTTAAGCACTCAGAAAATTATTAATTACAGCAAGATATCAAAACATCACCACAGAAACATTACATATCACATTTTTCATAAGAAACAGAGAAGAAACTACTAGTTTCTCAAATCTAAAAAATATCAAAAACAGAACATTCTGTAGCAGAAATGTGTATTTGTATGAAAATGAAATACATGTACAATGTATGAAGTACAATGGATTAATATTCCCATTGTTACTCCAGATCCAATGAATAAAATAAGATACTCCATTGATTCACTGAACACAGTTCACAATAAAAACATACTAATGCTCTGTAGTTTTAATTTTTAAAAACTACAAAAAAAGGTTAACATGTACATGTACATATTTACACATGTACATGTATGTGCACACATGACCGTGTCCAAATTATTTTTATTGAAACTGGACGGACTGCTCTTTTGATTTGTATCACAAAATTGCAGTATACAATGCTAAAACAATGTTATCTCATTTAAAAAAAAAAAAGACTGCACCTTCTTTCCAACATGAACCAAAGTTTACAACTAAAATTAAATCACTGTTACAATGCCGTTGAAAAATCAAGATGCACCGAAATTTAAGTTGGCAGCGATACGAGACCGTCTCTTGTTGTGACCCCCTTGAGCCTTCTGGGGTGACTTTTCTGAATTTTTCTGATTAGCAGTTCCCTTGGTGACAGGCTTGGCATCAGGACCCGCTTGATTGACAGCCTGGTTCGAGTCCCTCTTTTTACTCCCTGCTGGTGTGTTTTCCTGTGTCCCAGATTCTCTCTTGTTTTCTACTCTTTCTGACCCAGTCCTTTCACTTGTTTCATGTCCAGGATCCGACTCTTTTCTTTTGTTTGGGGTTTTCTGTTGCCTTGTTACCTTGAAATAAAGATAATAATACGTGTACAAAAAATATTCCTTTATACATGTAATGAGTCCAAGTACAAGAACTTGTTATGTTACACACCTGCATTGGTACAAAAGGGTTGCTGTGAGGGTCTAAGTCGGATTTCCTGTCCTCAGGGTTTGCTGCTCTGTCTCCGTGTTTGCTGTTATGACCAGCAGACTGAGGCCTCCATTGACCCTGCTGATTGGGATGGTTTGGCCCCTGGTAATTACCTGGGTTCTGTTTGTTCGGACCGTTATAGTATGCTGGTGGGTGTCTAAAGTTTCTAAACTGTGGAGGTGCATAGAACTGTTGCATGGGCGGACCATGATGCCTTGGAAGTCTCATGTTGGGACCCATGTCTAAAATATAAGAAACACTGATAAGTCATTTCTTCTCACTTAAAATGGTCTCTTTAAGCACACATTAAAATTCCAAATGATCTGTAAATCATGATAAACACATGTACATGTATTTATGAAACTTGAATACTGAATAAACTAATCATCATAACAACTTTCACCTAACATGACTTTTAAATGAATTGGCCAAAAAAAGTAACCATGCCAATGCTTTTAAATACTGAATATTATATATGAACACATACATATTAAATGATAATGAATAGTTATGCACATTATCGTGCAACAACAATTTGAGGTACCCATAATTACACGTATGTAGGTCAAAAAGTGATGCATTACAAACTTGCATGAATATGTGCATATCTGGCTTTCAACATATATAGAATCTAAATTATATCAAAACAAGACTTACTATATGGTGGTAGCATTTGTGGTACTGGTTTGAATGCTGAATTTGGTGAAGCTAATTGTCTCATTCCCGGTAATCCCATCTGGGCATTCATTCGCTGTCCTCCCTAAAATCAAACAATGGAACATCAAGAATAATTAAATCTACATGTATGGTGCACTCGCTGCACATTTCTATATGTTCAATATCCATGAGGATAATTCAAATAACCATTGTAGCACTTCACTATTTGCATATTTCAATAAAGATGCATGTATTGTATACCAAGTACATGTTCAGATCATCTCTCACTCCAAAGCAAATTACTTTGCATGAACTGCACATGTATTAAATGCACAATGTCATATATCCTGTAATTATCTGTATTTCTACTGAACTTGTAATTATACAAAAATAAACACAATACTGTAATCCAACTTTTATTCCCATGGGAAAAATTTTCATGAGGTTGTCATCATGAATACATGTATTTCTCACAGCGAACTAGTCCTTGTAGTATGGTTGTACATGTAATAACAACAAGGGTCTGGATAAAGCTTGGTCGCAAAAAATAGTCTTTGCGAACCAGTTTATTCCCAGTAAATGTCGCAAAATAATGTTGGTTTACAGTAAATGCTATTTATTTATATACATGTATGTAAATGTTTTTAATCTTACAATCTCAAGAAGGGTAATAGCTGCTGCATTTTCAATGGCTTCTTGCTGGTTTCTCATTTGTGATCCCTGAAATCTAGCACCATCTGGTAATGTCACAATGCAGCAATAGGCACCGGGCTACAAAACAAAGTATTCTTAGAATAAACTTCAGTATGTATCCATTTTACATTTTCTGTTGTTGTTCAAATAAACAAATACATGTATATACAAAAACATGTAAATATATTTAATGGAAGTTCAGGCCAGAATTAAATTTAAATAATATGTCCACCTCTATACATGTATTGTGGTTTCAATAAAACTTGTGGGCATCAATTTTTGTAGGTTCCCATGGTAGAATTCCATGGTTTTGAAGATATATAATGGCTCTCCCAATTATTTAGGCATGTTTCTTACTCTGAGAAAACATTTAAATTTCATTGATTTGCCCAAAAAATTGTGCTCAACAAATAGTGACAAGACCATAGAACATGTACTCACACGTCCAACAAAATCATATTTAGGTTCTGGTTTTCCAAGCGACCTGCACCAGGCTGCGAGATCCTGCACTGGGTTCCTGCGGTTTCCCTGGAGCGACTGAGGAGGGTGATTCCTCTGGCCCTGCTCCTGGTGGTCGGGGGCCCTCTGTCTCTGCTTGTCCTGTCCCTGGTGGGACTGACCGGGGGCGAGCTGGGTGGTGGGAGGTAGCTGCTTGGCACCTGGAATACATGTATAGAGTGAAATGGTTGTCAATTCTATTCTTACACAATCATGCATGTGTAGATACAGCAATTTACTGGTACATGTACTTATACATGTACATGTATATACTGTAGATTCTTAATCAAATGCTAGGAATTAATAGCAATGTAAAATCAAACCCTTTCGAATTTAAAAATCTTGTGTTTATTTTTCTGGCAGTTACCTGGTATACACTTTATAAAATAATTACAAAAGTTTTGGGCTCATGATATTACATGTATGTTGTCGCAATTTGATACAAAACAGCAGAATTGCAGAAATAAATTCTCCTGTTAAATAAGGAATCTATAGTAGTGTTATACACAGGTACATGGTAGCAAAACAATGATCACTAGAGGTCTAGTTTTTAATAAACTTGCTTTTTCATTTAAATGGATAAAAGTGTAAGGATATTTAGGTGAAAAAAAAAGAATGAAAATATAAACTTGTATTTGCACGTAACAAGTACCATCAAACAGTTCTTGAACAGACAACTGCCGCATGAAGTCTTTATTAGTATTTGGTTTAGATGGTGAATTTGTGTTTTCCTGATCAGAACCAATTTTCAACATCTGCTTCAGAGCTGCTGCAGTGTCCTACAAAACAAAATACAATCATAAATTCAAACATAACCACCATTATTAAATAAATCCTGGGGCTCAAGAAGAACCAGACATCATTGAGATTGTTATCATCTCAAAGGGTCTCACTTTCATAAAGGACTTTAAGACAAAAAGCATTTTATAGGACTCTGACATGACCTGAACCTTTTACTTAGTTAAGTTCAAGGTCATTGAACATCATTTATCCAACAAGCACTCTATGAGTGAAGTACAAGACAGACAAGGTCATTGGAAAAGATAATATCCTCCGGACAAGGATTTTACAGAGATCTACAATGACCTTAACTTTGACCTAGAACCTTAGTTTAAGGTTACTGTACAACTTTTATCTAGAGGCACTTATTAGGAAAAGTGACATTCTGAGCTAGATTGGGTGAAGGTGAGAGAAAATATGGTCCAGACAAGTGATGTCAGATAAATGGACGGAGAGACTGATGTATAAAGTGCCCAAAGAGTGGATGGACAGATAGATGGAGAGACTATTCCTTATAAGATAGACTGTCTTACCAATATTTGATTTTCATCTCTACCACTAACCTCAGCATTTGGTGATTTTTCTTTTGCTGTCTGCTCCTGGGCAGATTTGGCCTGAATGAATAGTTGCTCAAGCGTGGTGCCGGGTGTCTTCTGGTCGACGGCACCATGAGGAACATGGGGGCTGGGGACCTTGTCCAGGGCTGCTGCTGCTTGGTCCAGAGTGGCTGGCTTAGTTGTGTCCTTGGCTTTGCTAGATGTGCTGGATGACTGTAGTTCTTTCCACATATTGGCAAACTCACTTTGTCCATCAGGAATACTCTGTAAAAAGTTACATCACCTTACAAATAACATTCAATATTCAAAGTGCAGTTTGTAAATTACATGTTTGTACATACAAACATGACACATGTACAGTAAAACTTGTTGAATCCGGATGTTGTGCATTCTGGCATGTTGTCCAATCCGGCGAAATTGTTCAGTCCCTTGACATTTTCCTATCATTTTATGTTTAAAAAATGTTGTGCAATCTGGATCTTGTCTATTCTGTAAACCAGCCATGATGAAAAGAACCGACTGCTTATAAATAGTGAGAATTATCTCCTGTAATTCGGCCACTTATCGATCAGCCTTATGCAGGATAATTACTACTCAATTATCGATCAATTATCTCTCGTTGCTATTGATTTAAACAACTGTGAATATAAATCCAAACTAGCAACTCGATTCAGTTTATACCATTAAGTCTTGTAATAAATAAATACGCATTTTATCAGCCAAAATCAGATCAAAAGTGGGGTTTGCGTATTATACTTCACCCCTTTTTTCAGGATACTGCGAGAGTAAGACCGATATTATTTGTAATGCGTGTTGTATGGTTACACTTACAGTTACATTTTATTCTGTCAAAATGCTCCATTTTTATCATATTCCCGTGTATTTGAATATTTATCCATTATTCCCTGCATCAAAACAGTTCTCGCCATTCCGTAATCGGCCACCTTTTGACTTGTCGTATGGTCAATGTTTGTTGAACAATTTCCAGTGAATCATGCATTTGTCTCATGTCGGATTTTTTAGCTTAATCGGGTGTTTGAAAATTTATCAATTACGATGATTTGATTGAAAAAGTATTTCCATTGTACGTATTCTGTTATGCAATAGGCCTAATTTTTTTCCAAATAAAAACTGAAATGCCGACATCACGATCGAGGAGGTCTAATATATTTCAGAAGAATTGAAAATATTGCAAGAATAGACAATCAAGACCTGCATTAATACTAAATAAATTTGCAACGTCCTCCAAACCGGATGTTGCCTAATCCAGCCAAATTTTTCAGAACCACACTCTGCCGGATTAGACAAGTTTTACTGTATATTGGTAATATGAATTTTTATGTGCTCTGATTTAAGAGTTGCAATATCTGTATAACTGTCCATGTTACAATTTTGAATATGATTGACATGCACAAGTACATAGTGTTATGGTACATTACATTATTATAAGTGCTGACTTTTGTACTTTGTATTCAGTTGCCAAAGGTGTTGAAATACCCATACCTTGTCGGGATTAAACCCACTACTGAGAGAGAGAGAGAGAGAGAGAGAGAGAGAGAGAGAGAGAGAGAGAGAATAATGAAAAGTGAACATGCAATATTGTACATGTATTTGTTAATTGTAGCACCAAATAACCAAATATTACATGTATTGTGATTGGTAATAATAGCATTGGCTTTTAATGAATTTCATAAATATCAAACATGTACCAGCTGACTGTTGATTGTTTATGTACCTTTCTTGAGCTGTCGTCCTTTTTGGCCTGCTGAGTTACTTTTGGTGTCACAAAAGTGGGCTTCACCGAATCACTGCCATCAAAACTCTGCTGTCTTAAATATAAATCCTTGTCCTTACTCTGTAAAACCAATAACTACTCTTACCATACTAATCAACAAATCATTTATTGTTCAAATCTGTGTGTTTACTGAACAAATATAGTGTCTGACTTTCTTGTGATTTATTCTGTTAATATAGTATCTGACTAACCTGTAATTTATTCTGCTGATGTAGTGTCCAACTTACCTGTAATTATTTTGCTGATAAAGTGTCTGACTTACCTGTGATTTATTCTGCTGGGACTTGATCTGGTTCTCTCTTCGGTTCTCCTCCTTCTGCTGTTGTCTCATGTCCCTGCCTCCACTCTGACCCTGCCTCCAACTGTCTCCATTATTGTACCCCCCTTTACGCCAGGAACCGTCCGAGTGGTGACCTCTATCATTATGACCATCGTAGTCTATATTAGACAGGTAGTCTCCTGAATACCCCCTAGCCCACTGTGAATTTCTCTGTCCCTTTCCATTGTTATTATACCCCCAATCCTTATCAGGATACTCATAATCCAGGTTCCTGCTGTTATCGTTCCGATTTTTCAGGCTACTGTATGACCCTTGACCTCCCCGGGAAGCATCGGCATAGGAATTGAACGGCCTACTTTGGTTTCCTGAGGGATAGGACTGCTGCTTTTGTTGGTACTGTCCCCCTGAGTAGCTTTTACTGTTCTGAAACTGTCCACCACGTTGTTGTTCCTGGGCTGATTGTGACCTGGGGTCTTTTGCTGCCCCATTTTTACGAGATCCATGGGTGATGTTGATCATTGCTGCTGACTGAAGTCTGTATCCTCTTTCTGAAGATCCCCTGAAAGTGATCATTGATATTTAGCATACATGTACTTGGAAATAATTTCTAACAATCAATTATTTTTCAATAAGCCTTCCGCTTTCCACTGAAATTTAAAAAAAAAGAAAAGAAAATCTTCACATATTGGTTTTTACCAATCAATCAATCATAGCCATAATATTATAAGACATGGCAAAAAAAATTATAGAATATACAAAATTTACACTTTTAAAGATTTGCTTAGCTTGTTCTACCTGATAACTATTCCCCCAGGAAATTCCTCATCAAATATGATATCGTAGATTGTATCTGCATCCTTTTCCCCTTTCTGTATTCCCACCACAGTCCCCCGCAGACCAAAGGGTACTGAGTAGCCTGTCCTGACGTTAACTACCCTATCAAACATCTCATACTGAACGGTAGGGTCTGGTACCACACCTCCTTGGATAATTAGAGGCTGAAAGTAATACAAACATAAATTCACTCTCTGTTCACTCATGTACATGTTTCATATCCATGTACATGTACTTGTAGGAGTAATATATCAGCTTAACGAGTTGTTTTAAATACTAGTACTTTTTCATTTCGAAATACAATTAATTTTGCATGCACTGTAGAAGAAGAGTGTTTGCACTTTTGCAAGTATGCCAGAAAACAATTTTTTTAAAGAAAAATACCTCTACGAATGAACTTAATAATACAAGTGACAAGTTCCAACACTTGATTAACTATATAAGTACATGTTATAGCTCTTACCTTGTATAACAAATAAGGTTTCACTTGCATCTTCACTTTCTTAACATTCATATTCTTTTTATTCCTCTCCTTCAGTTAAAAAAAGCCACATATCAATAAAACTCAATATTCTATAAACTATTTTAACAAAGAAACACATACAGTTGCTATGGAGATATTTGTGTCTGTGAGTGACCCTGGTAACCTTACATTGACAGTCTGAGCCTCTGTCTGGATGGCCTTGATCACCCCTTCGTCAAGCACGTTGGCGCCCACTTTCTGAGGTTTGATCTGAGAGCAGGGCAGAGCCTTCACGTACTCCACTACATTTTCCATGGTCTCTCTACATTAAAAAACATCAGAGTGATCAACTATGTATATACATTAAACATATACGTTCTTGCATAAAAAATCACTGCCTGCTTAGGTTTTAAATTCATGTAAATGTACATATGATATGTGCCATAAAATCCTTATGTGTATAGCATGCACGTGTACATCATTAAGATTCAATACCTTAAATTTTTAAAGATGTCATCTTCATAGATCACATCATTCTTTTCTCTGTCCATGTTAGCAACAATGTCCCACAGTTCCGGGAATCTACAGAAAAAAACCACATCAATAGGTACAGTATAAACAGATGAAACCAGCCATAAAGTTTAAACTCAAAGAAATAAATCTGACAGATTAATATCTTAAACCCACTTCAAACTACATGTACATGATGATAAGATGGGTAAACATTATTCTCCTGCAAAGCTTCATCATGCAATGATATAATTCCAACCTTTATGATCATTTTTAACATTGACTTTTAATCAATGACAATGAGTACGAAGTTCTATCTTAACATGTGTATACATGTACAGTGTATTTCAAAAATTAGAAGGAAATATAAGTAATTTACAGTAGTACTGACCAAAAAGATAAATTAATGGAAAGTCACATTTATTCATTTTTCAAATTTAAAGATTAAAAAAATATACCAAACATTTTATCTAAATATTGAACTTTCTTACTTTTCTAGGTATTCTAGAACAGTGTCTGAGGCTTTCTGGGAGTACAGCCATCCCTCTGGGGTTAATCTGGTATAACCTGGGACTTCCTCACACTTCTTAGTAAACTTCAGGTTCAGACCGATGTTCACCATGTGAGCATCCTTTGGATTTGCCCGAGATCCAGGTTTGATGAATATACAGCCAGTGATTCGAGACAGAAAGTGGGAGCCGATTCCCAGCCACTGGGCTGCTTGAAACGAGGTGTAGTACTGCTGGTTGTACCTCTGTTGAAACAAATGTTTACTGTTAGATGTTACAGTGATAATAAGACATAAATGTACATGTATATTGGTTTCATTAATATTCATGGGTATCAGTTTTTGTGAATTTCATGAAAATTACAGTCCTTAAATTCCTGGCCAATGATCTTATCAATACAATATGTTATTAAATAATACACTTCAATGAACTTTTAATTTTATGGATCAACTCTATAATATTGATGAAACTACAGTTATTAAATATTCAACTATGTTTTATTTCATTTAACATCACAAACCTCCGTATCATTAAACTTTGATAGGTTGGGTTCCTCCAGAGTGGTGACATTGATCCTGACCCTGGGGCTCTCTCCTTCCTCCACATCTAACACCTCCCCCTGACAGCCGTAGTGTGGCCACCCTAACATAAAGGCCACCTCGCCCACAGGGAACAACTCAGACAGGGTCTTGTATTGGCAGAAACTGGGGTCATGCACTGTAATATCCTGAAACCAAAGTCATAATTTGCAATATTCTTGTCATTGCAATATACTGTAAAAACATATTACATTTGGCTGTAAATTCTTTTTATGGTTTTAGCACAACTCAGCTTCTGCTAATTCAATGTCATGAATATATGTAACTAATGTATGAATATATACAATGTAGATACAGATATAGGCTAAACCAAATCTATGCTACATTTAAACTATTGTAATGTTTTTCTGCCAAATATCATGCAATTACACATTTAATATAATACATTTACATTCTATTGACTTGGTGATTTTAAATTTTAAAATGAATATTGCTACATTTACATATTTTTATGTTACCAGGTCATATATTCATAATTATGTATTTACCATACATGTTAACATGTACAGCCAATGAATAAAGTATATGTTAACAATATATAACCTTGACAGTGGCCTGGTAAACAAAAGGAACCGGGTTTTGAGAAAACTGCTTCTGAAGGGTAATCGCGCCACGTGATCCACAAACAAACCTTCAAAAATTTAAGAAATAAAAAAATTAAGTCTATTGCTGACATTGCTTAAAACATAACTTTAAAGATCTCAAAATGAATTGATGAACATATGTACTAGTATGCAAAAGTTACTTACGTTCTTCCATTCATTGGCAAAACTTTTAACAAGACTGAGGTATTTCCTATCACAACACCTAAACGGTCATGGTACCTGGAAACCAAGCATATGTCATATTCTTTATTTATAACTCTGATACAGAAGACACATAGTTTGTGCAAAATTTAATATACAATATACATGTACATGTAAATATTTATGGAAGCTTAAGTGAAAAAAAATTATATTATTGACTATTTGGATCTATAGAAGATTATTGAAATACACCCTTACATGTAATTTAACTGTTCTCTTAATCATCTCCTCTTGGAAGAAAACCTAGCCATTCATTTGAACAATTTGAAAGCCTTTCGCCAAAGGATGTTTTTGGTCAAGTTTAGTTGAAATTGACTCAATGTTTCAGAGAAGAGATAAAATGAGAAATTTTTTTACAATTAACACACAAATTTTGATCAGAAAAGTCCTATTAAAAAGGACTTCAACTCAGGCTCGCTAAAATCTTGCAGATACTGCAGAATTTGACAGTTGTAACTTGAGTTACCTTTCTTTGATGCTGGAGACCTCCTTTTGCCAGATATTGCTCTCCGAGTTGTTCAAAACTTCTTTCACAATCTCTTTTACTTTTGGGCCTTTCCCTCCCTTCTGAGGGGCTTCCACCAGTACATACCTAAAGGTGGAATTGGTCAACTAATAATACATGTAGGTGATTTTCTGTTGGTTTCATAAAAAGGTTTGCATATTGACATCATACTTTGTACAGTAAGCTATCATTTACCTGTCTGTGTCATTTGACACCTGAACCACTTTCGCTTCAAACAAATGAGGCCATCCTACATAGGTTGTGTTTCCAAGCAATGTCTCTGCAACAGCCTCAATATCTACTGGCTGGAATAAATTAGCACAACCATTTTTATATTAGTTCGAAATTACATTTCCTGATAAGATGTCCATGTACTGTGGTTTCATTTCACTCCAAATATACTCACGTTATCTGGATCTTCTAGTATTTCCAACATCATATTTTCATTTCTGCTATTCATCTGAAATACTTTTACTCCTTCCTTCTTCAAGAAAGCCTGCAAATCAAAAAAATACATACAATGTACATAGCAAAACCTTGGTACATGTTCATGTTTGAAAGACCAATATCTTTATTATGAGAAGTTGAAAAGCCAAGGGGTTTGAGAAAATTCATACAGAAAATGTACATTGTGTTTGTAAGTGGAAAAATTTGTCTTTTCCCAGTTAATTATGTACTGTGGGTGGTATTTTTGTCGGAGTAGGATATTTACCTTGTGTGGTATGTGTTTGAGGGTGGGGAACCCAGGAAAATAGACGTCCAGTCGGACTTGTGGCATGAGGCCCTTCACCATTTTGTCTGGGTCCACTCTAAATGCATCAACTCCAAGCTCTCTCAGTCTAAACATAAATACATATATCACTGAAGTGTACTGCATTTCAATAGGCAGTAGATAACATATTAAGAGAAAAACATATATTCATTTTTTCATTTAATTTTTTCTGGTATAAATCAAGATAGAAAAATGCAAATTCTTATCATTTTTACCTGGCATGGTTAATAATGATATCTGGGAATACACCGGAGAGTGTTGAAGTACACGACTCTAGCATTTCAGGTGTGTAGTCATACAGAAGACAGGGTCCATGAGCATTCCGTTTCTTCTCACTGGGTGACAGCTGATTTTCCACTGACATCATTGCCTCTAACAACCTTGCCTGCAAGGCAACACAAAACACAATATATGAACATCTGAACTTACAGTGTTTACTTTCTTTAAAACTGCATCATGTGAACATGTATTTTGACTTTATGCCAGTGCATTTGCAGAGAATTTTTCAACTTATTTGATCTTTTAAATTTCCTGATAAAAGCAGAACATGGGTATCTCAGATGATGCACATGTATGTAATCTTTAGATGGAGACTTCTGTACATACATGTATCTTGTACTCAAATATCTGTGTAAAGTATATACTCTGGTCACATTTCACACACCTTTGTAACCCATATACATAAACATTTATGTATGTGTAATTTATTAAACATTAACTGTGTGATATACCCACCTCATCAATGAATGGAATGAGGACTACGGCCTCCCACTCTTGTTGTTTACCATTCAGGTCAGTCTGGAAATCTACTGGATAAAAGTCTATCACAGGCGAAATGTCCTGGGTCATTAGTTTCTGTAATCAGGTGAAGAACACATCATCACAATGTCTCTGTATATTTTTATAAGGACAGTTTATGAGCACAAAGTATAAAATACTACATGTATATACCCGGTATATGTATATATGTTTCATATAGCAAACGAATACAACTCAATAAAGTAATTCATTGATAAAGAAGAATCAAATGGAAACGGATAAATTTCCATTGAGAATGCTTATAGGCTTAGAATCACAGGCATTTGTTTCCATAATGAAGTTTCCTGTGTTACTATTAAAGTTAAATGGTACATTCTACCACAGAAACAAATGATTGTGCCTGAGAGGCTGACCTGGTAAGGCTCTGGTAGAAGCTCTTTGCTTGCTGCTGGTAACACAGCCATCAGCTGCTGGAACGGCAGGAACGGTGATCCCATCTCAAACTTGATCTCCATGTCCTTAAAGTCTGTGACATCACTGATGAAGGGTGCATAATGATGTGGGTAAAACCTGCAAATTAACACTTTGGTACATAAGATGATTGCTTTTTTCCACGTTAGAATTTTTACAGGACTATTAGTATAATGAACATTTGTTACAAAATCAAAAAAGTTAGAAACTCCTAAAAATTTTAATTACTTAGTGATTGAAAATAGAAATTTACTGGGTTTTTTTGTGCAGTAATAAAACCCTGTTCTCTCACCAGCTCCAAGATGGAACACCCTCGAAGTAGTAGAGCAGGATCCACTGAATGGCCCTCACGTACTCCTCACACTGGTCCCGCAGTACCTGCTTGTCTACATTCTCATACTCCAGCTTAGTCATGTAGTAGTTCCTTTTATGGAGGCGGAATTCCTCGTCAAATGTATCGCTATCCTCATCCTCATCTAAATCCTCGGTATTCTCATCTAACTGAGCCTTCTCTGATGACAGATATAAAACAAAATTATACACAGTGTGTATATACATGTACATATATAGAGTATGTTTAGATGTTTAGGGAATGGTCGTAGCGACAGATGATCTCATGAAGTAACTGTACCTTTAAGTTGAATACTTTATACATGTATGTACATTGTACTCATCAAATATCCAGCTTACCATGATTTTCACTCCGCTGACCCTCCTCCTCATTATTATCCAGGGACTCGAGTAACAAAAACTGGTTCCGATTATCCTTTTTGTTCTGAAATGCACATCATCATCATAGATGAATGTCAAAGTAAAACTTGGTAAAATCTTTTAAAAAGTAGTTTTACAGATAAATAAGCATCTGCATTGTAAAACTTGTTAAAATCTTTCAAAAGTTTTACAGATTCATGTAAGATTCTACAAACCTTCCTAGAATGTCCCTCCATCTGCTCTTTTTCTGACCTTTCTGCTTTCTTTCCTTCAAACCATTTGAGATCCGTGAAAACTTCACTGAATTTATCCAAATCAAACTGTTAAAGTAAAAAGACCAAAACATAAAAACTGCACTGCTGAATAAGAAATTTTATTTTACCTACAGGATAAATCAATCTATATAATTTTCAGTAAATGTACTTATCATAACATCAAGTAATTTTATTAGTAAGAATGTAACAATATTGAAGGTAAATGTTATGTAAGAGATCAACTCAGATATTCAAAACTGCAAAATATTCATTTAAATAAATTTATTTCTACATTAGATTTTTTTTCAAGTGAAAATAATTACTCTAGTATTAAACTTTTTTTACGTGTCTGAGTTTTAGATACAGTATCTAAAGACATCATGTATCTTACATTGATGATTTTTATCTTACTTTTGCCAGTTCCTTCATGTATCTGTCAAATCTTTCTAGATTTAAATGGCCACCTTCATTCATGTACCCTAAAATAAATATAATTAAAAATATCTTACTACAAGTATTTAAATATTCAAAGCTTCAAGAGTTGTTTCATTTACTTACCACTATGTAATAAATTTTAAAACAAATTTATATCAATGTAAATATAAACAGACAGTTCCCTGTCTATGACTTTCATGGAAATCGAACACATTTTTCTCCATTAAAGTGTTACCTCCACATTCAGGGAGGATTGTCATGTAGGTTTTCCAGAGCAAGGGGAGAGCATCATGGTGTATGTGTAAGTGGGGAAGGTGGGGAATGAAATCATTGCCCACTAGGAAGCCCATCAAAATCCAGTCATCAATGATATTCTCCAGACTGTAACCAAATGGCAGCTTGTCCTAGAAAATTAAAAAATACCAAGATTTGATCATATCATTTCATGTCAATGACAGATTATATTATCAGTCAAGTACATGTACTGTAAATTCATAGGTGTTTTTGGCATATCTATCCGTGGATTACATAAAATTCATTTTTGGAGATACGTAAATTTATAGACAACGGTTCTATCAATACAATTTGATATCAGATGGTTACTCAGATAAGCATTTGACATCTGGTTATCAACTCAACGACAAAATCAACTAAAAATTGGTGGTCAATGAATATTGATGAAACCACAATCTGTCATCGCTTTTGGGATTGGTAAAATGTACAAAAATCATTTTCACAAATGTTGTAAATGTATATTTGATATGACACTGTAAGCTCAGATACATGTATTAACAACAAAGACTATGTGACTTACATAAAATTCTGCCTGAAAAAGTAGTCATCACAAAGATATATATAGTTTACCTTCAGCGAAGAGAATTCAAAATCCAGATACTCTCTGAACAGGGAGAGGTGAAGAAGATGGAAGGTGGTTTCTTCAGGTGTGGCTGGTCTATAAATTACAAAAACAAACCAACAAATTACAAAATTCATAAAACATACAGTGTACTTAAGAAAATATCCACAGATAGAGGTAACATTATTCTGTGAACCACCCCCCCCCCCCCCCCCCCCCCCCCCCACCACCACTATAATTGCAAATATATAATTACAAAAAGAATGTATATAAATGATACATTGTATACAGAATGTAAGAAATTTTGCCTTGAACACAAGTATCGGTATACTGTACCTTTTGTTCCTGTCTTTTTTCCCACCAAACCTGACTTCCTCTCTCAACAGTGAGAAATGTGGTTCATGAGTGGCCAAACCCAGCATCATCTGTTCAAAATCAAATAACAAATGTATATGTTTTTAAAGTTTAAATATATATGTAAAATGTACCTTATCATATCATTTCTGGGCAGCACACTCTTTACATTAACAAATGATTGAACATGGATTTATATCTACTAAAACATTTCCATTATCATAATAATGAAATACAGATTCTAAAGCAGTCACTCACCAGATCTGCATCCAGTCCGTACAGACAGTGTCGTGTGTTAGGGTCGTAGTCTGGTTCAGATTTCTGACATCTAATAAAGTCCATTACCTTATGTTCCCCTTCCCCTGGTGTCTAAAATATACAGGTACACATAGACAGTGTAAAATGTAAAGAGGTCACACCACTTTTATTAAAAATAATAAGGTTGAGGGGTATTGATATGTGTAAAAGAGGTTATGTATATATTGAAGAAATTTACACTAGTTATTGGGCAAGCTCACAAAATCATAATTTACAACCAGCAGAAATAGCTACTTTTTACAGTATCTCGTACAAATCAAATTCTTGTAAATGAAACAAAAAATGCTTGTACTAGTACTACAGCAAAATGTATAATATTCAATCTGTATGCTTAGTTCATGGACAATTTGGTCCAAGTGGATGAAGAGAAAATATGAAAGACTGAATTTGTTATAATACAATATAATATTACATGTACAACAATGTTTTGCATTTAATAACTATCTTATGATTTTACCTCATGTCCAGAGAGGTACACATCCACTCCATGCCATAATGGATCACTGGAAATTTTACTGGTAACAAAATATTTCAACTGTTCGTGTAGCTTCACCATGAACTCTGTTCCTGTAAGGGGTAAAGAAAAGTTATTTGGGTTTCAGTGACATTTGATGCCAGAAATTGTGAAGAAAGTATTGAAAGTGTGGCAAAGAATTGTATGCATGGAAAACCTTAAATATTTGATACATACACTTTCTTATAAGGAAATATGTGTACAGATTACAAAACATAATAATGACTATGGTAAATCAGAATAATTTACCTGGTGTGATGCAGTTTGAATCAAATCTCTTTTCTGTAGGCAGAGTTTCCCCGGATTCTCTGGCTTTTCGTTCCAAAGCCTCTGCTTCTCGTGCAGACCTAAAAAGGTTTTAAGTTACATAGAAATATTTGTGACAAAAATCAACAAACAATTTCCATCTTTAAGATATTGCATGCAACTATTTAAAATAGCAAGAAACAAAAACATAGACTAGAATGTGTCTATAGTATATGAATGTCCTTCCTAAACATACATGTAGGAGGTCATTAAGAATGTAAATGTCAGAAAATTACAGTGTATCACAGTGAAATTTGTTTGCAATTTATAAAATATTTGTACATGGATCCTTTTGATAAAATATCTTTAACAATGTTATTTGAGATAAAGTGTAAAGTGAAGCTTGGTCAAAAGGTCTGAAAATAATGACACCGGTTCCGGTAAGTTGCCCTCAATAACATCTTCCTTGTATGAAGTTTGATAAAGTTTCAAGGAGAATTTCTTTGAAATGAAGGTAACGGTAAATGTGGAATGAGTACTACGGACAAAAAGTATAGTGAAGGTCATCTAGTGTCAATAGTGACACCAGTTGAAATATGCCCACCACAAATATCTTTGTATTATGTTTCATAAAAATATCTTGGAGGGTTTCTTTGAAATTAATCTACCTTATAGACAAAGTGTACATGATGGACATGCAGGCAGAAAGATGTAAGACAGATATGACATTATATGCCATGAACAAATATAGATTTTTTTTTTTAATTCTTGAGGTTATGAGGTCACTGACAACATGAAATTTACATTACAAGCATAGACAGAATATATCATTCAGACCTAAATCTTCTGCCACGCTGCTGGTTCATTTTTGCTCTTGGTGCTACTCCATCTATTGCCATGAAAAACACTTTCCTGGGCTTAATCATTCGAAACAAAAACTACAATGAAGAAAAGATTGATAACTTTATCACAACTTACATAAAAAAAGTTATATCAGAAAAACTAAACATACATGTACTAATTCAAAAACTCATTTTTTTCCTTACCTCCAGATAATGAAAAATATCTTTAAATATTTTCTCCTCTGTTATTCTAAAGTGAGGATTATCATCTTCAGGATGTGAGCAAACATGAATGATACCATTCATGTCCAAATATAAGTTGTCAAATTCAGGAATCTGCAAAAATTTATAACATTGAGAATATTCTATACTGTTTGTATATGAAAGGTATATACAAGTATCAAATAGTTGAACAAATTACTAAGTGTAAATTTTGAGACTTAATCTTTTTACAACCCTTAAATTCATTAAATACAAACACTTTGTCCATTATTTGATGAAAATAGAATTGTAAAGTGTGTATATACAATTAAAAGAATTTGTATTTGAGACAGAAAATGCACTACTATACACATCAATTTGAATATGCTGTGTATTGTTTTATTGTATATCATAAGAATTTGTCAAATGTGAAACATCTAAAATGGCTGGAAAAGTGTGTTCTAGGTGTACTTTTCTCATGCACTTGTTTCTATGTTGAAGTGTACCATAATAGCATAATACAGTTATAACATGGTTTCTAACTGCAAATGTGGAGCATAACCCTACCTAAATTGTAACCTTTAAATTTATAATATATACAATCAAATGAAGCAAACTTATCCTGTCCAAGCTTATAGTCTTGGAGAGCAAGTTCAAATACCGTTTACATGCATAAGAGATAATTAACTGCCTGCAGACATGCCTTGTATGATTTTGGGGTACCATACACAGGTTTTTGAAAACCAAATGTTGAAATGAGAGTAAAACCAACAAAGGTGGGCTCTGCCCATCATTCGAAAAGTGAAAGTTATTGCAATTCATAGGATTAGAAAGGCACGCGTGCTACACATAATACACATAATAATTTTTATACTATTCATTGGCATGTCTTTCTCTTGTAATTATAATGATATGTCATGTACTTGTCTGTTCTGGACTCTGAATTAGTAATAAATGATATGTATTCTGTATTCATATTTAATTTAGATACATGTACCTGTGGCGAGTTTAACTGAACAGGTGCTCGTAAGCGCTCACCAAAATATCCTATACCTAAATTTTGGCAAATGCTTGTTTATTTGTGCTTTGGTGAAAACTTTATCACAGATAAGTGTCCATGATAAGATGATAAGGATGCAATTGTTCTTTACACGAAATGCATTAATGAATATTACCACACCTTTGTCCCATGCAAATTTGAGAACGAATAGACCTTATACAAAATCATTTATTTGTTTTCTGATTTAATTCATTACACCAGTGGAAATTTGAGATTCGCCAACTGTCCTACTTGACAAAAGCCGGGAATCATTCCTATTTCAAACCTAAATTTAAAAAAATAATAATTTACCTGATATTCCTTGACGGTCTCACTGAGACATGGATATCTTTCACTAACCCATCTATAGAATTTTGGTACACCCATGCTGATGATTCTTTGTAACAATACATATACGAATCTGTACAATCTTTGTAAAATATGTGTCAAATTGTGAAACAATCTTCTTCTTTACCGGAAGTTGTGTATGCTGGCTACTTTTCATACCTTCTTCAAGTTGAAGAGCTCCACTTTACTTACACGACAACTTCCCTTTCTCATTCTCATCATTCTTATCCTGACAAGTTTTTGGAAAGAAGGTTTAAGTTCAACATGGACTTAATGCAATTTCTACCGGAATCGTTTAAGAAGATTCCATGCCACATGGTAGTATTATCACGTTTATTCAATTTTAGATAATCTCATGTAAATTTCCTCCATATGTTAACGCTAACGTTAGCGTTTGAATTTCTTCGTAAGAAGATTAACTTAAATCATGTTTACTCTGATGCGTAAGACATATTCCATGTATACATACGGTTAAACAGCATACTGCATGAATCTACTTGCAGGACTATGAGGGACAGAAACGAGCAGAACAGCTATTTCAAGTCATCATCATTTTGTTTGGGGTAAGGTGTGAAAGAAAAAATAGAAAATATATGATTAAAAAATGTCATTTGAAATTAACGGTTACAAACAAACCTTATTTTAATAGTTTAAATTTGTTTATATTAAAATTGATCATGTCTTCATCACCACAGGTTGTAGGGTTCATTTGGGGTTACATCTGTCAACAGTTCTCACAGACCATGTACATCTTACTGGCCGGATTTGCACTATCATGCATCGTAAGTAATATGGTTATACTGCAATCTGTAGTTCGTAAAAAAAAAAAAGAGCTTACAATTGTATTTTCATAAATCATTTATTCAATGTATATGTTCAAAATAAAAAGATAATGTTTCTTTGATTAGTTGACTCTACCTCCTTGGCCGATGTTCAGACGAAAACCCCTCCAATGGCAGAAGGAAAGACCAGAACCATCATCAGATCAAAAGGAGGCCAGTACTCCATCACAGACTTCTCAGAAGTCAAAGAAAAAGAAGTAAAATGGGACCAAAGTCAATAGGTGTTGGTGTTGTTATGGTGTGATATAATTTGTACATGTGAATCTGATGTGACTGCGACTGTGTGAGGATTTTCATGACTATTCAACATCATTCTGTAACATATGTTAGAGTACTGCAATTAATAATCTCATTTCTAAACATCTCATCCCCTTTTTACTAACGTTTGAATATGAATATGGCAAATAGTTATTGAATCTAAAGATCCAATGACATAGCAATACATTTTAAATACAGCACTCATTAAAATAATTTAAATTCACTTCTGGAAATAATGTTCGATACTGCAAGGCTTTTTACATGTAAATGTTTGCATATGAGAAATGTTGATACTTATCATTGATGGTATCAAAATAAATGTCTGAATGTGTAATTCTTTCTTTTGATTTATATCTTTTCAACACCAATAGTGGCATAGAATGGATTATTTTACCACTAAACAAGTAAATGAGAGACAATTGTAACGCTTATTAGCTATATGCCAAATGAAATCATTAAAGTAGGGGATTTCTGTCTACTAGTATTTATTTTCTCATTATTCCAGATATAGAGTGTTTGTACATTATGATAAGTTCTATTTGTCTGTTTTCATGAATATATGAAAATTGATCTACCAGTACTAAATACTACTGTAAAATGAATAGAAAGATTCTGCATCCTTGCAAAAGATCTATACATGCATTAAAATCTTGTTTGCCTCTGCAAATATTTTTCGGGTTGAAACTATTGAACAAAAAGGCCAGAGACACTTCATGAAAATTTGTTTTGGAACTTAAATAAGGTTTTGTCTTTGAATACACTAATATACAAGTACATGTATGTAAAAATCTTTATCAATGAGCTTACCTATCCTCCTCTTCAAATATGGAAAAAGAACGAACAATAAAAAACCTTTGAACCATTTTATTGTTAACAAAAAACTGTAACTATCAAATTTGTTAAGAACTTGTCTTGTGTATATGCATTATATAATTCGATCGATGACAAACCATCTTTTAAGAAAGCTTGCAGTTTACTTGGTTTTGATTCATAGAACTAAGATTAACTAGACCAATGCATTCTATTTTAAACAGCGAATACTACACATTTTTGTTAATTCAATTGAAATTTCCCAACAAAAAAAAGAGGAAAAAACTGACTAGTATCAAGGTATATAGAAAAACAAACACACATATCTCATGTATCTTGATCATTGCACATAAATTGGAACTCAATCTTTATTGGTCAAAATAGGGGCATCATGTAATGCTAGTTTACTCTGATGCCATGATTTCAAAACTACATGCATGAAGGCTGAAATAACTAGAGGTTCATTTAACTTATCACACCCACTCATAAATCATTCATTTCCTTTTCTTTCCAAAAAATTTATAAAAATCTTTTTTCCCACAATATAACAATCATTGGACACTTTTCAGTTATTCTATTATTCTATTTTGATTTTTTTAAGGATGTATGGTACACCTCGGTACTTTCTTTCCAAATAAACAATAAACTATGAGTTTAAACACTTTTCCAGCTTTCAAGCTTCGGTCGATCAACTTCTGATCTTCACGTAGTCACAAGTTTAAAACCTGTTTGGGGTTTTAAATGTTTTTCTAAATAACAAAATAACAATAATTTTTTTAATGAATTTTGTAATTACACATTGTATACAATTAATAATTTGAAAATAATACTATTAATTCTTTCAACCACATTGATATCTCAGGTGTTCCATACCACCTTAAAACTTTTTTTCTACACAAGGAGCTATAGATAGCCAAATAGATACAGAAATTGATTTAAAAATAAACGGATTGTTCAAACAAATTTACAAACGTAACAACCTTAAATTCATCAGAAATTTTCTGAATCAAATACAATTATTCTTTGCTTAACATAAATTATTTAAAAAATAGAAGTACATGCTGTCTTAAAATGTCCAAGTGTCCTTTATTCATATGTACATATATATCATGCATTTTCTATATATTCCGTAATACATAACATGTAAAAGGATATTTTTATGGTCCATCTTGGACAAATTTACATCTCAGAGATTGTTATGTAATTAAATATTAAAATTACTTTCTATATACAAGGTAATGAATATTATAATTAAGGTGTATTCAAATTTCAACTAAAATGGTATAAATGAAAATCATGTTGAACATGTATTTCTAAATTTAGATGAAATTACTAGCTAGCAACAATTCAAAATTACATTCATAAGACTTAGTATACTGATATCATACAACAAATCTTACCATTATGAATTAATTTACCGGTATATAAAATTTTAATAAGCATCTTGTATATCTGTTGATGTAACAGATACAAAACACTTATATGTATATACTATGTCACTGCATGCACTTCAATCATCAATTTAAATCTTTAACATACTTTTAATGTGACATCTCCCATTGAGATGATGACCATCTCAAAGGGCCCCACTTAAATAATGGAAAATAAGATAAAAGCATTTTAGAGGATTTTGCTTCAACATTGACCTATGACAGAAATTTTCAGGTTGGCATAGAACTTTAAGTCAAGATCAATACCCCTTACCAACAGGCTTTTTGGGGTTTAATATGAGCAAAATTAAGCCAATGGGAAATAATTTGTGGTCTAAAACTGGATTTTAAAGAGATCTGCTATGACCTTCACATTTAACCTTCAAACTTGATTTAAGGTCACTGCACACCCTTTACCAAAAGCTCTGTTTATGTGAGGTATGAGCCAGATAGGGCTAAGGGGAGAGTAAATATGCTCTGAAATTTTTTTTTTTAAGTGGTCTGATATGACCTTGACCATTGACCTAGAAACGTCATTCAAGGTCACTGCACATCCTTTGACCAAAGGCACTCTGTGGGTGAATTATGAGCCAGATTGGTCCCAGGGAAGAGGATATAAGATCTGGACAATGATTTTTCAGATAATTCTGCTATGACCTTAACCTTAGACCTAAAAACTTGGTTCAAGGTCACTGCACACCCTTTACCCAAAGGCATTCTGTATGTGAAGTATGAGCCAGATTGGGCCAAGGGGACAGAAGATATTCCCCGGACAAGTTATCTTGGATGGACAGACTGATCACTATAGGGCGCCCGCAGATTTTCACCATATGTGATTCTATCAAAATTTAACAAAAGTTCTGGGTTATGTAAACATGGAGAGAAGTCTGAATTGGGAGCCAATACATTGTCTTGTTGAAATATGACAAATATATAGAGTATGTTTCATTGAAGTTGATTATAGCAGTCAATTAATCCTTAAAAATGTTAATACATTGTATAAGAAAAATAATTTTGAGTACCAATAACAGTAAATTAATGCTTGAAAAGTAGACCGTAAATAAATCTGTGAGAATGTTAATACATTGAATTAGAAACACAATTTTTTTCCAACATTAGACTGTAGGCAAATTGTGGGGTAATAGAATGGTATTCAATATACATATTCATATGTATATGAACCAGTATATTTATTTTCAATCAAAAATTGTTTCTTCAACTACTCTCTCTCTCTCTATATATATACATATATATACATTTACTTAATTATAATGAATGAAGGAATTTCTTTTATTCTACAAGATTTTAAGAAGTTTTTAAGAATTTTAGCATCTTTATGTTTACCATAAAACAGTTGTCAAACATATTGTATAATGGAATATATAAATATGAAAAGATGCTTTTTGACCATGCAGACTTGCTTATCACCTACAATAATGTAGTTTGAACATATTTCACAGTCTAACAATAACTATTGCACCATATCAATACCAATTTAAACCAGAAACATAAAATATCACTTGCAGTGAATGTATACTCATCCAAACTCAGGCATGCATTGGACTTCCTGAAAATAAAAAAAAATAAAAATGTTAAGCTCCCAAAGAAGACCATGCTGATGATACTGTCATGCAAAATTAAAGTAACTAGGTTGCTCTTAATGAAAAGGGAAGTAATTACTCTACATGTACCAGTAAATTGGAAATAAAGTAATTGTGAAGAATGTTACATCCATGCAAATAAATAAATGAAATTTGAAAATCAAAACTTCTTCCCATGCAAAACTATAAATAGTGTATGGTATGCATCAAATCAAAATCAAAGGGTTATTTCAGATACATTTTTTTCATTGCCTGTTTTACATGAATTTCTGATATTGGTTCAAGATCACTGCAGCCCAGTAATGTCCAGTATCCAATGGCACTTGAAGGGGGAAATTGAAGCCCAACTGAATCAAGGGTAGAAAAATTTGCCACCTCCGACAAGGATTTTACAGAGAGGTTTTCTATCCTTGACCTTTGAGTAAGACAACTGGTTCAAGGTCACATGCACACCTCATTATGTATCACACACACACAATTTTCACTAGTCTACTATTTGGCATTATATGCATAATATTTGCACAATCAAACCTCGCAGATCAACCCCTTATTGTTTGAGATTATACCCAAACAAATTGTCTAAAATTCAGCACACCTGTACACATATATACATGTATATACACTTGTCAAACTGAATGACAAATGTTGGGACAATACAAGTGAACTAGCCTTAGATAAAGAAGCCATATGAGGCATTGGGCTGGTCATATTACCTGGTATCGTAGACTTTTTCTCCTCCAGAATTCCAAACAATTTTTCTTTTGTCTTGTACCTTGATTCATTATAATCAAAAACTTGTCCAAGAATTATATTTAAAGCAGCCACATCATATTTGTGGCAGCCCCTGTACAGATATAAAGGTTTCCTGTCTGTGCACCCAGTGTCTGAGGCTCCTACAGGGTTTATACAGTCAGATGACAGTGCACATTTCACCCAAGGAAGCATCACTTTATTGTGCAGATTTTCAGTGTTGTGTAGAATCAATTGGTTGGTATGGGCTGTCTCCAAGAAATAATACTGTTCAGCTGAAGCTTTGAAGTATTTATACATTTTGTCGTATGTTATGGTTGAGACAGGATCTTTACTTGTCCATGCGATGATTCCGGTGTCTTGTGCTCTCTTCAGTAGAGGTTTAATATCACCAGATATAAAACTGTAACCTGAAGGCTCACCCCATATCACAGTGCCATTATCATTCAACAGTTTCTGAAAAATAAAAGTGATATTCACAAACTAGTATTTTAACATCCATGCAAAAATAAATACCAGGTACAACATATACATGTATATGTACACAGATTTATTCACAAAACCACAATAAAAAGGTAAATAAATGTGTGAAAAATGATGACAGAGTCTGAGTGAAAAAAAAAATCTTTCAGTACACAGTACAATGTTGTAAATAATTCACCTTATCAAAGATACTTTACCTTAAGAATATCTCACCTGTATGAGAATGGGTCTGTAGCTTGGGACAGAGAGATCTCGGAGATGAGATGGATATTCATCAAACTCAAACATTTTTAATGTACATGACGAAGTCTTGTTGCAATGAATACTCAACTGTACAGGCAGAAAAAAAACCCCTTTGATTATGCAAAATAGTTTCTTACTACTGTGGAATCATTAGATTTTGTGGTGGCTCAATTTTCCTGGAATTTGTTGGTACCTCTCATTCACAAATTAACAGCATTAATCCACGAAAATTGGCTCCAACAAAATTTAATGATTCCACAGTAATTTCTCAATGTATTTTAATAAAAGCATACAATTGGAACTAATGTTGCATGCATTGTTACACACATTTTTAACAAACTGTATTTATTATTTTAAAAAGATAATATTAAATATAAATTAATGCCTAGGTATATTAAATGAAGTATTCCTTGTTCCCTTTCATACCTGTAAATGTTTCTGATAGCTTAAGCCAAGATCAAAAATGACAACAGGAACATCTGGTAGAAATTTGCTGGCTGATTTGACAAGAATTAATGTTTTATCAAAAGATTTAGGAAGAGCTGGAATAGCAATGACAGGTCTATTAATTGTTGCTTTAATCCTCTTCATTTCTTCATCACTGTACTTCATTACAATCTCTGGGTCAACTGGGTCAACATCAAATCCAAGCTTTCCCAGTAGTTTCAAATCCACATGAAAGTTTTCTTGGCTTGAGCTTCGAATGTTGCTGGGGATATTTTTGAAATTGTTGATCTGTTTATGGGTTTGTGCAACAATTGTGTTGAAATTGGGAGTGGGATTACTTAGCAACCATAAGGACATTGATGTTGCTGCCAAGAAGGCTAGCATAATATAAAAGTTTTTGGTTTTCATCTGTTCCCTCAGACTAATGCTTTTCCACTTTTGGCACAGGTTCTGGAGAGCACCTAACAATTCTTGCATTACATGGATTCTATGTCAGCCATTAATATAGAGACGATGGGAAATGAGTAACTGACTGCCCATTTGTCCATACATACTGGGTGGATTCTGGATATCTTACATTTTGAAAATCTACAAAGAAACAAGCTTGACTGTTTAATTATATCAACTGTAAAAAGATACATATACAGGATGTAGACAAAAGATTGTGTCTGAACTTTGCCTACATCTAAAGCTGATCAATCTCAAGTTTTTTGACAAGTGTTTTGACAAGGGCAGCAAGATATAAATACTTAAGCGATGGAACCCCCCCCCCCCCCCCCAAATTTTTCAATGGAATGCTATTACATTATAGATCAAATCTCAGGTGATCTGCAGTTTTTCTTTTAAGGTGACCACCGTATCCATATTAAGATGAGTCATAACGCCATACACACACATGTACTTCATGCCATATACATTGTATTTGACGGCGCTTGCTCTAACGGTAGGATCGTAAACAAATCAGCCTTGGTTGTTCACAATTTTTTTTATCATTTCAATTCCTTTAGCTTCCATCAATAAGGTTAAATAACGAAGATTGATATTCTGCAGAGTATTAAATAATGTATTATTTTATTGCTTAACTTTTGCATATCAAGGATCGGTCTGTTTGAATGTACAAAATATATATCCATGCAAAGAAAACAAAAAAACAAAAACAAAAAACAAAAACAATAATAAAAAAAAACATCTTACCGTTTAACCTCGCAATAATGTCAATATTAATTGCAGATCGGAGATCCTCCGTCCTATGAAACCGGATGTATGATTTTAACAGTAAAAGTAAAAATGACCAGACCGGAAAATCGCGGTGGAACTAAAGCAGACGATACCATAAACAGATAGAGTAAGTCCTCTATACTTTAAGCCTACGTAGAATACAACTTAAAACTAACCCTTTGCAGTTTTACAGAGATGGAGAGGGATATATTTGCTTCTCCAATTGAACCTCTTTTTAATCATGAATTTGCATTGGAAACGGAAATTTTACAAGATTGGCTTATAAATTTGGCTAAGAAGAATACTTTGTTTATCAACCAAGCACATTCAAAACAGGTATGTTGATTTAAAATATGCACAGCTTTTCATTTGAGGGGAGCTGAATGGATCAAAGAAGTGTGACGTACTACGTACGGTCAGACAGGATCGAACATTTGTGCCAGATAGCTCAGCTTGGTAGAGCACCTGAATATAGAGATTAAGGGGGCCTGGGTTTGAATCCCGGTCTGGTAGGAGTTAACATGTCAGTTCCAGGTGTTGGAATGGCACTTCAAATGTAACGGGGTGGCCGGGAGAAATCATGACGGATCTGACGGGATTCGAGCCAGGGCCCCCTGAATTATGCCAGTATCTGAACTGCATGGTCCAGCTGAATGTACCCTACAACTGCATGCTCTAAAATAAAAGACAGCTAGAGTAGTGTAATTTGAATTGGTCATGATACTCTTCTGAACTGTAGTCCTAATGATGATACAGCACAGGGGCTTATGCAGAACTTTAAATTTGGTCATTACATATTTGGATTTTACATTAAGTTCATTTTGTTTCATGTGTATGTATTGATGTAGATTATATTAATTTTAAAAGTACTTAGATGGTACTTAAAGATCAATCGAATTCTGATTTTGTTGCTGTAAAAGATATTTTATATGCTCATCATATTCATTGAATGTCCAAATTATGCTACTTTAAATTTTATAAGGGATTGTTTAAGCAAGTGAATGCTGTGGAAACCATTATGTTTGCAGCTGAAAAGCTGAAAATAGCCCTGGAGGCTAAATATCTAGCCATTGAGCTTTTTGACAGGTAAGCAAGAAATTCAAAGTAATGATTTTGTAAACTTATAATAGAACAAAGTTGTCTTATCATCATTTATTATCGGGTACTGACATTTTATGTCTTATTTAAGATTTCAGGGATTAAGAAAAAATTATCAACCATGTTTTTTTATTGATAAATTACCCTTAATTTGTAATACATGTAGAATAGCAAAGAAGTTAAAATGATTGATACTGTATAGGAATTTTTAGCTTTTTCACATCAAGTATACCGATACTGGTACATTTATATGCTAACGGTAAATTTCAGTCTTGTTTTTTTTTCTTCAGGTTTTTGTACAATCACATTCAAGATTTGCGGGATCATGTGTTAAAATTACCAAAGAAAAAGCAAATGAAAGAATGGCAAAAAATCCAGGAAGGGGTGTCAAACCAAGTACTGCTTCGTATTGTATCATGCTGCCAGATAGCCAGTAAATTAACATCACATTATAAGGTAAGATTTCTGACATAGATAAACTGTATGAGATGAAGTATGCATGTTTGCATAGACCTCATTTTTTGACTTATAAAATTTTGATATTTATAGCTGAAGCATTACATATTTTATAAGCATAATGTAAGAGCAATATGTACTTAAGTGTGAACTAAATGTATATGATATATGGCAGTATATATACAAGGAGATTCACAGTAAAAGAGGTAGCATTTGATGTATTTCTATGCTATTATGATGCATGTGTATATACGTTTGTATACAATAGTTTTTCATTGCCATCATTGCCTATAAGGCGTTTTTGTTTCAGGTAGTCTCCATCAACAGAGCTAAACGATTTCTCAGAGACTGTGGTTACCGTTATGCATCAGAAAGTCTTCTGCAGTCAGAGCTAAGAGTTCTGAAGACTCTGAAATTTCAAGTAACGGAACCAACACCAATTGTATATATAGAAACTATGCTAGAAATTTTAGGTAATCTAGCTGTATTATTAATTCAAATTAGATTAAATTAATACAATTGTACATTGAAATAGATTTCAAAATTATGATGAATTGAGTTTATACTAATTGGCATTTCAGTGGTCAAATGATCAAATTATATTTTGAAAAAGATATACTTTGCTGATCCAACAATGAATACCGTATTTTTCGGACGATACGACGATATTTTTTTTTCTCTGAAGCAGAACACCTGACTTATCGTCCAGATCGACTTGTCTAAGGCTCGAGTTCGGAAAATTTTCCAAAAATAGCATTAAAAATCTTGGTTTTAATCATTTAAAATTGGTTGTGTGATTCGATATTACCTTGTTGAAATCTATGTTTATCTTTATTTATTGTCGTTTTCACTCATTTGTTAACATAAGTATACATAATAATACCAGTAATTAAAAAAAATGGTCCAGGTCTTTAATCAATTAAAAGTTTTACCGTTCCGTAATTTTAAACACATCGTCACATGGTATCCATATATTACTAGTAGGAAGATAACATTGCGCAGTAAAATTGAAACCAAATTCGAATGGAACAAATTATTGCGGTAAGTCCCAGGAATATTTAATTATAAGAGATATTTAATTACATATTACGAAATGTGTGTAAGTTGTATTAGTGTTCATCTTTTAAATGATAATTATCCTAGGTATTTTTGCATTTATTCACGGTAGGCTGACACCGATTGTGTTATTAATCATGCCCTACGGCTGAGATCTATATGTGTTCACTCATGGTTTTGAGAGAATACATGAATTGAATTGACTCTCTGTGTATATAAAGCGTACCGTTATACGGGTGTTTATATTTCACTGATTAATTATAGTCCAATTCTTTGACTGTTGTTGAATAAACATTGTAAAGAAACGTATGTATGTCGTATATCGTCATTATCAAGTCGTACAAATGATCGATCTATTTTTAACAGTGTCTAAGTAAAGCAATAATATTTAACTGCATAACTGGACACAAAGTAAACAAGTAAAATCGAATCAAAATAATTGCTAATCTTCCTGCGCTTGAGATCCCCCTTTGAAGTCCGACACGAGACAGGTGCATGCTTCTGACACCGGAAATTGTTAAACAAACATTGACCACGCGCCGAGTCAACAGGTGGCTGGTTACATAATGGCGAATACACTGGCGATAACTTGTTTGATGCAAGGAATAGTGGTCAGAGTGGATAAATATTTTAATACATGGAATTAAATATTTTTGACAACGTAAGTTTAGTTTACACTGTTACAACTTGTATAACACGCGATGTCGGGAATTGCATGCAAGCAATTTTATAGATGTTACCGGTATTTAAAAATACCATGCATAATTATAAACGTAATTATTTAAATGTTAATCATTAATAATAATTGGTAGCAATATCGGGGATGTCCTTTGCATCATACACTGATTATGTTACCTGCAGTTTGATACGCCATTTTGAAGCGATTAGATCGACGTATCGTTCGAATCGACATATCTAAGGATTTTTTTTTATTTTTGGCTTAAAATGATCAATTCGACTTGTAGTCCACATCGACGAGTCGTCCGTAAAATACGGGCTTTCACAATTAAGCTATAAACTCTAGAGGTCATTCATCATCCTGTTTATCTATAAAGAATAGGTCACACGAAACTATCTGGAAATGTGATTGGTATTGAATGTAAAATTGCAAAAGGCAACTTTCAAACCTGACGACTTTATTTAGTGATTTAACTGTGATAGACTCGGGCTCATGGCAATTAATTTTGCCAACTGAGACTATGTATCTAATTATCATACAAATATGAGAGATATCAATGAAGTGGTTTGCAGCAAATAATATTGCTGACAAGGCCACACCAATATAATTTTTTGTTCGTCGGACATCCGATGAAAAAAGGTACAAGAGGGCGAGTGATTAAATAATAAAATTATAATTTTTTTGTAGGCAATATTTTTAGGAGGTACATAAAACAATTTGTGTGGATGGTTATATTTTTACTACTTGTTTCTGATTTATAAATTAAAACTATTTAAAATACGAAAGATAGAGCGGAAATAGAACAGAAAACAGCACATCATTTCCTGGATGCGGGAAACTTAAAATATTATTTGTAAAGTTTTATTGAAATACAAGCGCGCGGGGTCCGACGAATAGGATTTTATATCGGTGTGGCCCAAAGGGTTTAATATTCTGGCAAAAGTACATGTTACAGCTATCTAGGTATGGACCTGCTCTTGAAACTAAATAACCTTCGTCTGGAAAAAACACATCTTACACAAAATCCATATTACTGATATGACTGGTGTATTTATGTATCAATATTTTCATCATTTCCATAGTATGAAAAATCAGTGTCCAGGCCATTTATTCCTTTCCCTTAGCCAAATCTGGCTCATGCTATGCCCAAAGAGCACCTTTTGGTAAAGAATGTACAGTGACCTAGAACAGAGTTTCTATGTCAATAGTCGAGGTCAAATCAGACCTGAAATATTCCTGGTCCGCACCTTGTATTCTCTTTCCTTTGCCCTACCTGGCTTATACTTTAAACTAGTGCTTGCAGAGAAAGGGTATGCATTAACCTTGAACAATGTTTCTATGTCAGATGTGAAGGTCATAGCAAATCTGGTTTAAATCCAATTTTATAAAATAATATCTTTTACATTGGTCCAGTCTTGCTCAGACTTTACCACATGACTGCCTTGAATTTATTGGTTCTATATTTTAGGTTGCAATAATTCTGAAGCAGAAGTGAAAACCTACTACTATGTTGCAACCAAGCTATTGGACTTGCTGTATTTGAAGTACCATGCTTTTTACAAGATTCTGTCTGAAGTTACTTGCTCATCAAGGATACAATCAACAGAGCACAAGTAATAATTAAATATGGGGTCTTCACCCCAACTGATCTCTCTCTCTCTCTCTCTCTACTGTATCAATTAAAGTATTGATATCGGAGGAATTGGTTCATGTTAATTAGCACAGTATTGTTCTTCTAGAAAAAAGTTTCAAAAAGTGAAAGCGGACCAACTTTTGCTTGGAGCATCTATAATAGGTGGTGCAGTTTTCATGGTACAGCATGACAAAGCTGATGAGGTATTATTTTCTTACATCTATGTACAACAGTACAATATAGTCAGTGTAGCTTATTTTAATACAAACTCATGCAGTTTAATACTGTAATGTAAAATAAAACAGACTTACAGAAAGCATGCATATAATGAATTCACACTTAGAGCAAAGTCAGTTTTTCCCCCTGTATAATAAATGTATAATAAACTTTTATTGGATGATATAATAACTTACATTTATGATAAATCAAAATTATTTGTCCCAGGCACTTTGTTATAAGCATATTTTATCCCAACCACTGTTTCTCTTTGTATATATTTCAACCTCTTTATCTTGAATCTTTATATTAGCTGCAGCTAAAATAAAGGAGTAGTCTGACACCTACAGACTGGTAAATCAGAGTCTCAGGGAAGATTGAGACATAAAAATATGTTGAAAAATTCCAACAAAGATACATGAAAATATGATGTTTTTCAACATGGCAATTTTGTAGATGATTGAAGAGCTGAGCAGGATCACAAGAATTTCACAGAATGACATCATAGACTTTACCTCTGTTTTAATTCAATTGGTGGAAGAGGAATGAATGATGTGGTATCCTAAGCCATGAAAAAAAAAATACTTAAGAAAATGTTGCTTTGAATAATCACTGATTGTCAAGCATAGTGGATTTCTTGGGTCCCCAATGAGAACTTGTTAATTAAGCTGTGTTACTTTGCACTGCCCCTGTATTCCATAACACCATTCCTCTTTTATATATTGGAAAATGATCATACTATATACACCGTACGTGATATACCGGTATAGTATTGTGTACATGTATTCATATATATATGTTTTGTGGAAATTATCTTTTTATTTTGTTTGAGCATGCAAGACATGCCATATTAGTCTGTGATATTTTTAAGATAATTGAATGTGATATTTTACATGTATACCTGTATTTTATTAATTGCTGATAGTTCATTGCACATTTTAGCTCAACTGAGCTGAAAGCTCGGCTAAGCCTTTCTGATCAGTTATGTTTAGTAACTGTCTAAAAACAGGTTACATTTTCAATTTTTTCTCCAAGTTTCAACTCACATTGGCACAAAGCATTATTATTTGATGAGCTTTCTTACATGTTCAAATGAAGGACCAGGCCTCTATCAAAGGGAAGATATAATTATTAAAATATGAAAATAAGGTGGGGTATTTCAGAAATCATTTGTAATACAAATATTAAAATTTTTACATGAGCTTCAATGTAATTGGTAGATTTAATTTGGTTCAAATCATACCATGAGGGTCAAGACAGGGGTTGGAAATTTATCATAGAAATCAAGCACAGAAAATATAAAGAAAACCTTTTTAATTCTTCTAAAGAACAAGGGCTGAAACTTTAAATTCATATAAAAGCAGTGAAGCTTATATACAGAATTTTAGACAGACAGCAAAAGGAATCTTTCAAATTATTTTAAAAAGAAGATAGTATGAGGATGTTTCACGTAATTATTTATACTAGAACACTAGGTGTCAAAGTTGGGGCTATGATTATTATTGGAAGGGATGGGGTCAATTTTACATAAAAATTACATGTACAGGGGAAAATTGTCTGGGAGAAAATATGGATAGAATGAATTATGACAGTTTTCTGAAATCAAGCTATGCACAGTATAAGTATTAGTATACATGTAAAACTAGTTTTCAATATGTTTAAGTCAAAAGACAATGTTGCTCAGGTGAGTGATGTGGCCCATGGACCTCTTGTTATGTTTACATGGAGTTTGAAACAACTTAAACCAGAAAAATTCACTTCTAAGAAACAAAATATTACACTAATACACTAAGGCTCAATCTATCAAACAGTAAAAAATATATAAAATAAAAGCCAGTGCCAAAGGCTGATTAAATTCATTCTTCAAAATACTTGCAATTTGCAGATATTGCTGCTTAAGTGTTTGTAAGCAAAGGTGCAGGTTTGCATTATCATTTAAGGCCAAGTGCATCGTTATCTTTGAAGTACCGGTACTTATAATAATTTATTAAGCTTTTCTTGTGGGAAAAGACAAGTTTGCAAATCTCTAATAATAGTTATATGTTATATCCGTTGAGTCAGTCACATATTTCACAGCTACAAAAAAATTTTCATACACATACCAGGTAACTTGTAGCAAGCAAAATTCTGTGTAACAGAGTTGTGTCCCTTAATTAAGAACAGCTACTAGTCATTACGTGTATTTGTACTACAATTTGTTTGATTATATAAACATAAATCCTTTTCTGCACATAAAAGCACTTCCTGTATTCAATTTCTTTTTAATATTCACTTGACAAATACTACCTGAACCTGTATTTGAAATGAGAAAAATAAAATCAAAATTCAAGACATTTATTTTTTTTATGTGTATGGCAAATATACATGTATCAATGAGATAATTCTACTCAATTTTATTAAATATCGGTTCATATAATACATAAGAAAACAACTGTATAACAATATCAAATACAAGTAGTTTTTACAGTAATATAGAGTGGCATTATAAAATATTACCGTGGAAAGCAAATTCATAAATAGCCTCTCTGCAGTTAATGACCAAGTATTGATGGCAAATAAACTCTGTGGATCAAAGCACTAGTATTTGTAATTTGACATAGATGTTCATGTACGTTCTCATCTTAATTATGTGTTCAAATATTGCATCATTATTGCATATAAAAGACAAATTTCTGTATATTTTTTTTTTTTTGGACATTAATGTTAAGGTATACTTCTAAGTAAAACAAAAAGTACCAGTACTTTGTCATTTCTCATTCATGTTGCTACTGTAAATTACTGTGGAATCATTTTTATTCGTGGGGGTCAATGTTTGTGGGTAGCCAAAATTTTCCTGGTTCGTGGGGACGTAATTTCGTTGGAAGTGTAATAGAGATAAATTTAATAAATATTAAACAAATAATTGTGTATAGGTTCGTGGGCATGTAAATTCGTGGGCAAGGGTTACCCATGAAAGCCAGGAACATTGGTCCCCCACGAACAATGATAATTCCACAGTATATGTGCAAAGCATAATAATGAATACATAATGATATGTACACAACAAGTAAACCAAAAACACATCAGTTCAAGAATACAAGAACAATGCACTTGCAAATTACACATAAGGAATCTAAAATTACCATCAAGTTGAGTTGAAAGATTAAAAACTCATACTCAAACTTGAAAGTAATCAACACTTAGTCTTATGACCATATTTAAGTTATACACAATGATACAAACCTTAATATTTACAAATTTAATAGTATGATTTATTATATACATGTAATTAAATAAAGATGGAATAAATAGATGATTTTTTAAAATATATTTCAGCATGTGTAGAAAAATGCCATTTTTTCTTTATCACATGTACAGTTCATGTGTTCTTCAAGAAAAGCTAACTTCACATTTATTTAACAGGTGCAGGACTGGGTTTATTCTCCCCTGTCCAAGATTAGCTCTCAGAAAAAAATAAATCAAGGAAAACAATTCCTAATGAAAAAGTTTTTGAAGATTAATACTGGATAGGCCATTTAAAAAATGTATATATTGCAAAAGAGAACAAGAAATAATAAGTTATGAGGAAAATGATTCCTAAAATTCCAAGTTACAAAAGTCACAAAATATTGAATTAACACAATCTTTTGTTTCACACAGAACATTTCAAGTCCACTGATATAACTTCAGGGTGTTTCCACTCTAAAAAAATTAATGATACGATTAATTAGAAAACACTAAAAGGTCAAAGAATAAGACATAAAATGTTCTTCTGTATATTAAAAGCAAGATAATTAAAATAATCGATAAGGGAAGAGAGTGAAAATAATTGATGTTCTTCGATCCTTACCACTGTCCATTAACATCCATCTCTTCCACAGCAGATGTCTGTCTTCCAGCCTCTAACATTTGTTCTACAATTCTCCATAGACAAGAGTCCTTAGGAAAGTCATTGTCCACTAGATTCACCAAGTAATAACTGTCAAAAATGTGGTCAATTGTCTTCCTAGACTGGGATCCTTCAGGGTAGAGATTACCCCAGGGGTGTTTCCACAACTCAAAGGCCTCGTCCTGTAGATCAAGAACAACCAATTTAAGTCAGTTATGCCATAAACATTTCATATGTTACTGAAATTTATGTGCAGAATCATATTAAGCTTGTCTGAAAAAGACCAACATGCCTCAATATTAGTGAATTTTACCTTCCAGGTCTTGAAAGCTATTGGATCCACAACTGTAGGTTGTATGATTTCCTTCCCGGGGAAAACTCCCCATGTGACTGCAATTGGAGTGGTGAGATCACAGTTTGTATAATTTTCTTCACCCTATAAATAAGAGAAAAACATGATGCCTTTCTTTCGAGACTCTTTCACAAAAGAATCCTTCTTAAAATAATAAATACCACCGGTATAATGGGAGATAATTTCTTACATTTACTTACATTTTTATTCACAATATGGTAGTTAACTTGAGGATAATTCTTCAGAATTCTCTTCAAAGCAATGCCATTTTCTTTTGTGGTGAAGAACTCCAGATAAGCCTGCCAATATGAAATAAAAATCATTTGATTGCCATTACTTGAGAATTTGAACAATATTTCAAAATACAAAAAAAAGTACGGGTAATCCAGAAATAAATTCTTACCTTCTGGTAGATATAGCCATTGGGTGACCCCCATCCCACCTTGCTGTCAGAAGATGGAGCCCCATTGACGTTCGGCTGTGAATTGATTGTAAGTACTCCTCGCTTGTTGATGGCTTCTAATTGCTCCGTAATCAAATTAGTTTCTGGAGACAACTCATCGTCATTCCAAGGCATAGAGCACACCTTAACAGAAATAAATCATATGAACAAAACAAAACAAAAAGATATTATCAGATAACATATCAAGAGGACTAAGAAAAATTTAAGAAAATCATATGACAAAAATTTTGACAATTTCTTCTACTCTTGTGTGCAATTTTGACTTCTGGTACCACTAAATGCACTTAAATGAGTCTTTATTTGTCAGGTGACCTGATTTTTTGTAATACCTTGACTCCCTTTGTGTTAGGACAACCAGATATGTAGCAGTGAAACACATCCCACACATCTTGTTCAGAGTTCAGTTCCTCTCCCCACATCTTGAGGAGGTCCTCTTTTGGGGTCTTATGTTTCAAGTAAAACAAGTAGTAGTCTGTGAGATCACCAAACGAAGCTGCTGAGGAATTACCCCATCGGCCATTTGGAAACTCGTCCCAGTTTGATGTTCTGTGAATGTAACTCTTTGGTCGGGATCTCCAAAAGATTGGTCTCACATCCTCTTTACACCGCACATAATTTGCTGTCTGTTTCCAAGGTAATGGTTTGCAGGGTTCTTCAACCCACATACCAAGTCTTCTGAGAATTTCAATGGTGGCCACTTCCCTGTTGAGTGTGTAAAAGTGAACACCATGTACATCTTCGTGTTTCAGGAGTTCTCGGCACATTTGGAAACATTGTTCCACACCAAAGTTTCTGATTGCTTCATCATTGTCTTTAATGGGTTCGATGGTATCTAGAATCTCCTTTGGAACTTCTAAACGGGACAACTTCACTATGTGTCTGAGTGACTGGTAAGCCTAACAACACATCAACATAATAAAAAAAAAATCAGAAACATTTATTTTTTTCAGACTTGGGATTACATATACTTATATCTAGATAATGTATACCAAGTATTTTCAGCTCTTATTATTTTCCAATTCACACTCATAAAAGATTTGGCCCAATTCTAAATTAACTGTTACATATTTGTGTTTAAAGAGCCATGCCATTTTAAATTTTGCCCACTCGCAGTAATGTCAAACAAAGAAAAAAAAATTAAACAAATGTGAAAATTCCCCTATGTACAGGACCAAAAAAGGAACATCCCTGGAAAGTTGGGAAATGTAAAAAAAAATTACAATTTTTTTTTGGTTATTACCTGAATGGGTAGAACACCAGGTATAATTGGACATGTGATTCCAATTTCTCTGCAATCACGTAAGAATTGGAAAAAAGTCTCAGGTTTGAAAAACAACTGTGTAATAATAAAATCAGCACCAGCATCCACTTTCTCCTTCAGATGACGTAAATCATCTCCGTATGATGTACTCTCCGGGTGACCAGTAGGATATCCTGGATAGAAAAATTTATTCCAGGGCTGTTAGCATCAAAAACATTGTTATACATATGTACCAATAACATAGTGATCATTATATAGCATGTGATGTGACAATTTCTTGATATTTGACCAGTAACAAGTTAAAAACAAATGTAAGAATTTCTTGAATAGCTTGATCAATCTAGCTACATCTGCCATATTTAATAACCTTACACTGACTTTTGAAAAAAAAAAACCCAAATAATAGCAGTACACAAGAAATTGTAAAGAGCAAATGAACAAGCTTACCGGCCACACAGATGGTGAAATGATCTCCATGCTCTCTCCTGATCACTTTGACCAGGTCTGTGGCATAGTTCAGGCCCTCCTCCTGTTTTTTCCAAGTGTCTCCACCATCTGGAGGATCTACAAATTTCATTTTTATATCATGCATTAGCAAAATTAAGTGTTATCAAAAACAATTACCAGTATTCTCATTTCACCAATTCCATGCTACTCATACTGTCCTTGATTGATTATCTTTTAATATTTGTCGACATGTTTCATATGCATTTTGCTTTGACTTATACTAACCTCCTCTCAGGGCCAACAGGTTCTTGAGGCCAATGTCCTTTGCCTTTTGAAGGTTCCTTTTTAACCCATCATCGTCCTGGTTGCTACAAGTGATGTGAAGCATGGTCTCCACCCCGCAGTAGTTCAGCATTGTGGCTGCCATACAGGTGGAGCTAGTGGGCTTCTCTGTGTTTCCAGGGTCACCAGCAGGGTGCCATGTGATGTCACAAAACATTGGGCCCCCCTCACTCATTCTCTCTATCCTATATAAACACAGAAATAGATTACCAATTGATACATGAATTCTCTTGATGATATTGCATACCGGTATTTAGATGCGTGAATTGCGAGTCTTTCAATTAAGTACTTATTTAACTGACCAAATGAATGCTGTTGAGATAAGAGTTCAGAGAGATCAAATTTGTAAATAAATTATACATAAATATTATATATTTTATTCAACAAAGAAAAAAAATCCAGCAAAAATCATTTTAAACTTATGAAACTTACTAATTACTACAATATGCGCATTATCACACAGTAAGCTGTACTTGTTTTAAATATACATAATATTAGGGATGAGATCAAAGATTTATGTTGGATGAAAAACTCAATTCAATATATATAGTTTGAACATCTGGATGTTAATTAAATCACATTTTTAATAAAAATGCATTAAAATTTTGCATGGAAATTTACATATTCAGCAATTGAAATACTTTGTTTTATGAATATAAAGCAACAAAAAAATAAATTCATTTTTGTGACATAAATCCTTAATAATTAGATCAATTTAACTTTCACCAGATTTAGTTTTATAGGAAGGGGGGGGGGGGGGGGGGGGGGGCTTGATGAAAACTATATGAATTTAGTGTTTTGCCAGACATTGAAAATCACCCCTCATATACCACTGTATACTAAATTAGAATTAAATATTATATATCGTCCTCTATTTATGTAGTTATTTTGCAACTCAAATCTGTTCATGAATACAGGTACAATCAGGAAATGACCCAAATATTTTGTTAGCCTCACTGATAACATAGTGGATTTCCCCTACTCTGTAAGCTATTTTTATCACACATAAAATACCAAATGTAATGCTAGACTGAATATATACCTAGTTAAGGGATTTGTAATCAAATACCTTTTAAAATTTACACATTCAGAAATCCGTTTTTATACAACCAACATGTTACCAGGTTTAGAATTAGTGCATTTTGTTCTCAATCAAATCCAAATTTCTTATACAAATGGGCAATATATTATAATTCAGCCTCACTACATGTTTTGTTTAATTTTTCTTTAACAGTATATACAAATAATTATTTAAGTTCATGTACAGAAATTCCATTCTATTAATGAAAAAATCAAGCACAAAGAACACAATTGTACCAGTATATTTATTTATTCCACTGACATTTAATTTGATTCTTTAAAGCGCCTTAAGCTTAGTACAGATGGCAGGCTTAAATGACTGCAATGCCATGCTTCATGGATTTCATTTATAAACAAGGTGAAGGTCGTAGGAGTATCACGCTGAACTAGCATGGAATCAATATTGATACTTTCAAAAAAAAAATATATCAACCACATAGAAAGGAAAGCGATAAAGTTTGTGCACAGATGATATTTTTGAGCATTCAATACACACTTGCAACAGTTCATATAGATTTGTTCTTAAAAAGTCACAAAAATATAGGTTACTGTACTTTTAGCAAAAAATCTATTTAAAAAAGGAAGTGTTTATATTCATGCTCTAGCTGCATGATAGCTATAAAGACTGTTGCATTGCAATGCATGTCAAGTTGAAGGATAAATAGCAGCGAGGATGTTTTTATATAAAAAATCTAATGTAAGTGTACAAAGAGTGCAAAAACAAAATTATCAAAACAAATTACATGTATCTGAATTATGTATTATAATAAAGTTAATTTATATGATTTAATTAACATCTTTTTAAAAATCTAAATTGCCTTTATTTTTTAATCCTATTTAAGAAGTGTAAAACACAAAATTTTATTACTTATAAATATTAATTTTTGTTCCCAATAAATGAAAAATTTTATAGAAACGACTCTAACAAACATTGTACATACCGGTATCCCTTCTGATAGCTCAACATTCACTTTACTTTTTAAAAATTAATTACTATAGTCTGTCCCAAGATATTTAAGCAGCACATTTGGACAATTTTTAATAAAAATACACATACCTGTGAAAGAAGTGCAATTGAAATAGATGAAATATCCAAGATTTATCATTTTTCACTCGGAAAAATTCACAGAAACAAAAAGTGATTTCTTAAAGAGATTTATAATGGGGAATGTTGACATCTTTTCTCCATTCGGAAATACTCGGAATACCTCGCACAATTTATCATTATATCGTTATCATCCGGGTCTATTTCAATACAAAATTCCCGTAGACATCACATATTTTGGCCGTGTATTGAAACCTGATAAGCTAAACGGGGTGTTTCAAAGGAGAACTCATACTTTTTCATACTTTTGAATGAACATTGTTTGAACCCTGAGGTATTTACAAATATTGAGTAATTAAGCAAAATGTGAATTGAGGATATCTTGGAACAGAGTATAGTGCATTCTTTCAACTTTTTATTTCCTAAAAGAGATTTGAGGACATTTTTTTTTTTAATTTTAGCATTTAAATTTCAAATTGATTTAAAATTATTAATTGCAAGGGGGGGCACTTCAATTGAATGGAATGATGTCTGCTTTTAATAAATATTATTACATGTTCTTAATGAGAATTTAAATTTTGGAATAAATTAATCAGAATTTTTAAAATTACCTCATCAATTAAAAAACAATTTGTCATTGACAAGTTTTCAATATGCATCTTTATCTATATATATTCCTCCACTGACCTGCTGACAAGATTGACCGCCCCATTGGCTGTCCGGGGAGGAAAAAACTCAAGGGAGTACCAGGGATCCCCCGACTGTATCCTACGATTCATGCGCTCTGTAAGGCTTCGGTATTCCCCATACTCCGAGTCTAGCACTGGAGAGTATGGTGTTTCTTTGTAACTTGGGTTCCCATTGGTTGCTCTCCCATTCAACAACTCTGGCATTTTGGTTGCTCACTGCAAATTAATATATGGATTTTTTTTTATTTTTAAAAGGACCATGAAAAAAATATTTTCTTGTAATATGATGACATATTTCATTTGATGACCATAGTCAAATTCTAAACTTGATTTTAATATCATTATTTGGAACCTCAGCAAAAAAGAACAAAATTTGCCTCTGCATTTTCACATGATTGTTAATTTGATTGCTTTATGTAAAAGTAATGACCACATTTTATTTCCGATTGATTTTTTTTCAAATGAAATCTTAACAACTAATATACTGTCAATTTATGTAAAAAGTACAAAACATAAAGTTTAGAAATTGACTCAAATTCAGATCACCCAAAGTTTGGCAAGCATTGAACATGAACAACCTTTTGCAACCCAAAATTAATTTAGTTTGAGCAAGGTCTTTATATTTGTGTCTAATCCGGGAAAGTAAAATACAATAATTTTAAGCCAAAATTTTCCTCATCGATGTAACAAACAAAAATTATGCAACCAAAATTCAAGTTTATATGAAAAAAAAACCCCTGCATCTCTTTTTTGCAATAACGGTTTAATCGTAAGCATCATCTGCATTTAATTTTGTAAAATTTTAAAGAAATAAAAATTGATCTCATCGCGTAAATGACCAAAAGTAAAATATTGCATTGATTGTTTACAGTTTCCGCATCACCGACGCTGACCACTCGCTTACCGTTAATCATCGTTAGAAATGATGCATTCAATTATCCTTATGTTAATATAACCTCCTCTACATATATTGAAAATCTTCCCATTCATAAGTTGATAAAATTTGCAGTGCAATACCTTAAACTTAATCAGCTGATTGGTTTTGTTGTACTTGTATACAAATATTCTACGGGTTCCTCACTAGCTGTGTTAAAATCTGAAGAGACCTGACATAGAGTCAAGCTCGGCTTATATAGTACTAGGCCAGCCAATGAAAATCTAGTTCTGGCTCTATATTTAGATTCTTATCGGAAAACCTCGGTTTGTTTTAATAAACATTGAGTTCGTTTTACATTGATCGGTGGCGGATCTTCTATTTTATGGAGATATATTTCTACACCCTCTTGGAGTTATATTTTTCTACCACTTGTTTCTGCAATCAAGGTTATTTTAAATGAATTACCCCTTTAGGATAATATTGTTTTTATATCATGTAGTAAACTTTTTTTATTTTACAAAAACACCACGTGAAAGAGATTTTCTCTTTCACATCAGTTAAAAAATAATATTTAGACCTTTTTTGCCTAAAATGTAACATTTAACTCGCAATGCACATTGATTCATGGAAGATATTTTAAATCGAACCAACTTTTAAAAATAGTTATGAACGCTATTTATGCCCATTAGGTATATACTATATGGTTAGGAATATGCCGGTAGTGACTATTTCATCTTGTACACATGCAGCATCACACCAAACATACATTGTATATGTCCCGATTCTGTAGATTACATTAATGATGGCAGATTCCATTTTCAGTACATGCATGTAAATTAATTAATTAAGTTTTACGCAGTTAACGTTAAAATTAAGCTGAATTATGGTAAAATTGTTGCAGCGAATTTTTCAATATCACCTTAAACGAAAATCGTTGCAATTCTATTTGATTGCGTAAATTGATAGATGTAGATGATGACCATATACAAAGTTGATATTAGAACCATTTTAACAAGAGCTTGGACTTTGATTAGTTGTGTCAAACAGCAATGTGACGTAGGCGTGTCTATTTCATTGTTGGTCATTCAGCCATGGCTCTTTGAAATTAACAAGATTTGTCTGGCTTTTGAGCTAAGACTACGCAATCGGTGCATATTTCGCTTGAAACTGCGTCATTTTTAACTTGTTTTGACGCAAGAAATAGACATAGCTATGTCCTACTGAAAGTCCAAGGTCTTGTTAAAATGGTTCTAATAAAAGGCATGAAAGGAGAGAGAGAGAGAGAGAGAGAGTTGTAAGTTTGAAAAATAAATAGAACTTCGATTAAGACCAAGCCTACTGTTACACATGTTCATATTTTATGTGCAATCAAATAATGAGTGACATTAATCAAAATTAAAATTATTTCTTGAGTATAAGTATCTTCAATAGTCTGAGTTTTTCTATACTCATGCCTTCCGGACACTTTACAGTATCAGTCATATTATCTTGTATTTTTTAAACAAGACACCTCCTAACTTTAGGGGAAAAATGTAATCTTTCTTTGCTGTACAACTTATCTTCAGCAAGTTCAAACCAATAAATTGATCACCGATCCGTGATAGTGTGGCAATTGCTGCATGTAGCAGTTTATTCACAACAGGTAAGAAACCAAACTATTTACATGTAAAAATGTACATAAATGTGTACAATATACTCGGACGTATTCATGTATTGTCCAGTGCGTCTGCAAACTGACCATAGTATTTGTTCCTCAAATTTCGGTCACAAGACAAGAATAACGTGGTCACACACAGGTGATACAGTTGTTTTGCCAATCTGCGTACTGAGCTTTACGAGTATGGATAATCAGAGATACTGTGCATAATTTCAAAAACAATTTTTGGTGTTTCTTTTATTTAATACAGATTTAAAGAAATATCCAGGTGTCTAACTTAAATTCACTTGTACTATTTATAGCTAAATGCTCTCCATTCCGAATGCACCAAGGAAATAATATGTCTAGATACGGGTAGATATAAGGCCGGTCCCCGCTCACTGTTTAAATAATTTTCTTCTTAGCGAATAATCTACTACTCTTTTATATCCAACAAGGTTTTCGTGTTATAAACATGTAATGGGCCTGCCCGAATAGGGATGTCATTTACAGTTCAGATCTATCAACCCCTCCCCCCCCCCCCCCCCCCCCCCCCCGGCTTAAACGGAAAGTGCTTATGATCTCTCTGTGTTTGTGAAAACTTCAATGCACACGCATTTTAAATTCTATCAATGTGCTCTTCAGCTGGAGCTCTTCATTGATTTGCTGCTTGACTAATTAATATCGTTGTTTATCAAATATAAAAATATTTTAATAAAACTTAATCAATCTTTGTGTCGATCAGCTCTTTCTCCGCAATATTTTCACAAAAAAAATTTAAAAACTATGATAATACAGTTACATGTAAATAACATAATAGTCAAGAGGCACATCGATGATGGACACAAGCTATAAGGAGCACATAATTCGTGTGCACTGAAGTTTGCACAAAGAGAGAGTTACTGAGCACTTTCAATTTATTAGTCCAACCTCTGTATATTTATATAGGATGCTAATTGTTTAAAATGCAGATCTCCACAATAGCTGTAGAGCTAAATGCAAGCTTGCACATATCAGCTGTAGACAATTTTAGGCAAATAAATTCGATTTATGCTCATTTATGAACACAAAGGCTTAAATACACTTAAAAATTATTCATACAAAATTGGCATTTAATTTGGGGAAAAAAATTGATAAAGATTTGAAATATTTAGCGGAATTTTTTTTTTGAATTTCTTATTAATATTTCATTTACTGTATTCATAAATAAATTCATTTGGACATATTTTTCTAATTTTTTTTATCTGCTAATTTTTCATACTAAATTATATTTACATTATATATAAAAAATGAATAAATAGCATACTTTTTAATTTTCATAATTTTTTTATTTTAAATCCAAATGCTGTTTGTTTAACTGTTTAATTAATAATCATAATAAAAAAGAATTTCTTATTTTGCCTTGCTACTATTTCTATTTTTTATATCTTTATTTCACGGGCGAAATGGAAGCACACGGAATAAAAGTTTATGCATGCATGCAACTGACTTTAACAGTATAAGGACGATAACACAAATTATTCATCACTGAAAGCCACTGCACAGATTCATGTTTGTAAATCATGTGTATTATATTTATGTTATGCCTTAAAATGACCATACACTGTATATGATTAAGAAATTCATGCATTCGATGATATGACCCATTCTGATTTGCGACTTACACAACACTAGCTGCAGGTCTGTAGCTCCCGGTCTGAAAAAATTCGGATGGACGACCCAGGTCTTTCATCCGAAATTTTTCAGACCGGGAGCTACAGGTCGTCCATCCGAATTTTTTCAGACCGGGAGCTACAGACCTGCAGCTAACACAACACTGCCTTGAAACCAATTTACCTACTCAATACAAACCAAATCGTTATTCTTTTATAATAGGTTTCTAATTTTATTTAAACATATTTTTAAAATTTTATTATATAATAATATTAAAATATAAATATTTTATTAAGAAAATCATAAATGGATTGGACAGCAGAAACTTCCTATATAAGACCTTTCAATATATAGGGTTCGCAACGGATTCCAATTAATTTCTGAATTACGTACCATGGCAATTTTATAAAGTTGAATGTAAATGTTAAAAAGAAGAACAGAACTTTGACTTCTAAGACGCGGCAGGTTAAATGGATATATATTATCATATAGTGTGGACAACTCTGTCTCATCTTTTACTTATAGACAGCTTATTGATTTATAATTTGTCAAACGGAGCTAAACAACCACTTTTAAACTCCAAAGTTTAAACAGTTACTGCCTTTATTTCAAATAGATATTTATTCTAGGTCTACTTACTAAGGTATGTCGCGAACGGCGCTCAAACCCGGCCTATTACATACAATATCAGTCTGTTTATGGTATACTTCTATGTCCTTTCCTATATTGTAGGCAGAGAATGGGAAGAACAGGAGGAGGCGTGAAGATTGTTGTGCTTGTTTTTGTTTTTCTAGTTGTATGCACAGTTGTTGGAGTTGTAACATGGCATTTAACCAAACATTCTTACCAAAATGACGATCCAGCAAACTCAAAGAAAGCGTCATCTGCAATACAACTAGGAGACACTACTGTCAATGAAAATCTAGGAGTCGACATTAAACGAAGTGCATATAATATTTTGACCGGTCAACTTTGGAGCGACCCGTCACGTACAAATGTAGTTCAATGGACAAAAAAGAGCGACACTAAAGGAATTGCGGAATGGTCACGTGACCGAAAGTTAGAGGTGACCTTTAAGGAGGAGGGTGGTGTCCCTTGCTATCAATTTGACTGGCAGATAACGGTTGGTATGGATACAGTGTTGACGGACTGCTGGGATCTCGGCGAGGCTCACTGGTACGGAGGATATGAGGATTACTATCAGCCGTGGCCCCTAGAGAAAAGGTCCAAAAACTTGACGGCATTTGTTCCTCACGACTCATACCAAAAACTACTCGGTGGAGTGCAAGAAAGGTTTTTCATTTCTTCCAAAGGCGTGGGTGTTTACATTGAAGATGATGTACCACTTTTTATAAGTATCAACGCTTACAACGACAAACAAATGTGTTTACAATCTAAATACGTGAGACACCCTTACCAAAATTTCAGACGACGTCTTCCTTCACTCAGCTACCATATATGCGTTTCTACAAACGTGAGATTAATCCACGACTATATGATGAGAACTTTTATAAAACTCAGACCGACGGACATCCCAGATGAGACAATGTTTCGAAAACCGATATGGTCGACGTGGGCACAATATCACAAGGACATCAACGAGTCGCTCGTCTTAGACTTCGCAGATAACATCATCAAGAACAATTTTACCCATTCTCAGCTAGAGATTGACGATGACTGGACTCCAAAGTATGGGGACATGGATTTTAATAATGTTAAGTTTCCTGACGCAAAATCTATGGTCAAGAGGCTGAACGATAAGGGGTTCCGAGTTACTGTTTGGTTGCACCCATTCTTCAACATTGATTCACACGCGTTTTTAGAAGCAGCCTCTAAGTTCTATTTGATCAAGGAATTCGATTCTTTACGACCTGGTTTGACATCATGGTGGGATGGTAAGCTAGCGGGGATACTTGATGCAACAAATCCCGAAGCAGTGGAATGGTACTTAAACAAAACAAAGTTTCTTCAAGATACATATAACATAAGCTCTTTCAAGTTCGATGCCGGCGAGGTGAACTGGCTTCCTTTGGTGTATTCTGCAGGCTTTGACATTCCAAGCGAATATACCAAACATTGGGCAAGCCTTGCATACAAATCGGACACCTCAGTACGTCACCAGGAAGCACGAGTCGGTTCCAGGAGTCAGGATCTACCAATTTTTGTCAGAATGTTGGACAAAGACAGCAATTGGGATTACAAAAACGGTTTAAAAACATTGATTCCGACGGCTTTGACTTTTGGAATTCTGGGATATCCCTTTATACTTCCGGATATGATCGGTGGAAACGCATACAATAGGCAGCCGGAGAAAGAACTCTACATCCGATGGATGCAAGCTAACGCCTTTCTGCCATCGCTGCAGTTTTCAATTGTTCCGTGGCAGTATGATGACGAAGTGATCAACTTGACGCGTCGCTACATTCAGCTTCATGACGACTTCACAGACACCATCATAAGACTCGCCAGAGAGGCAGTGGACACTGCAGCCCCCATCATCCGACCGCTGTGGTGGGTGGCGCCGACTGATGAGGTTGCACTCACAGTAGACTCGGAATTTCTCCTCGGAGACGATATTCTTGTGGCACCAGTTTTGGAAAGTGGTGCTCGGTCACGTGATGTGTACTTGCCGGCGGGACAGTGGACGGATGAGCTAAGAGGGGGCATAAAACAAGGAGGCTGGCATAGAAACTACAGGGTTGAACTCCATGAACTTCCGTATTTCAAAAGGAAAACTGAAATATCGGTATTTATGTAAAAGCAGACATACATGTTACTATATATTGTGTCCGTTTTCTCATGTAATAGCGCTTTTTTTAAAAAATAATTTTTTGCTTAATTAACTTGTTTGTTGTGTAGCTGTTTTATGTTGTATAAACGTGAAAGTGAATAGAAAAAAGATACAACAGTTAAAATCTTCTTTCATTTGGGTTAAAGGAGCCTGGACACAATTTGAGATGAAAACTTTATTTTTAATGCTTATGTATAAAATGGTTTACCTGTGTATTTTGAATGATTCACCAAAATTTGAATGTTAGAAGTCAAGTTACAAGCGAGATTCAACGGGAAGAAGTTGTTGTTATGTAAACAAAGCTCGAGTCTTATATTTGTTTACAAATAATGTAAAGTAAAGAAATCAACATCCCTTTGACAAAATAACTTGTGGCAAACAAGATAAACTGATACAATGTGTTCATAAACAATTTTATTACCAACAAAAAGCAACATTAGATTGAAACTTATACAACACATATGTAAACAATAACAGGACTCGAGCTTTGTTTACAAAACAAAGAACTCTAACCTCTATAACTCGCTTGTAACTCGATATTTGACTTTCAAAGTTTGATAAAGCATTAAAAACATCCATATTGACCATTCTAGACATTAAAAATGATAAATAAATTTTGAAAAATTTTAGCTCAAATCGTGTCTAAGTCCCTTTAAAAGTTTTTTTTTTATTTTAGGATTTTAGATATAGTTTTGCTGATCACCAACATATTTGCTATGAAGGTAGCTTTTTTCATATAGCCCTAGCCTGTGGTTTAAACTACGTGCGTCCATTTTATTGTTTATATTTACATTTCTGTTCAAATCTCTCTTCAATGCTCCAATAAGTATGTAAATTATCTTAGTCGTTATTGTCGATCAGAACGTTTCATAGATTGAACAGCCAGTTCTTCCATATATGATACTAAGTTCACTCGACATTCATCGGCCGATTCATACCTCATATAATGATGAAGGCGACGAAATCAGCTGATAATTGCCAAATGAATGAGAGAAGATAACTGCTAGCAACTACCAGTCTGATATAGGTCCGTGCTCCTCTTGTGTCGGACAAATGAACAACGGCAAAAGGTTACCTGGGTGACTCAATCGACCTTAAAAAAAAACCACTACATGTATGGCCATATTTTCCCCACCCATGGATCTGAATTTCACAATTTAGGTAGAGGGCTTCATGGACATCATAGCCATGCATTAAGTTTATCTCTTCCTGCTGTGAATGTAGAGATTTTCAAATATAAAACGAAAAAATGTTTTATTTATAATTTGAGAAAAGACTGCCAGATTGTTTTCTCCAAAATCTACGGGTAGAAATTGAAAATGCTCACCCTTTACGTTTATATAAATATCTAAACTAGCCTATGCACCAGGCAGACTATCTAAATTACATATTATATGATAAACATAGGAAAGCTTTCGTAGACTTATATTTTCTCCACATCGTCTACGAATAGAATCTGGTCGTTAACTCGATATGATAAAAATGTCCAATTAATGAAAGGAAATGTATATATTGTTATTTAAACGATGTTGATGATGAATACCATTTTGTTTTGGTTTGTGATTTTTACACGGATTTAAGAAATTAAATATTAGATACTTCTATGTACGAGCAAGTATGGCAAAATTTATTGATTTACTTTATTCTGACTCTATATTTACACTAAAAAAAACTTAACTTAATACGTGTACAAATGTTTCAATAAGAGGGGTAACTTTACCTTACCATCAGACGTGAATAAGCGTAGAATACGTTTATAAAATTACTGTTTTGTTTGTGTGTATGATATTTGTTCTTTCACATTATATTTTATATTTATATAACCTGCCCCCACATGTAACCACAATTATTGTAAATTACTGTTAAATTTATGCTATGGCAATGTATGTAATTTATACGCCAGTAAACTACTACTAATTTAATACATGTTCACTGTGTGGCCATATTGGCCTCACCTAAGGGCCAAAACCCCTGACCATGGAGCCATGATTTGACAATTTTGGTAGAAGGCTTCATGGACATCATAACCATACATTTAGCTTTTCTCAAATATATCTGGAAGTAGAGAAGATTTTCTAAAATAAATTTTCAGCACATGGCCATATTGGCCCCGCATTATGGATTTCAAAAGTTTGGTATAGGCATTCCTGCTCATCATAACCATGTGCTTAGTTTGTCTGCTGAATGTCCAGTAGTAGAGAAAGAGATTTTTTAAACTTGCACTAATTTTTAGTTTAAATCCAAAATTTATGACCACTGGGAGGAGGTTGGGGTCATAAATTTTACAACTTATGTTATCCTTCCCCTATAGATGCTACACACCGAATTTGGTCATGCTTATAGCAGTTTGAGAGAAGAAGCTGAAAAATGCTCAAATGTTATCGCACGATGACGGACGAAAACGAATAGCAATAGGTCACCTGAGTGACTCAGGTGATCTAAAAGGTTCAAGGATTGCGTACAAATTATTCAAACGCAGACAAAATAATTTAAAATTGATAGATCGTGTAAAAGCAATATGAGCTTTATTTTCATTTAGGAAATCTTATTTTAAAAATAGTATAGGCCTATTATATATTATATACGTTTTCAATATTATTCATATTTATGTTAGAAAAACTTTTTAGAGGCCCTATTGAAGAAAATATCTATAGAGCATATATATATAACCGCCATTCTGTATACAACATTTGGATTGCAATAAATTCAAAACTTTCCTTTTTTACATGTGTTTCAGAATCAGTAGAATAAACATAATACATGTAGCAAATATTTGCAGCAAAATTACATGATATACGATAAATAAAGTAACTTTACAATTTAAGCTCAGATAGCTGTACAAAGTGTATATTAACACAACTCTATATACAACTATTACATATACGTGTATTAAATCAATTCAGAACTGCAAGAATATTTTTAGCCGTGTTCACACTCATGGCTACCCTGGTTTCGGCAGTGTTAGTTCCCATGTGCGGCAGAATCACACACTTGGGCTGTGTCAGAAGAGGATGGCCCACCGGAAGTGGTTCCGGATCAGTGACGTCCAACCCAGCAGCAGCGATTGTCCCATCACTTAATGCGTCAGCCAAATCATCATGGTTCACTACGACTCCTCTGGACGTATTTATAAGGATAGAGGTTTTCTTCATTTTTTGTAACAGTTTACTGTTCACCATTCCTTTGGTCAGTGAGTTGACTCCACAACAGATGCACAAGATATCGGAGGAGCTAAAGAGAGTGTCCAGGGAGACGTACTTGGCACAGTTCTCGGCATATTCTATTTCCTCCAAGTCGTTATACAGAATGCATTCCACTCCAAAAGGTTTTATCCTGCGAGCTATTCCGAATCCGACTCGACCGAATCCAAGAATCCCGATAGTTTTGTTGATCAGACCCGAGCCACACAACCAAAATGGTTTCCAACAATGAAACAAATTCTGGCGAATGGCATCAATTCCTACAGAAATCAAATAATAATGAAATACGAATTTGATGAAGAAAAAAAAATCTAACTCACTTCAAACATAACCCACTTTTTAATTTTTTACCAACAAATGTTTTCTCTTTTTTATTTGTTTCTCGACGCTTTCCATTTGAAATTTGATGTCATTGTAAACATAAACAGCTCTTAACGATAAAGAGCTTCACTTGATTTAATATTTAGCGACTGCTGGTTGGATGAAAAAGTGGGGTATGTTCTAAAAAAAATTCCTTTTTAATTAGAAAATCGCATTCGATATTAATTCTTGCATACCTTGGACAATATTTCTTGACGTCATCAGTATCAATGCCACAGCGATGTCAGCGGCTGCGTCGGCTGCGATATCCGGTGTTTTGCAAACCTCGATCCCACGTCGGCGACATTCAGCGACGTCAACGTTGTCGGCACCGGAAGACATAGTCGCCACTACTTTGAGCTTTGGTCCTGAAAAGCAATTCATACATTTGTACCATAGTAAGCGAGATAACTCTGTCTAGCTTCATTGCAAATTAATTGTTTTGAATACCAGCAGCTTCGAGAATCTCTGCATCGATGATGTCAGACACCGTGCAGAACAGGCCAGATATGCCCTTCACAGCTGTCAAAAGCGCTTCCTTCGGAATAGGTTCTTCGCTGTCCCATACTTCCACTTTATATTTCTGTTTTAGGAGAGCTATCGCTTCTTCCCCGACTTGTCGTGTTATGTAGACTCTGTTTTCCGACATCGTAACTTTTTCTACCACTCGTTAGGAACCCAAGGACAAATCCTGTGTAAGCAAAATCAATGTTTTGATGGTACTCATATTTGAACGTCGTAGCAACTTTACGCAATATGCGTCAGTTCACCAAGAATATCCTAAAATGGCCTATATATGTACAGTATATAAACAATTATTAAAATTAAAACACGCATGTTTACAAATTTTTACCTTCAAAACAATAAATATAGATCTTTTTAAACACAAAATTTATATAATTGTAATTGATAAATATTAAAAAAGGATATATAATCAAAGAAATCAGAAAATAATACAGAGGACCGGAAGGGGTAATTGCATGAGTTCATACCTGTATTTCCATATATTTACATCTACCGTGTATGATTCCCTCTATTTCTTATGGAAAGTTATAGTTATTTCATAGCTCTATAGGAACAGCCAGACTGAAATTTATCTCATTATCGATTGGTCGAAACATACAGCGACTGAAACTGACATGACTGAAATCTACACGCTCCGTTTATCGATTGGTCGAAACCTACAGCGACCTCAGAAAAATCACGGACTGCACAAAATTATCATGATGATGTCAGACTCAAATTCCCATAGAATTTGATTTGGTTGTTTCTTTTAGCTAACGTACTGATGAACATTAACAGTAATTTAATGAATTTTACTTAGTCTTTACAATCAATTTATTAATTTGTTAAAAGAAAGATATAAGTATAAACAATATAATGCTTTCTTTGATGATTCATGCGGGTTATGAAGGTAGCGATCATTGCAGAAAAAAAATTTACATGACACGCTAACGCGGGTTATGTATTTTTTGTGCAATGTCGTCACCTTCATATCCCGCATGAATCACCAAAGAAAGATTGTTTAAATGAATCGTGAAACAGATTAATGAAAGAGCTATTTTCCATTGTAACGATATGAAAATGGATTTAAAATGATAAAGTCAGGGAAATTATAAAACATTATGAAAGAAGAATAGAATGTAGAATAACTCCCCTCCCTACTCTTATGCTTATAGACAGGTTGTGTCTATACACACATATTTAATAAAGAAACTAACACTTTGAAACTTTGCCATCCAACGAATTATATAGGATTTTGAGCTTTGTTGTTTTGTAGAAATTAGTTTTATGTTTTGTTTTGTTTTGTTTTCATTTTGTTTATTTGGTTTTCTTTTTGGTTTTTTTTTTAAAGTTTGTTTGTCAAATTTTTTTGGGGTAAGTAAGATGACTTTAGGAAATCGGTGATACGTGCATGATGTATGACTTGTAAAGATTTTATTCTTGGCCTACTCCCACCTCCCTCCCGTGTATAACAATACTGCATGCTTGTCTGAATATTAAAAATACAAAGGGAAATTCAAACAATTCACCATCTTGTTATGAAAACTTGCTTATTGAACATTTGCCAAAAAAGAATGATTTATTGACCTGTTTCACATTCAGAAAAGGAAATGATTACATCCGGAAACTCCCATAAAAAGACCCACTGAGTATATACAAAAATTAATATTGATCGGTTAAAGAGAGAGAGAGAGAGAGAGAGAGAGAGAGAGAGAGAGAGAGAGAGAGAGATTTAGTAATTTGTTTCTTTATGTTTCTTTATACCCCTCAACATTCTTTATATATATATATATCAGGAAGATACGAGTAAATATAACAGGTTTTCTATATACTTATTAGTACTCACTTACGCCAATGTTGTAGTTTATCATGTAGCAATGTACATGATATGGAAGCGTGATCAAGACAGATCAAGTGTTGCAATTAACCCTTTACCAAATGAACATTATAGTACCATGGCATCGTACGTAGCATCAGCTGGGGAAGTGAGTCTGACCCCCTGTTTTTCAAAACAGACATTTTTTTCTTAAATTTACATTTAGAAAAATTAATTTTTGGACTGTGTTTAGTTATAGGAAAACTTAACATTTGTTGTACCGTTGTATGTCTGTATTTCAAATTCTTTACTTGTATTATATGTTATGTGATCTGATAAGTCATTTGGCTTAAAGAATAAAAAAAAAACATATGATTTAAATTAAATCAAATTAAAATTAATTCAATAAAATCCCCCTCCCCGACTAGGATATCAAAGATTGGCAAAGTCATTTTTTTTTTGCTTGTCAAGATTTGGAGTAAGTCTGCCCCATTTCAAAATCGATGTTTGATGCCTGGGGACATCCAAGAATTACAATATTTAACAGTTTGAAACTCACATTTATTCATTTGTGTTAACATTTACTACGGGGACCGACCTTGCACATTCAACAGATCACGAACATGATATCTAATCCGCTATCCGTTTAGTCCATACACTAAAGCATAGTGTGACCACCGAGTGGAGGATATCTGCACATGCATGCACTGCATGAAAGTTCACGTAAACTCACCACCCCCTCAAAATGCCATTTCATGCTTGATAAGTTGCTGACAGATTCTACGGTATGGTGCAAGTATGTATAGGTACAAAATACCAGTACTATAAAATAGTGTTAGAGAGTATAACAGAAATCATTATCATTCTCTGGATTATAGGACAGAGCTCCTTTCTCTGATTTGTCACTTTGAAAATCCACGAAAATTGCCCCCCCCCCCCTCCCCCACACACACAAATACTAGTAATCAAATGATTGCACAGTAGCCTATTTACAAAGAAAATAGTTAGTTGCAACTTCTAAAAAAATGATTGAAATTTTGCCTACTAGTATATGGACGCTTTTTTAATTTTTTTTTTCATTTTGGTGGGGGGATGGTAGGCGGGTATATGTAGGGGTGGGTATTTTTTTTTGGGGGGGGGGGGGAGGGGTCTGGCAAGAACGTGTGGCTACTTATCTGAACAGACGTCCAGATAATCAGACGAAGGACAAATCGATAAGAGAGGTTCGCTGAGGTGAGCCAACCTGCCCCAGTAAACCACGTCGAACCCTGTAATGTGACCCCAATGTACATGTACTGCAGTAGTGGGCTACGGACAGGACACATCAGGGCAGATCGCCAATGTTAATCACAAGAAAATTCACAGATCTTGCACTTTCTCATTTATATATTTAATAAACAAATCTAACAAATTATAATGCCAAAAATTTCTTACAGATGCGTATTTAAATTTTTATTAATTAGAAAAGGGTAATCCTATAGCACTAAGCTCATTTAATAAAGTCAGCTAAAAAGATATATTTAAATATGAATTTATTAAAAACATACAAAAATAACAGCAACGTACTGTATGTTTTACTTCACAGGGAAGGAAACATTGTCAAACAACGATAACGTATGTACATGATGATGATGATGGGGATAAACCCCCACACAGTTTCCATCACCTCTCTTCCTGCTCTGAATCCCTGCCAAGCTGCAACGCAGAAACGACAGCTCGTGCAACTGATTCTGAAGCAGCACTGCGCATGTCCCAAACGTGATTGCACTCTTTGAACGGGAAAAAGTAACAATTGTGGAGTGCAGACAAATTTGTCTTCAACGGATGGGTTCGATTCACGTCCCTCACATCAAGTCCAGCTGCACAAATTTGTTTTTCCCTCAAAGCATTGTAGAGGTCGGAATAGTTAATGGCATGTCCATTTGAGTAGCTGTCAATCAATATGGCGTCTTTCTTCATTTTCTTAAAAGCATCTTTTTGAAAGAGATGCGATTTTTTCGTCAGTGCTTTGCAACAAATGCAAATGATGTCCGATTTGGAAACAAGTCGTTCAAAGTTCGTGAATTCGGCACGTGACTGTGTGTTCTTTACGTCACAGGGGTCATTGTATAGCAAGTCCTTGACCCCAAGGTCAAGAAAGCGTTGGGCCACTGCCTGACCAACATGGCCGTAACCGATGATTCCCACCGTCTTGTCACAAAGCAGAGATTCGTTCTGTAAAGTGTTCGAGTTCAAGTCAATGAAATCAAACTTCTGTTGTTCTTGGTCTGTTAAAATAAAATCATAAAGGCAATCAAACAAACATGTAGGCGATTATTATCTTTGAAAATCAATGCATTGTGGAAAATCCAGATAGTCGTATACGGTCACATTTATACTATTTATATGTATATTGGAGGTTTTTTGGTCTATTTTTAATTTCGAGATGATTTATAAGAAAGTTACATATAATCACACTGCAAAGCAACCCATTTCTATCTCCAGGAAACCAATAGAGTATGGACACATACAATGTCATACATACATAGGATATAAATCTAAATGTACATTCACTTGCGAGATAATGTGTGTTCATTTAGTTATGGCATGCAGATATGATTCAGTTTACGATCACTATAACGTGCCTAACTATGTCAGACGTGCAAACAACGCAGCTCTGTATGTACCTTCAAGAGTCTGACGGAGGAGGCCCATGGTTAGGTTAGCGACAGTGTCCTTAGACATTTTGGGTAAGGTCACCAGTTTGATCCCCCGTCTCTGACATTCTTTAACGTCAATGTGGAGAGTGTCTTCACTTAGTGTGGCAACAACACACAAGCCTGACCCTGAAAAGAAAAAAAAAAACAAGATACCAATAAATTTAGAAAATAAAATTCCATTGCGTGTACAAGTATATTATCTCACGTTGAAATACGGGGTAAACAGAGGGTTGATTTTCCCCTTATCATGACTCAAGTGGACTCTGACCCTCGAGTCTAGCCCTCGGTCAACAAACACAAAATGACGTCTGTCTCGTTTAACATCATTTAGGGTCAGGGTGCTCCAAGGTTCGGGCACCTTAGCAAGGTCGGTGACCGGGAAGACAGCGACTCTTAGTTAAGTGCTCATACTGCACAACAAAGCCATACATCTGAGTTCATTTTAACGAGGGCAATTTTATCAAAAGCCAATCTTTTGAGTAAAGATTACGATGGTTAATTAATAAATGTCCGATTTGTTCGTATATATATCGCAAAATTTATCCTTAAGGTGAAAGTGCATTTTTTAAATATTAAAGTGCATTCAACGTTTAATTTTTTTATATTCAATATGCAACAATTGGTCTTAAAATGCATTTTTAAAATTCTTTTTATGATTAAAATTGCAAAATCACCAGTCAGATTTGCAGGTCATTACCTTTATTATAATAACGCGTCAAACAATAGTGCTGCGTTGGCGGGGAAAAAAAGGAGAATGAGTAAAAAATAAAAAGAACAACAAAGAGTTAAAGTTGTTTATTCACTGAAAAAAAGTATGTCATAAAGTTTTTATAATCGAGCTGTTCCATCGCTCCTTAATTAATCGATATTCGGATACTGAGACGAAGTAATTCGGGCATTCAAAATGACCTAAATTGTTTTAGCGATAAGCTGTGTGAATAATTGATAAAAACATCAGTAAATGAATATCTAGTCAATATTTATATACTAATAGAGTTTACTATTATTAACGTTTGAGATAAACATGCGAGTATTCATGACATAGGTTTTACTGATAAGACGTCCAAAGTCCAAAAACTTGTTGTTTACTGTCTGTGTGTTTTTTAATGCATAAAAAAATGTGTCAAGGCTATATTGCAAATGCGCCTTGCATAAAATCAACCTGATTTAGGATAGGGTTTGTTTTTCACATAACACAGAAAACAGAACTAAATTAAATTGCCAAATACGAGCTATAACACAGCATGTGTTAATTTCTTTGCATAAAGTTCATTTGATTTAAAAGTACACTATGTATCAAAACATTCTGTAGTGAACATCAACACATCGGCTTGTTGACAGCTGATACACACAAAGTAACATACCTGTTTGCACGTGTGCCGCGGGTTGTAAAATTAAATTATACAAAACTAACGCAAAAACCATACAAAAGGAATATTATATCTGATTACCATCATAACAGCTTGAAAATATTTTTTTAATGAAAAAGTTGGGAACTTACCGGCGCAGTTGATCACATCCTTGTCGACTTGATCAGAACTTGTGCATAACAGCGCATTAACGCCTCTCACTCCATTCAACAGCTCTCCCCTGGGAACAGGATCCGGACTTTCCCACATCGAGATGTCTGCCACCTTCAGCAGAACATCTAAGCAGGATTGTGGGACATTGGACGTCAGGTAAACTCTACACCGTGCCTTCATGTTGCTCTTCTCGCCTCGTTCTGCCGGGACTCCGTCTGTTGTTGTTTGGGTTGGCTTCCTTGTGACGTCACATAAATAATAAGTATGATTGGGCAGTTCTGACATAGCGTGTTATTTATACAGTCAGTATACCGTCTCGCTGAAGGATTAAAAGTTTATAAGTTGATGCAATATCACGAAGTTCTGTCGGGCGGAATGATGCAATCAATATTATCTTGGGGCGGATCAAATTTCTTTAAAAAATATCGATGGTTTATTTATTTTCTTTTCCTCTAATATTTTAGAATTATTTATTCAGTCTGAAAAAAAATATTTTCTAAAGGTAAAGGTGTCGGTAATTTATAAAAGGATTTTATTTGGATACCTTAAACTCCAGGGAGGATCCCATCGATAATCATTGGATAATCCAGACATGTTGCAACGGGAACTCGGGTGCCCCCCCCCCCCCCCCCCTCCAACTTAAATTTTTAGCAATATACCACCTTTTTCTTAATTATAATTTCAACACAAACTGCTTTATGTTTGAAACAATAAAAAATATCATAAAAGCTGACACAATATTTTATAATATAACTTAAATCATTTACAAGATGCGACACCGCCACCCCACCTCCCACCCCCGCCCTTGAGGTTTGTATTTTATTGTTTTGCTTTTAGCTCATCTGAGCTGAAAGCTCAAGTGAGCTTTTCTGATCACTTTTTGTCCGATGTCTGTCTGTCTGTTTGTTTGTCCGTCTGTAAACTTTTCTTTAACTTCTCCAGAACCACTGGACTAATTTTAACCAAACTTGGCACAAAACATCCCTAGGTGAAGGGGAATCGAGTTTGTTAGGTTCACGTCCTCCTTATAAGACACATTAGAATTGTGAAAATTTGTTGGCATAGTTTAAATGTTCAAAATTGCAAAACCATTCGGCCAGAAAAGCTGAAACTAGTGTAGAAGTATCCTCAGGTATTGTATATTCAAGTTTGTTCAAATCATAATTATCGGTGGTAGGGCCACACATGTGGGTTGAACTTTTACGTAGGAATAAATAGTGAAATATATCTTTAAACCTTTTCAATAATCATCTGGTCAGAAAAGCTAAAACATGTAGAAGTATCCTTAGATAGTGTAGATTCAAGTTTTCTTCAAATACTGATTTATAAATAGGGGTTGACGTTTAACATACGAATAAACAGTGAAAATATATATCTATAAATCTTCTTAAAAACCATTTGGCCAGTAAAGCTGACATATGTAGAAGCACCGTCAGATAGAGTAAATTCAAGTTTGTTCAAAGAACGATCTCTGGATATAGGATGGGGCCACAAATAGTGGTTGAATGTTTACATAAGAATTGACTTTTTAAAAGATCTTTAAAATGTTCTCCTCAGAAACAATTTTGCATAAAAGCTGAAATTTGTGTGGATAGTGTAGACTTTGTTCTAATCATAATCCCTGGGAGTAGGGAGGGCCACAGATGGGGATGAATTTTTATATAGGAATAAACAGAGAAAATTCTATGAAAATCTTCTTTAAAAAACTGAAACAACAAAAGCGTTTGATGTTTAAGGTAGAAATATGTGTAAAAAAAAAATTGAAGTTCTTTTTCAACACGATATATACTAAATTGAATTGTCAAGATAATTTGCATTTGATACCAAGTTGATTTGATCAGTGTTATGGCTATTGTTGCTCAGGTGAGCGTTGTGCCCTTGGCCTCTTGTTTCGACTTTTCATGATTTAGAGAGTATGTCTCCCCTTTGTAAAATGATGTACGTACCTAAAATGGTCTACTAAATACCCATATGTATCCCAAAATATTTCTATAAGGTACTCCTAAATCAGCATGGGCCGGAGTACATGTGTATGTTCACATTTTTTGATAGCGCAAACACCAAACAATTATATATAAGTGAAAATCTACATTAATTTGCTTCACAATAATGCCCATATGAACATTTGTAATTAAACAATGTACCATTATTCGCCCCTTGAGGTGATTACGTTAACATTAAATCCTTCTCCATGCCATAAGGCGTATAGGGCCGGAGCTTATCCATGGTTTCTGGTGACTAAGCGGATGAGAGTCGACTCCCACTGGATTAGACACCAGTCCATCGTATATTAACCCCCAGTATAAGCCGATACCTATTCCAGCTGTGTGGACTGGGACAATGAAGATAATGTCTCTTGTCTAAGAACACAACACAATATCATGTGACTATCTAAACGAACAAAATAAAATTGAAAATTCTCAAGAGATGCTTATTCATTCATTCATTCAGTTTTGTGATGCCTGCAAAGGACCTACGCGAAGTAATTTTGAAATGAAAGAACATATAAACATTCTCTCTTCTATACCAGATTCTTGCTATGCTTCAAAGTTGTAGCCGAAAGTCTTGTCAGACAGAATGATAAACATGACAAACAACTAATTTAATTTTGGGGGCAACAACTTTTCGGCGAAAATTAAGCATCGCTGAGTTAACTTGTTTCACAATACATTCAAACATTTCCTGTCGCAGAGGGCTGATCCGCTTGACGGTGTTCGTGTTGTCATGGCAACAAGTACTCCTAATTATGGATTTTTGTTTGGTTTTTTTTTTTTTGGTGTCTTTTTTTTTTTATTTTAAATCACTACTCGCTACAATTTGAAAAGCTCACCAAACGTTATTTGCAAACAATTACCTGTAGTATTTTAAAAAGAAATGAACTCTATGTCTACCCAAGTTATACGAGTATAACCTGGGTTGGGGCAGTTTACGCTTTATAATCCGCGAAGAGGATTATAAAAAAAAGCGTAATTTGATTTTACCCAGGTTATACGAGTATAACTTGGGTAGATATTGAGTTCATTCCTTATAATTTAATTTTCTGTAATTTACTGTGCAAATTGAGTTCGTTTTGCTTTTAAAAATGACAAATCTGTTCAAAATTCAAACGTAACGTCAAGTGGATTATTATATACGTTTTTGACGTTGGTGCATTATGACGTGTATTGTGACGTGCAAGCCAGGTTATACAAATTTCACTAAATTTTTCTATCCAATCAAATGCCGCGTTACAACCAGAATTAAATTATTAACATGTATTCTTCATGGAAGTATGATTGTGATAGATAATCATATATGTAATACATGGACATGTATCAATGTCTTATAAATAACAATCATTTATTATGCATATACTTAAATCAAGCAAAACAAAATATACGCAGTAATTATAAAAATACATGAGGAGATTGTAATAAATTTAAAAAAGAGTATTGCAATAAAGTATTGTTTAAAAAAACTTTTAAAACTATGCTACAAGCCGTCGTAGCACCTCCCCATTTGGACGACCCTTATTTAGTACACTTATGATATTTTCAGCTGCAATTTCCGCCATGCGGTTTCTTGACTCCCATGTATTGCTTCCCATGTGTGGGAGTATGACGCAATTATTCAAGGTGAGTAATGGGTGGTTCACAGGAAGTGGTTCTGGTTCTGTGACGTCAAGCCCCGCAGCAGCAATTTGATTGGATTTCAAGGCTTCAAAGAGATCATCATGGTCGATGACTCCACCTCTTCCGGTATTTATAAGAATGGCGGTTGTTTTCATCTTCTGAAACGTATTCTTGTTAAACAAATGCCTCGTTTGGGGGTTCATATTGCAACATATACATAAAATGTCCGACTCTTTAACAAGATCCTCAAATTCAACATACTCGCCTCCAAAGTCGGAGGCAAAGCTTAATTTCTGAACATCGTGATAAATGATCCTTTCGACGCCAAATGGTTTTATTCTTTTGGCTACTCCATAACCAATACGCCCGAGGCCCATTATTCCGAATGTTCGTTTCTTCATCTCAACTCCACAGAGCCACATAGGTTTCCATTTCCCCCATTCGCCATTTTTCACCGCATATGCACCTAAAAATGCAATTTAAGATAAACCATTTGTTATACTTAATACCTCCTCTCAAAATAGATTATGAATAATTTTTACATTTTCAAACTTTTTAAAGAAGTCGGACGACATGAAATCAAGCAACTGCAAAGATTAGATCATGACCGTAGCCTTTATTTTACATTTTCTTGATAAGTTCCAATGCAAATGTATCAATAAGACCGTGAATTATATACAATATATGACATTCTAAAAATCTACTTAAAAATGTCAAATTTATATTTTTTAGAATTCTTATCTTACTAATGCTGGATTGCAATTTGAAAGACTTGCAAATATATAATCACGTAATACGGTACACAAAAATAGTACATGTACGTCATAACCTAACACGTATTTAAGAAGACAGGGTGGTCAACAAACTACCCATCAGATCTGCCTTAATCTTTTTTTTTATTACCATATTTTTGGCTATAAACTATTACATGTATATAGTTAAGAAATATCCTAGTACTTAAATATTGATCATTTTCCTATATCTTTATGCAGAGCTCTTCATCTACACCAGGTTAATACATATATAGCATAAAATGCCCACGACCATCCAGCCCTCTTAAGGAAGCTGGGTGGTCAACAAATTAACCATCAGATCTGTCTGAAACTTTAAATATGATATATTTGACCATAAATCATTTAGAAAACAAAAATTCCAAACATTTTAGCTTTAAAATTTGAATATTTTCCTATATCTTTATACAGAGCTCTTCCTCTAAAGGAGGCAAATTTAGCCTAAAAATGGCCACGACCATCCAGCCTTCTCAAAAACACACCTTCCAGCAGCCGCCGGGCGGTCAGGAGGACCAGGGACACAGTCAGTTCTGCCACGCTGTCCGTTGATACGTTTGGGGTGTTTGTGACCGACACACCCTTTTCCTGACATGCTTGGAGATCGATATGCTCGTACCCAACAGACATCGTCGATACTACTTGCAGCTGGGGACCTTCATGAACAAGAACTCATATGATTAAACAATTAATTCATATAACAGCATTCTATTAACGTAAAAACATGTATGAACGTTAGTGAAGAACAAAATATGGGTTTGAACAATTTGAAAACGTATTGATTTTGTCTCGATGTGCAGACCATGTTCAGAAATAATACTTGGATATTACACATGTATACGGTTATTGGCTGGGTATGAGGGTAACATATAATTGGTGGACCTGAAGACACAAATGTTGACCAGATCCGAAGGCCGAGGACAACATCCCTGTCTGAACCACTTGAATTCACATTCGCGTTTTGGTTGGATTTTTTGTTAATAAGAACTACAAATGTATATAGAAAGAATATCTATAAGGGTATAATAATATGCTTCGTGTATCACCTACAATATTTTAAAACAATGGCCTTCAAAACAACAGTTGTGTTCCTTACGTTCTGATTGTTCCTTACGTTCTGAGTAACGCATGATCTATCAGTTATAAAGAACTTTAATTCCTTGTTTTGAATTGCATACAAAATCTTCAAAGTATATCCTGCATGGAATGGACAGAAGATTATCAATATTAAATACTCCATTCTATTCTCATTGGGTACGTATAAAAAATATGAAATTATATAACAAATGTTTGTTAAATCCAGGCGAGCTCAAAGCTGAGGTACGCACAGATCGCTAGGAAGACAGATAGAGTATATAGAACTCTTATCATAAATAAACAATATTAAGATGCTGATACACATTTAATATGACAAACACCATAAGCGTAAGGTTATTGGACATTCACCGATGCCGATACTAAAAAGTTGTGCATTCTTATTCTAATAACAATAATAATCTGTAATGTTGACTGAGAAATCAATATCTTATTGCGTTGTTTGCTCTTGCAACCGACCTCTACGTACATGTAGCAAGGTCGTTGGCTGGAGTTGTTTTTCTTTTACTTCTTTTTACACGAGCGCATTTTTACACGATCGTACGTTCTTGAAAATGGTGTATTTATTAAAATAAATGGTGGGGTGGGGGGGGGGGGGGTCAAGGCACCGCACAAATTATGACAATTGTTGTATGTCCTATACCAATTAGATCTTTATGTACATTGTTTGAATCAAGGCTATGGTTTACGACGTCTTGTTTTATAAAAAATCAACCTGTTTTCAATATCGATTTGGAAGACAAAATTTAATTGATAAATCAAATTTAAAACTATTTGACGCAGTAGGTCGAGTATCAGTAAACGATACAATACATGTATATCACTGACAGAGTTTAAAATATTCTGGTATATGAACATAATAATTGAATTAAACTTTACCTGCTTGTTCCAACACTTCTCTGTCAATTTTGTCGGTCAGCATGCACAGAATAGCATCCACGCCCTTCACATTTTTTAAGAGCTCTTCCATTGGTATGGCGTCATCACTCTCCCAAAAAGTAACGTCACAGCTCGGCGTCAAAATTTGTGTCCCGGGGTCGGGGATTCGTCGCGTCACGAACACTTTGAACTGTTGATTCATAGTTCTGTTATTTCGAAACTTGAAACGAATCAGACCCCAAAAATGTTTGCCTTCACAGTTCAAACGCCACTTAAATTGTGCCAAGACAGAGAGAATCTCTCCGTAGCTTCATTGATTCACTATCACGTTGTCAATGCGTGAATAGTATCACAGAATTTTTACATTCCATTAAAATAATTATGTTCTAGTTATTTGGTAGACAAGTGATGATTCGGATATTGTTTAAAATGTACGCTTTTCTGGTGCGTTTTATATAAACATTATTACTATTTAGAAATCAACATGCACTAAATATATCACGCATTTACCAAACCATTCAGCATGGCTGATTACATAAATCACTTTGTTTACTGATTTCAATATTCAACATTATTTGGTTAACCAAAAACAATTAGACATTATACCATCAATCATCTAGAACTTACCAGGATAATCTTCCTTTGTTTCTCTTTATTCCCGGGTGTCGAAATTCTCGGTAGTCTTGTTCCTGCAATGTAAGGTCGACAACTCGATCAGTAAAATCAATCATTCACATTCTTTGTCATTCATTGTCAAACCGTAAACTTGATTTAGAATTTAAAAAAAACTCGCATGCAATTTTTTTAAAAAACTGATACATGAAAAGTTACAACAGAAGAAATAATTATTTTATCCCGGTCTCTATCGTGATGACGCATTCATCATTCATCTTTTTATAACCACATACTAGTATGACACCTTAATAATATTTTTTTTTAGCTACAAAAGGGTTTAAGGGAGTTATACTTAAAACAAACACAATACTTGATTTAAAAACCAAGATAAACTTTACAAATTCATCCAGGCCTTCAAACTTAGAATTGATTACAAGAAACAAAATATTTTACTGATAATTCTGCGTGAATTTTAAATTGATTTTGTAAAAAGAGGCCATTGTAAAATGAAATCAAATCATGCATACAAAATGTACTTGCAAACTTTGATATAGAACAGAAACACTAAATCAGGAAATAAAAATTATACTAAAAAAGAGATTTTTGTTTTGTTTTGACGGTCATTAAATACAATTCTGGAAAACGGCATTTTAATCAAAATATGACACTATATTATAGAATTTATATAAATTTTCCTCGAAAATCCCATATTAGTGTCCTAGACCTAGAAACTCATACTGAAATTAATTTTCAAAGTAGAAACACAAGCTGTTTTGAATTCATTCTCAAACAGATGTCTTTTAACTGAGTGTTGACAGAATTTCCATTAATATTTTATCTTTCATTAAAGTGTGTTGGTTTAATAAGCAAAAAATGAATTCATTACTATACTGAATGTCGGGAAGGAAGGGTCCTTTACATTATATATCTGTTATTGATAAGGGCTGACAAGAGCAATCTATCTGCAAATTTTCAAACAGAGTGTTGTTTGTTTTTGTTCAAATGTTTAACTGGAGCTGGTCCCTTGGTGGTTTTAAAAACAGCAGAGTCGGATGCGAAACCTCTCTTCACATGGTGGGAACTTGAGCTTCAATCATTAAAGACTTTTGAAACGATATATCAGCGTCTAAAGAGGGTCTTAACTTTTTTACAGGTACTGTTACTATCACAATTAAGTAGTACCTTTAAATCAATCGTATAGAATCGGATACTTTTTCTTTGCAAGGTAAAGCGATATTTTTTCATATGTTGTCGATTTCATGACGCTAAACAAAATGAAGATCAGCGCCTCTTTAATGACAACACACGCCCTTGTTTGGTGCCGTGACCAGGATTTGAAAACTACTTCAAGAAGAACAAACAAGGGAAACACGCAAGGAGAAAGACAATGAAAATTAAGATAGGACAAAGCTTACTAATGTATCTTTAATTTAATTTCATCGGACTTTATCTGTAACTTGCTGATCTTGCCTGTTAGGTGGACGGTACAGGCATGACAGTATCAGTTTCGTAAGGGGGCCTCTATTGATGCTACCTGAGAGGAGTTCTGATGGTGCATTATTATATTATGTTGTGGTTATTTCATGTGAAGATGGTGCTTTATTATATGAAGATGGTGCTTTATGATGTGAAGATGGTGCTTTATTATATGAAGATGTTGCTATATTATATGAAGATGGTGCTTTATGATGTGAAATTGGTGCTTTATTATATGAAGACGGTGCTATATTATGTGAAGATGGTGCTTTATTATGTGATGGTGCTTTTTTATGTGAAGGTGTTTTTTTATATGATGGTGCTTTATGTATCAATAGTTTGAACAATGCTTAACTCGAAAAGTCCTGCTAGAATCCCGTGTTATGTGTGTAACACAATTAGCTACAACAAATTGTGTTATTATTATGATGCATTTATCTATTTTACACTTGTCTGTGTGGACATTAATTAATACCTGTACAGAGAAGCACACTTTCCTTTCTACGCGGGAGTTATGGATGGGTATACAAACACCTGATAACAACCAAGGACATTTTGACCATGCCGTGGTAGTCATAAATGGACATTTGATGCTGCATACATCATTTAGGTTTTATGGATGGGTGTACAAACACCTGATGATAATCAAGGACGTTTTGACCAGGACGTGGTGATCACAAATGGACACTTGGTGCTAAATACAGTACATCATTTAAGTTTGACATGGTCACCGACTTCATGGAACCCTATGCCATAACCATCAAAGTAATGGGTGAATGTCCTTTCATCTTAAGGACATACACCTGTCAACTACGACACGAAGAGACACCACCCCGTTGTTTCCTCGGACGCATATAATACTCGGACTTGGTCAGAAGAGTCAGTCCTCAACACACCACCAGTGAGGAAGGTTCCCTCTGCAGACTCCCTGCTAACCCCGTATTCAATAACGTTTGGATTGTATTTTCATTTTCTTACTGATTGTGATTCAAAGGACACTTGTTTATTATTGAAATATCTTTCGATTTAACTGTGTAACTCTTTCCGGAATTAAGACATTTGTTAACCATAAGTATATTATTGACTTTATTTCTTTGCTTATAATCTTATTAAAACTAATTGAACTCGTACTCTGTTTCCTCTTGTGCTGTGTTACAATGTGTCACTTTGATGCAGCAAGCCATTTTCCGTGCAAACTGTATATAAAAGTTGAGAAGGTTTTTAGAGAACTGGACGTATAACTATTCATGAGAGGAAAATATATGATTCTAGCAGCAATTTTTTTTTTTATAAAACTGAGATATTTTTCCTTTATTTGATATGTTTATTGTTTTGTGGAAACCGCGGGGTAGTGTTGTTCTATCTCATTTTATATATGTTATTTATAGTTATCACGTGATAATGCACCGAGATGGCAGTAATGTACAACCCGATTTTATTGTAGTGGCATCTACTTGATTGGAAAATAATAAGTTTTTAGCCTGATTCAAAACAGTAACGTAATCATACGATTTTATGTATTATAGTCAAAGTAAGATGCTAAATTGTCTATATGCTTCTTTAACCTACCCGCGAAGTTCTTATATTTGGACCATATTTCGAAGTTATTTCGAAGTTCTTTCAAAGGGAGAGGGCTAAAATAGACTGTGCCTGCTGTCTTATCCCATTTAATATGCTATATTGAATAAAAATATGTATTAGAGTGTTAACGACTTTTCCCTTTATACGACCTGATTCCGTTACAAACAGCATAGGATTTATGATAGCTTAAATCGGGGGGGGGGGGGGGGGGGGGGGGGGGGGGGGGGTCCGGAATTAGCATGAATTCTACATTGTGTTGTATGCACCGTTCTTCACTTCCGGTGTTACGCAACATAAATGTCCTATCTGACAGCCGAATCCCCTGGCTATCTTGACGTGTCAATTGCCACCCATACGTACGAGTAAGTAAATGAAAACTTATATTGCATATGTGTTTATAAACATAACTTTAAAAAAAAGTAGAATTGTACCGAACCTTTAAACATTTTAAAGACAGAGCGAGAGACCTTTCATTTGCATCTACCGCTTCCTGTATCCAGCTGTTCTACTGTTGAAGGTCGTGTCATCATGGTAAATTAAATATGATGAACACAGAATTCAAAGACTATGCTTGTCCACTGCTTTTAAAAATGAAAACCGTTACACTGCGATAAGATAAACTCGCTCCAATACACGCATACTTTTATCTGTTTATGACACTTGTATAAAGACCTCACTTCTACCGTGTTTATGTGTATTGTTGAATTTGATAAGTTGTGTACTGGGTATTAAGACGGCGTTAAACTTGTTATCTAACGCTATATTGGACGTTATATCTAATTAAGACTCTAAAAAACTTCTGTTTAGTAGATAGCATGTTCTAGGTGAAAACATATACTGAAGTAGATAGTGAGTGTATAAGTACATCTGTATTAATGCACTATAAAACCTGGATGTATGCTATCAAATTGTGTATATGTGAATTTTATTGTTAGCACCAATCGTGAGATAATATGTATTCTATTTCTCTTTTTTCAGTAAGGTACCAGCACTTTGGAAATGGAAAAACAAAATGAAAATGTGCATGAAACTTTGGATGAAATATCTTCTGAAAATCCTTCCACTTCTAAACTGTTTTGTTGTGGTGTTTGTGGGAAAGACTTTAACCTCAAGTCTTACTTGCAAGTTCACATGAAAATGCACAAAGAGGAGCGACCACATAAGTGCGAGGTATGCCACAAAGCCTTCAAACAAACGGCTGCTCTCGCAAGGCACAACCGTATTCATACTGGAGAAATGTTGTATAAATGTGACTACTGCCAAAAGGAGTTTAATGATCAATCAAGTATTCAAAGACACATCAGAACACACACAGGGGAAAGACCATTTGTTTGTGAAATATGTGGGAAAGCATTTGTGGAAAATCAGCATTTACGTCGACATGTGCTACGAATGCACACAGAAGAGCGTCCATATGTCTGCGAGACTTGTGGGGCTCGGTTTGCAGAGAAGGGGACTCTGAAATGTCATTTGTTAGTACATACTAATGAAAAACCTCATGCCTGTGATGAATGTGATAAAGCTTATAGGTCCTCTAGTCATCTAAAAAGACACAAGATGTGGGCTCATCAGGGAGTAAAGAGAAATCGTAATCGTTTCAACTTAACATACACTTGTGATGTTTGCTCAAAAGACTTTCATGACAAAAATGATTTTACAAGGCACAAAAGAACACACACTAAAGAGAAACCATACCAATGTCCTGTTTGTCAAAAGTGGTTTAGTGTTCAATCTAATCGTAACAAGCATGTGCGTCAGGTGCATGCAGAGAATTCCTCAACATTTACAGATGATCAGTACTAATTCATGAACTTTTCTTTATCGAGAGATCAGAGTTGATCCCCTGACAGAACATACTAAGGAATCATTGAACTTTTTTGAGTAAATTTAGAGAGTTACCATTTCTTTAGGGCCTTCACCTGGCATGTTCACATGCAGAATTGTTATTTTTGGTCCAATTAATTAAGAAATAAATTTGTTTCGTTACTCTTTGAGAAGTAAATTTTTGTGGGAGAGATCAATGAAATCTGAATAAAATTATTAATAAGCCCCATAACTACCAATGATTCCACACTAAAAGCATATGTCCATGTCTTGCCCAACTTTTTTTTATTGTCAAAACTTTTCTGAAGAAGCTGCTGTATATATTACAATTAATAGTGGCATGTAAAATATTAAACACTCAGATTGTTATTAAACATAGTTGACCCTACATAGAAATAAATAAATGGATTAAACTGAATCAACAGAGATATCTCAGCTGAGTGTGTTTACACATTACCAGTACTGTATATATATTTGTACATGTATTTATGCATCAATAAACTTTGTGGATGCAGCAATTTTAAAAATAAACTCTTGTTTGCTGATATCTTTTGCTCAAATTCAAAATCTACTATATTACTTTTTTGTATTTAATACTTGTATTTATACACATTCTACATTTTATCTGTGATTTATCAAGTCTGTTGAAATAAAATTGAAATAAAATGAACAGCTGTTACAGTTATATTTTGTTACATACTTTTTTTTTTTTTTTACTGTAAACTGGTTTATATATATGTATATGCTACAGATAAACCTGATAGCATCATCGTGTTTAACTCTTGTCTTATGCATGCATAAATGAGCTAAATATACATACAGTATACTGTAGATTTAGAGTTACAATTAATCAGATTTATCAATTGTAAACCATAAGTTACAAACCATTAAATATACCCGGTAGTTGTGGTTCAAAAACTAAAGCTCATCATTTATTGCATCCCATACATATAATAAAAGGTTTTTCAGGGAGGAGACAAATGAATATTCACTCATTTCTATTGATTTATAAGATACAGACATTGTAAAGAAAAAATAATTAACAAATGAGGAAATTTAGAGTGTGGTGGTCAAAATGGTTTGACCACCGGCGCCGGATATAGCTCAGTGGGTAGAGCACCTGACTATTTTTTTTATAGAGTTTCAGAAGGCCCAGATTCGAATCACGGTCTGTTCCGTCATTTTTCTCCCATACCGTTACAAGGGAATAGATATTGGTACGCAAAACAAAAATGATATTTCAGGTTCTTTAAAAAAAATAAAATAATAGGATACCGATATTCAAGACCATATACCGGCATTGCAGTAGAATGCATGTGGGTTGGAAGGGTGCTTACCCCCCCCCCCCCTAAAAATTCAAATTATATTCACAAAGTAAAATAGGCCTCGCACCTCTTCTCTCCTCTCCCTCCCCGGGCATACAAAATTATCCCTCAGACACCCTCCTCCTGGGATAAATTTCTGGATCCGTGCATGGAATGTCACAATTTGTAAATTACATAATGGATGAATTTTTTTATTCATATGTAGCGAGAAAATAAAACTCATTTATTTTTTAGCTTTACAATTGATTGTTATTTTCTTTATTACGAAAAGCCAAAACGCCCGAATAAGAATATGTTTAAGTAAGACTTGTTTAGCTCCCACTAAACATTTTGGTGACAACGAATTATTTGTTTACTGCATGCCAAGGGAGAAAAAATTGATCATTTCTTAATTAACTTATTTTGAAGTGTATCAGCAATTATATGCAGCATAAGGCAACATCTTGGAGCATATTTATTATTATAAAGGGTATTTAGTATACTGTTCGTCGGATTATGTTGCTATCATAATAGTTAGACATAAATGGCCGTTAACCATGTTAACTTGAATTTTCTCTATGATTATGATTAGGGTTGCATGCTTTTTATTTTCAGTTTAAGCAAGATGTCAGGTTCCCTGTCTGTTGTCTCTTTTGAAGGAGAATTAAATGCCATCGTCCAGGAGGTAATAAAAAAAACTATTTTTTTTTTAAAGATAAACCGCAAATAAGCAAATGATATGAAGTGATGAATAAACCGTGAATAAATATAAAATAATAATTGTATCACATGTGACATTAATGTCACATTGTATTTTATAAATTATTTATCAATTACTGTGTAAGTTTTGTGTTTTGAATTTTTAACAAATCCAGTTTAATAAATAGATAAATAAATAATTTAATATAAATAAATAAAACCACTGCCATTAAGTCACTGCTCTCAGGACCTATATTATATAAAAAATATTAATGATATCTATTATTTTCTTTCTGTTTTGCAGTACCTGGAATTCAATGGCTTTGATAAATGTTGTTCAGTTTTTTTGAAAGAATGTGACCAGAAGAGCAAGCCTGTAGCCACTCACAGTATCAAATCTAAATCTAATCAAAAATTAGTGGCCATACAAGTAATGTCCTTTTCTTATAGAATTCTCAAGAATTTAATACAAAATATGAGTACTTTTGTCCAAAAATTTAAAAATTGATAGTGAGCTGAACCTAAATGTTTCAGCAATATCAATGAGAAATTTTCTGTACCTGAATGCTTGGGTTTGATTAAGGTTTTATTTGAAATAAATGACCATGACACATTTATTTTCTTATTTCAGAATGAATTAATGCAACACTTTCATAAAGGAAGAAGGGATCGTTTTTTCAAGGAATGGAATGATAGCCTCCACCCCTCCGTTCGGGATGGAGATGCAGTTGCAAAGAAACTAGAGTTCTACTTGAATATATACTTTGCAATTTTCCCAATAAAATTTGCTAGAGGGCAGGTAATATACTTGAACAATAGTTTATAGGTATATTAATATTTAGAATACACGTACTAGGGATCACTTGTGTTTCTTAAGATTTTATATTCCAATTATTACTGATAAATATTCATTTTTATTTATGATGCATAATTTTGTCAAATTTCTGATTATGGGATTGATAGGTTATGGTTAATTTTTCCTCATGCAGTCATTTAGTTTTATTTTGGCTAGTTAAGATTTATGTTGATTTCTATTCAATTGTCCATATTAAATAAAGTTCCTGTGTATGAAAAGTAATTTACAGTATCCATGCATATGAATTATCTGTAATCAAATAAATTCTTTGATTTATGAAAATATGACGAATATTAATACCATGTAAAATAAATTTAGAGAGAAGCAGATCGAGCCATGGGGGACTTCAAGAAATACCTAGAAACCAGGGGTGCCTCTTTGAGCCAGACTACAGAGTTTCTGCCTTATTACGCCTTGCCTTTTGTCCCAAATGCCAAAAGTCATCCATCCTACAAAGAACTTTTCTCTGTAAGCTTTATAATTATGATCTACTTGAATGCTATAACAAATGTTATGTTTTTATGATTGAAAGATGAGGATATATGCTTTTGATACCACTACAGATTTACCTAAGTTACACTATTACATGTATGTCTTCAGTTTTAAGTGAAAAAGTATTTATTCCCTACAGGATTCCTGGGTGAAGGACCTGGAAGTGAGAGTGGAAAAGTTTTTAACCTTGACCTTAAAGTCTAGACCACAACCCAAACTGTTTGAACTTTATGTATCCTTGTCAAAATTGCTCTGTGACAAAAAACCTGTTTTATTTTCACCCCTTTCACCCTCGTTGTCAGCGGGCAAATCTAAGATTGGACGAACTCTAATGTCTCAAATTATCTCTCTTTAACACAACTGCGTCTGCCCGAATTCAATACGGGGTGAAACTGTTTGCAAGTGTAGTAAGGCAAAAATTACATGGAGCGAAAATAACCCTGTATACAGTACATGTATATGTAGAGGGGGAAATTCAGTTACATATAAACATTTTGTATTGTTATACATGTACAATGAGTTTAACAAACTCTGAGCATATTATTTTTAAATGTTTTCCTAAGACAAACCCTTTAAAACCTATTGTTTTCCTTAACCTATTATGAACAGAGGGGAAGCAAGGATGGAGATGAATCAGGTAAAATTTTTGCTTCACTTAAACATCTGTACAGGTGATATGATGGTCATAAAATGATCTCAGTAGAATGGGATATACACTGTACTATACATGTGTATTCACTGCAATAGGATGAACAAAGATAGACAATATCTTTAAGATTGTAAGGTATAAAGGTATAATTGTTGCAAATTTTCTAAATTGACCACCTGAGTGTTTAAAAAGATGAAAACTAATTTCTTGAATAAATGACAGTTGTTGAATATTGTTTACCTGATATATGTTTGATACGAAGATATGTTCTTTGTCAATTATTGATATTTATGTAATGTATGTAAATGAATGGCTGCACTTGTTTATCATTTTTGCCAATACAAATTTCTACAGACCAGTTTCAGCAAATTTCTCGCTTGCAACAACAGCTGGTGGATTCGGAGCGTAAAACAATGTCTTACATTAAACGACACAATCGTGTTCAGGTAATGGTTCGACACTGACTGCCAGTCACATAACACTGCATGGGGCACAGTAGACATACTTTTACGTAGGCTAGTGGCAGATATAAGGATTACTCTTGATCATAGAATGGGCTGGTCATGGACTCGTCCAGCAAGGTGAAGGTTTCACTGCAGATTTGTTTGTTGCTCATATGGTCTGAGAAACGAAACTGAAGATAAAGGTCATTAGATTTTCCTGATGGTGATCTTTATATCCATACATTTCCAGATTAGGAATCACTGTTCTTCAGCCACTGGTCCACAAGCTTTTCTAACATTGTCCCTGCTAGGATCTTTAACAACAAGTACATGTAACTTTTATATGTACTAAGAAGCACGATTTACATCTCTAATACCTTTCTACTAACACACACTGCTTCTGTTTTCGTTTATAATAAAACAGAGAGCTTTGGGGTAAGTTTTCACACCACAGACAAAATACTTGAGAGTAGAGTAATCTAAATCAAGATAATTAAGAACAAAACTCACAAAAGTTTGTTGTTGCCAACAATTAACATGCTATGAATTCCAAATTTATATTCTGATGAATTTTAGATTTTTATTTTGTCTATGGTGTCAATGATTTAATTTTTGAATGATTTAAATCATAACAGCACTTTGATAGACGGTACAATTTGGTATTTTGCTGTTGTTTGAAACTTTCCTTTGACCCATAGATGCACTTTGAGTGTTGAGAATAGATTTGACAAGATTACAATGTAAATCTTGTTTGACCTTTTTGTTTTCATATACACGTTCACTGTACCATAGTCTTTATTGCTTATTCAATTTTTAGATTTTCTTAGTCTTCACTTTGGTTTAAAGTGTACATGTATAGTAACTCTGGCCCTATCTATCGTTATTTAAAACACAAGTTGATGACAGTTGATTAATTTTATTGTAGACTACTTTTGTGACTGTTACCTCTGTAAACATTTTTGAACTAGTTTTTTGTAGCAAATTAGAAGACTAATATACATTTTTGTTTGAAATATGTATAAAAAGTGAAACTTGAATATACAGATACAGTATAATTGTGAAATAGTAAAAACTATTGAAATTAAAGCAAATACTAATGACTGCAATAAGCATATTAAAACATGTGTACTACTTTCCTCATAGGCTGATTACCACAACTTAATTGGAATCACAGCTGATCTAGTTGATGCATTGGAATCCACTGTTCAAGGAAAACCTGTAAGTGTTTTTCTTTCCTTTAAAAGTTATATTCATATTATTATTATATGTTGTATGTTTCTGTTAACAATGGCAATTTTGTTAAGTCTGATATTTATTTTCCTTTTATTTTACTAATATTTTGATATTTACTACACATACCAATACATGTATTGAAATTACATTTGGTTGAGTTTGGTTGATTATCAACATGAACAGTCATTGACATTTAATCAGTATTAGATGGTAGGTTGAAATTTTCTATATAGATGTACATATTTAGTTTATAGAGTACTTCGATTTATTTAATTCTAGATAACACCAGAATATCTGCAAGAAATATGTTCCCGCCTGTTTAGTCACCATGTCTCCGGATCGGTTGATTTCACTCGGCCTGGAACAGCTAGTCAATTTCTCAGACAGTCCATTGCTCCTCAGATGTAAGAACCCTCTTTAGGGTCAATACTGTAACATTAACTAAGAAATATTTTGTGCTTTAACAATTGATAAAAGTAGAAATTCTTTGCAGATTATTTTTTTGGGTCCAAGATGGTGTCTTCATGTATATATTTACATGTACCAATGTCTTACAGGCAGCCTATGCAGGAGCCAGATGCCTACCCACCACTCGACTTCCCCAAGGTCAAGGAAGACTTGGCTGGTGGACCAAACAAAAAGAAAGCACTTCTACTACAGGCTGTCAGATGGGTGAGAGAAAAATTTAGTCTTATCATTTGTAATAGTGCACTATAGTACAGCCCAATGTGTTGTTAGCAGCTTAGAAAAGGAAACATTTCCCACCATTTTCATCAAATGATGTACACTGTACATTTTAAAGATCTGTTGATCCATTTTTCTAACCAATTGAACGTTTTTTGTGTCTATAATCAGAGGTTGACTCAGTCCAATCCACAGCAAAGGGACACAACCATGACTGCCTATAGAGACAATGACTTGCTAGGGTGTGCTAAAGCAGGGGCTCACAGGGTAAGGCAAACAACTCTTCATGAACCACATTTCTAAATGTACATATGTGTTTCCATGCTGTGAGTACAAGTTATGGGTTCTCCATTACAGACGGCTGTGTTGGGTCTTCTGACTTCACCTGATGACACAGTGAAACAGACAGCAGCCAGACTCTTTAATGCTTTTGCTTCCCTGTGTGCAGGTGAGTTTACTGTGGAAGCATTAAAGTTTGTGGAAGCTAATTTTTAGTGGATTGAGATTTTATTCACAGGTTTTTGGGGTCCTACTTTTGTAGATTTAATTCCATGATTGATGTATTGATACCATATGTCCAATAATTTGAGTATCTGAATTTATTGGAGATGGGACCTAAAAAATGTACCAAAAATCAAGCCACTACAAATTCAAATGTTCTACAGTATATAACTATGCTAAACAACACACTGTGATACATATGTATGCAGAAATCAGTTTCAAAATATTTGTTGACAAGTTGAAATCTCTTTTCTGTTAGTGTATTTTGCATTGTAACTTTGAGTTTGAAAAACAAAATAATCATACAGTGTGTATATATGTGTTTTAGGTCGCACCTACTTGGCACAGAACCAAGAATTGTTTAAAGCTCTTCTGGACAATCTGCACAGTGAGGAAAAAGAGTCAATCACCAGAGAAATGGTGCTAGGGGCCCTACAGAAACTAAGTCTCAGGTACGTGTAGAAAGCATTCCACTCTGTTGAACTTCGATGTATTATGCTATTTCATCTGTATATACATGTCATCATAGCATATCAAATATATGTATTTGAAGGTCAAGCACTGCTAAGCTTAGAGAGAAATTGAATTTAAAAAAAAAAAAATCATTTATCAATATTGTTGTAGGCGTAACCTGCAGTCCTCAATGATTGATGCTGGATTGATTGAGTGGCTGGTTAAAGTTCTGGAAGATAATGACAATTTGTCTGATTATACTCTGGAGTACTCTGTCGCACTTCTTATGAACCTCTGTCTTAGAACATCAGGTATGTGAAAACTTTCTTATGAATATCAGAGAATGACTCTTAATGAAAAGAGGAATTTTGATTTTAACCATGCATGCATATTCAAAACTTTTGTCTGTAATTAGCAGGAATACACTAACGGTAGAAATTTGACTGAATAAAAATATTGTTCACCAAAAAATATGTTCATGCTTTCAATTGTTGTAGGAAAAAAGCGTTGTGTTGGAAATGCTCACCAAACACTTAAAGTCCTCAGTGATCTTTTGGGCCATGAAAATCAAGAAGTAAGCATAGTTATAAAAAAAAATATAATTTATATTTATAGTATTATGAATACATATTCTAAAATAATATTTCAATTAATAGATCCGTCCATATGTAAATGGTGCCCTGTATAGCATTCTAGCAATTCCATCCATCAGGGAAGAAGCCAAAGCCATGGTATGATTTTTTCTATCTTGTGTAGAATTTGTCAATATGTTTCATACCATGTCCACATGGTTCCAAAAATTGCACCCAAACCCACACATACATGCGAGCGGTGCGGATCTTTTGTTAATTGTTGGTGTTAGCAGGCATACTCTCTCTAAACGATCCTTGAGTGTGCTCACACCCCCAAATAAGGACGGTTAAGTGTCGGTGATCGTGAAATATGTCATATAACTTTATGATTGTAAAAAACATAAGTGTTTAAGAATAACAGGTGCAAAAATTTCCATGAAAATATCTTGATGTAATTGTTTAGAATTAACAAGAAACTGTATTTATAAAGTCTAACTAATGATAGGTCTTCACATTTTATTATTTTTCCAAGATAAGTAAAATAAAATCACTTTAGATTTTGAGAGAAAACGTATGAAAAATTGGCTTCTGTTTTAAGGGAGGTAACTGCAAAAACTTAAACATTAAACTATGAGTTATCTTTCTTGTAACTTTCAATATAGGGTATGGAGGAAATCCTGCGTTGCTTTATTAAAGAAGACCAGCCAGATATGAACCGACAAATTGAATTTATCATAAAGCAGTTGAATTCAGGTACAGTATCCTTTATTTTTCCACAAAAAAGAGTAAAATAGATGGATTTTTTGACCAAAATGCATAATATATTTACTCCATGTTTTGAATGTTTCATGCTTTATAATTATGCAAATTTTGATAAAGAATTGATGAGTTTCAACGATTTTGTTAACTTTAAAAGTATATAGAAACTAGAAAACAGGAAAATCTGGAAAAGAAATACATTTATAATTATCAAAACTGTTTATGACATTGCATAATGCATATACTGTATGTGTTATGGAACAAATAATTACTGGTAATGTACTAGCTATTAAAATACTAATTTTCTATTTTCTTAACCCAAAATTTAGTTAACAAAATGTGATTAACAAAATGTATAAATGCTGGTTTATTTGGGCAGTGGAGGCAGTAGATGATAATGAATCTGATGATGAAGAAGATGACGAGGAAGAGGTTAGTGGCTTAATCCTTCACATAATAACAGAATAAAATCAGAAAAAGGCAATATATATTCTGTATTTCTTAGGCTGTTGATTTTATCAGGAACTTATATACTAACATGTTCCTGATATTATTTTACATGTACTTAATTTAAGATACTGTATGTTGCGACCCATTTTTGCAAATTCATGACTTCAGGTTTACACTCAATAATGCCAGTAGTAGACTGCTGCAATTGATTCTCCAAATTATTTGGGAGCAAATTATTAAATTGTTTGCTAGTGATGATAAAAAATTTTAAGCTAACATTGTTTTGTAGGAAGACCAAGATGCCATGGAGTTGGATTTAGACAAGGATGAGGAAATTCAGTTGGATAACAATGATTCCACTGGTGAAAAACTTCTGACAGAGGAGTATCAGGCAGTGGCTGGCTCAGCCAAGTCCAAGAAAAGGGTCAGTATTTGAATCAAGCTTTGAGAAGATAAATGACTGTAGCTCCAAAATGTTGATTTTCCATTATACTACTAATTCTGATTGACTATTTTATTGACAATTTGAATAAACCCAATTACTCTTGATAAATTTAAAATCAGCTGAAATGAAAATGTTCGGGTATATGGGATGGGCATTTATAGTTTCTTTGATAAGACCTTTGACGTATAGATCTAATTTTTATGACAATGTTGATGAGCATCTATCAAAGAATTTATAAAGTATGGATTGGTCAAAAGACGTCTTACATACTCAATATGATATGAATTTGGAGACTTATTTTCATTCCTTTGCGGTATACAGTATATTAAAGTTCAAGTCGAATACTCTGGGAAATGCAAAAGCACCTGAATCAAGAAATATAGGTACATAATTTCCTTTACAATAATAAAGTACTGGATATTATCTACCCATAAAAAAAAAGTTTTATGTCAAGTGCTTGTGTTGAGATGGGTGTTAAAAAATGAAAAGTTATTAATTTGCACAGTACTTAGTCGAAGTATTTTCTTGACACTGACTTCAGCCTTGTAATTTGTTACTTGTAGCACATAGACTCTGTTCTGAATGAGCCTCTCCAGAGACCCATCACGCCTAGTCAACGTCGAGCAACTGAGCATTCCTCTATCATTCAGTACGTACAGACATTATCCATAATTAAGATCATTATTAAACCATCAGAGATACAGACGACTATGCTATAAGGGGAAACAAATCAGCTTTAAGTCCCTGGCTTTTGAAAAAGTAGTGATGTGAAAGAAAAATCTTTTTATAAAAAATTGTACAAGTGTTATTTTGATATTTCATCAGGAGTCGTCCCCCCTCCCAGCTGTCACAGATTCCTGAAGGGAGAACAGACATGTCCCGTCCCCCGACCAGGAGTGGAAGCCGCCCAAACACACAGGACGGGCTCAGATCTGGTCAGTAAATTATTGCCATCCCTTACAATACATGTACAATATTGAAGTGCAAATTGTGCAGATTATATATTTTTTTTAAGATAATGTTAAATGGTTCTATAAAAGATAAATTAAATTTGAAAATTAAATAAGAAATTTTATTAAAATTTATTTATAATTTCTTTTTAGAAATTATGTAAAATTTAACCAAAGTATTATATTTTATGGAAACATTGTCTTTATTCATATTCTTGCAGCATCAAGAGCTAGTCAGCTGAGCCAAGGCAGTGCCCGGGCCAGTAAGGACGTTCCTGAGTAAGTGAGGATACCCTAAATATATATGTCACAGGAGATCTATCTGTGTTGTAGACTTAAGTTTTGCTATAGTATTTCTTATACATGAATAATACATGTTCTTTAATATGAAATAGTAAATATGCAGGTCATAAATTATGTGAATTTTGAAGAAAAATGATTTGTTTTAAAATATGAAACTTTGCACTGAGTAAGATGATTTTTTATGTGTATAGTACAATCACAAATCATGAGCTTAACTGACTTTTTCATGTTTGTTTTCAGTTGAAAAAGTTTTACTTTTATATTTTAGAGTGAAGGAGTACAACCAAGCTTTTGGTTCTAGACCCAAGATTCCACGCACACCTGATGTATCTAGTCTAGGGAAGGGATCTCAGCCTGCTGACTCCACCAGCCAGGGGCGAAACTCTCAGCAGAGTCTGGGTAAACTCTCACAGCACAGTCAAGGGCGGAGTTCCCTTCAGAGTCAGGGCAAAACTTCCCAGTCAAAAGTGCCTCGCACCCCAGACTCTGGTAAACGCCCTACCAGCAGGGGGTCCATCAGTGGCATGCCTCCCCCTCAACCTCAGTACTCAGAATCAGGACCCCGCCCAAGTTCCGCAGGAAAATCAGGTCTGTAAAAATGGGCAAGTTTATAATTTGATGTCACAAAATTTAAAAGAATTTTATATTTTAAACATTATGGTACATGTACATGTAGATCAGTATTTTGCGAAAATGAAAATCAATGTGTGTTAAATGTTTCAGCAAATGGATCTGAAAGTGGCACCGGTAACTGTAATGCTTTAATTAGTAGACTAATTAATCCTGATTTATTGTTGTAAATAAGTGTTCCGTAGTATGGAGAAGGGAATTCTCTCTCTATTGTCTAATGATTGTACCCTCCTCTCCTAATTTATACATGTATATAGATTTGAAATTAAAGTTAACACTATACATGTACATGCAGATAATTTGGTAAAGGCTTACTTTATATAAAATGTAAATATTATTTGTTTGATCAACAGCATCTTAGACAGTAGTGTATAGTGGAATAGACTGGGTAAAATATGCACATTTTGTTTCTGAACACTATTTATTTACTATACCCAATGTTCTCACTTGGAGCTGTCATCTACAGTTTCGAATTGTGCCATGTATATTTGGGTGATTTGTTGAAATGCACCTAACACATAAATGTTGCAGCACTAAGGTAAACACATAATATCCCAAGTTAAAAAAATTTACAAACACTGCAGGCACCAGTCCATTGTCTGTTGAGCGTAGTTTGAGTGACAGCAGGGATTACCGACACAAGTACACAGGCCTAACAGAATTTGGTATCCATGATCAGTCAACTTAGTGTTTACACACTTTATGAGAAGATTTGTTTCCAGTTTATGTTAAGGAATGTTTGAATATTTGACTTCAAGCAGCATTTATACAGCACTGACTGAAATGTGGATTTTGTTTCTGTAATTGATTTGTTGTCTAGCTGTTTGTTGTTCATTCTCCTCTTGGCTTTCTATTGTTGGTGAACCACTCAGTTTCAATTACATATAATACATTAAAATTTACGGTTTAGTTTTTATATTAAATCTCATTTATTGCTAACCCCAGATTTTGTTTTGCTTCAATTAATACAGAATAATAGAATTTCTTCATAATAAGAAAAAGTTTTAAAAGGAAAAGTTAAGTGTGATATTGATACTTTAAACAAATTAGCAGTTTTGTATTATTGATTTTATTTTCATTTTAGCACCTCCATCAAGGAAAGGATCTGTTGCTAGTCAAAGAGAAGTGCCTAAAACACCCGAGACATAGTTATATACAGAGTTACTGTTCCTGTATAAAAATTCATATCATTCCAGTGTTGTCTCATGACTGGATCTTCTTTTATTATATCGTAATTAGTTGTTCAGGAATTTATTTTATTTGTAATAAATAGAGATTTATTTATGAAGGAATGTGAAGTATTTAGAACTAGAAACTAAATGGACATTTATTTATTCAATAGATATATGTAGATCTGTTATACATGTAGCAACACAAACTGATGTTGTTTACTTAATTTCCATGCAATGTTAAGAGCTTTTAAGTATTTCTTTTATGATATTTAATATAGTGCTGATGCATAAATTGTGCTAAATTATTTATCATTTTCCAATAATGCTTATGACAATACAGAACTTTTTGATATTTTAATAGTACACATATTCTTTTTCTTAATGTAAAATACATGTAGGTATAGAGATGAAAAAAAAATTTCTGCTCGAAAGAATCTCGTAAATTTTGGACTGGTCAATTTTTTATTTTTTTTTATCTAGCTGTTTATTAATCCAGTAATTGTACAACTTACTTATTGATATTTGTACCATAGTTTTTCCAATGTCTGTGATATTCTAACTGGTTGTATTTAAATCCTCAAAATTCATTCTCATCTTATCTGATGTACTGGTTGTAATCTGAATTTCATATTTTTTGTATTCATAATACTGATGTTGATATAACTGCAATAATGTGACCCTCTTTGGCTCTTATTCTTTTAATTAATTTTTGTTTGGGGGGGGGGGGGGGGGGGTAAAATATCAAGAAGTTCAGAGAAAGGCAACATACATTATTGTATGTAGGTTCCAATAAATTTGATAGTCTCCTGATGTATTTGATAATTCTAAAAATTAACAATATTCATTATTGTGTACAAAGGTTTGTCACGATTCTTTTTGTTAAATTCTTACTGCCTAGATTGTCAAATTTAAAACTAAGGCAACTGAACATGGTGTATACGTGTACTTTTAATTTACAACATGCATGTATTTTATTTCAGAACTATAAAATTACTCTTTGCAGTAACTTTAAATGTGCAAAACTCAGTTTACAGTATGAGAAGGTGAATAAAGGACAAATTGAATTTTTTATGTACATTGTATACAGCAAAATCATAGTGCTTGGTATGCCTGTAATGATTCTATAGAATGTGAGTGATCAGTTAAGTTTTCACTGCCTGGTGTTTATTTGTACTGTGCATTGTGGTCCACTTTTTCTTTCAATTTATGGTCAAATGTTTTACATTAAATTTTCTTAATGTTACTCATTTGTCAATAGAATAAACTTTTAAAGATTAATTTTGTTGTATTTTTGAATGACTTGGGAATACAATGTAGTTCCATTACAGAGCTTGGTCACAATGGAGTAGAATATATTAACATGTATAATAATGGTTCATATGTACTAATCAATAACATTATTAAGCCAGTATATTATTAGTTACATACAT